>SWDC01000152.1:9608467-10051204 GCA_004919715.1 Linderniella brevidens
CTCCTTCGTGGCATCGTGAAATACTTGAAGTATTTCACATATGCCGTTGCACCCGTCCCACATCGTAGGATGTATCGTTATGCTGAATTTGGCGTTTTCGTCGTAGAAATCGCACAATGCGTGACAATATTTGTACGACGTACCCAACATCTTGTAGGTGGAATTTCACCTGTTGGGTACATCTAAGGCAAACTTTTTGGGCGTGATGACCACACTTCTACAATGACGCTTCCACTTCTTCAGTACATAAGAGTGTCGCATCATGTAACTTATTGCCGTTCGTATTGGCATAACGTGTGCCTTTAGATGTGTGAGTGCGTCCTGAACACATAAGTTAAGTGTGTGACAGAAATCAGAAACATCGGACATGGAAGAATCGACCACCAAATGACGGCCGATGATACTTAATTAAATCTTTAATGCTCTCGGTATTAGCGCTAGCATTGTCAAAGGATACCGAGAAAATCATCTCGAGTATCATATATTTTGCTACGATACTCCTAATCTTGGATGCGAAGTTTTGAGCTGTGTGTGCTGTGTCAAATTTCTTATAGGCAACTAAGCGATTTTTGTACTATCCAAGAGTCATCAATCTAATGGCATGTAATACCCATGTAATGATGATCTTGCCAGTGATCGCTCCATATATCGGAGACAATAGACACTTTACACTCTAAATTTCCTAATCGATTTATTAACTCGCGTTAATGCGCGAGAACCGTCTTCTTAATGTCTCGCGTAAGGGTGCTTTGTGAAACTTTTTACGCTTGAGGATTATACGACTTTCCGATCCACTCTTCGTAGACTGGATCATCGGCAAACCGAAAGGGAATAGTTTCGCGCAAATAAATTTTCAAGTTGTTTGCGCGTGACATCTTCGTTGTACATGAACAAAGATGTCGGACTCGCACTGAGTCCTTGTCCGGTAGTGGACGAACCCGTACCCGTAGCCCCATTTGGCTTTGACTTTGACTAATAACTATCCTAGTTGGATGTTTTGACCGAATATGGCCGGTGAAATTGACATATCCGCCGCCCTTCTTAAAAGGGTACTCTTTACCACAATAATTACATATGACCTTAAAAAAATATTTATTTTCGTTCGGTACCTTCTTGAAGTATACCGCGAAAATATCCGAGCGTAGCGCAGCTGCTGCGGCGCGTGCTTGGTTCTCGCTCGGCGTCGGCGTCGACCTCCGAACCTCGTGCTCCTGGTCCGGTTGCGTGTTGCCTCCGTTCCATCTATGTCCGAGCCGAGGATGTCACTAAGATCGAGCAAAATTTCGGGGGAGCAAAATCTCGAACTCGATCCTCGACGACAGCTATCCATTCCTAAAATATCATATCAGAAAAAACGTTAGATAAAATGTGTGTAAACTTACGAGAAACGAGGTGTGTAAAATTCGGAGCGCCGTGTTAGTAGAGCCGGGCGGGGATTGATGAGTGTAGTAGAGCCGAGGCGAGGGTCGAGGATTGAGGGAGTAATATTTTAATTAGTTTAATTTTAATTCGTGGACTAGAGAGATTGAGGATTGAGACTTGAGAGTAAATAATTGAGAGATAGAGATTGAATTGAGTTGTGATTTTTTGAAGAGGAGTGTAGGGGTATTTATAGATTTTTAAGGATTTCTAGCCGTTGCAACCGCCGGTTCCCGATCAACCGCCGGTTGCAACGGCTATTTTAATTTTTTTATTTATTTTTTTTAAACCTAACGGCTAATTTTTTATTTTAATTTTTTTTCCAGTCCAACGGCTACTGACACCCGAGCCCGAAAGTCAGAATTTTTTTTAACGGATATATTTATTTATTAAATATTTATTTTTATATTATAACCGCTAGTTGAACCGGCCAACCGGTGGTTTGCGGTTTGGGATTTTCCCAAACCGTGCGGAACCGGCTAACCACGGTGAAGAGTATATTAGAATTGTGCTTTATTATTTCATTATCCTTGTAATTAGGGGCGTAATTAGAAATATTGATAGTGTAGCACTTAAGAGTAATTATACCTTAAATATAGGTATAAATATGATGTACACTATCAATGTAAAAAACAATTCATTATTGAGTAAATAAAAGTTTCGAATTCATATTTTAAACGAGAGGAAACACTCGAGAAACAAGGAAACATCTAACAACCTCTCAAGATCTTCAAAGCGGATATTCGACCGATCGTATATCGTAAGATTTCTTACTCGAATACCTAGAATTCATGCTTAGATTGTTTGTTGATTGATGAAACAAGACCTAACAATTGGTATCAGAGCAAACCATGATTGATTTTGGACAGAATTCGCAATTTTCAGATCAAAATAATTTTCCAGATTTTTCGATCGAAAAACTAACGTGAATTATATTTTGATCGATATTCTTAATTGTGCGAATTTTGCTATTGATTTTGCTGATTAAGTGATAGATTATATGTTAGGATTGATTTACGTACTAATTTCAATCGCTTAGAACGTAATTATAATTCAATTTTTGATCTATATTGATTTTTTAAGTTTTCGATCAAGTTTTGAGTCCAATCTGATTTTCTTAAATCTCGATATATTTTGCTATTTAAACGTCGTTGATTCTGTGTTTGATCATACTTAGAACTGTTAAACGAGTGATTATCCAAAATTTCCGCGTCTAAATTGAACATTTCGATTAAATCTGGAATTGAAAAATATTTTTCGACCAAGTTTGTAGCCAAGAAATTTTTTCGACCACAAACACTATTTTCGAGTGTATTACTCAAATTTAAGACTCGAAAAACATTATTTCAATAATTAGATTTTCGGTACATATGAATATATTTTTCGAGCGAATGATCCATAATTAGCCAAAACATATTTTCGATCGAAAAATATTCCATCGAAATTTTTTTTACAGTCAACAATTTGAGTCAAACTAAAAACAATGTTTTTCGATCACTAGTAATTTTTCGATCACAAGTTATTCGATAAGAGTTTTTGCGATCAACATAGTTTTTTCGACAAAATATTTTTCGATAAGATCATCTTTTCAACAATTTCCGAAAAATATTCTTCGATAAACAAATAACTAAATCCTTAAACGTTCGAAAAACATTTTCAATTAAAAAGCATAATATTTTTAAATCGAAAAACTTTATTGCTCGAAAAACATTTCGACCACATCATTTTTAAAAGAAATCAAAAATTTTGAACTTCAAAACTTACGAAAAATATTTGTCTCCGAACTATCAATTTTTGATGCTCAATATTTTTTATCACTAACTCAAATTTCTTTAACGATTCTTGAAGTATCAATTTTTAATTACTAAATATTTTCAAAAACATAACAATTTCTCTTTCACGACCGGATCATAGGTTCAAAAAGGAAATTGTTTAAGTGCGAATCAAATATTTCTAACTAAGTTTGTCACTTGTGAAACATTTTTCATTACTATTCCAAACCTTCACGAAGATCCTACCAATCAACAAAAAAGGATGCTTACTCACTTGGAAATGACGTCCGCCCTCCAATTCTTCGAAGAGGTGAATACACAGTATGGAGAAGCCGGTTCTTGAACTTCTTGGAAACGAAAGATCAAGCCTCAAATTTGATCGCGTCACTTCAAGAAGGTCCAACTCAATTCTGGCTCATCCAAGAAGGAGATGCCACAAACAATCCTCCCATTCCTGCAACCAGAAGACTTAAAGTCCCTGGTAAATATACCGAGGGGGAGCGTTTAAGAGCCAAAGCAGAATTCGGAGCCAAGACTTTCCTAACGCAAGGAATACCGAATGACATCTATATGCAAATAGATAGTCTATCAAGTGCAAAAGCCATGTGGGACGAGCTCCACAAGATGATGCAACGAACAGAAGTTGGAGTCAAAGCAAAGAAAGCAAATATCCTAACTGCTTATGACTCTTTCAAGGCCAAGACGGAGGAGGAATCAGTTTATGAACTCTATCAAAGATAGCTAACCCTTCTCAATGAAATGAGGAAGATTGATATATTCAAGACCAACATGGATGTCAACATCAGATTTCTCTCTTCTCTTCAACCGGAGTGGAAGAAAATATCCATTCAAATCCGACAAAATAAGGATCTGGACGAAATGGATATCCACGCCGTCTTTGACAATCTCGCCCAACATGAAGAATATATCAGCGAGATTCAAAAAGAACTAAAGGGCAAACAGATCGACGACTCTATAGCACTTATCTCTGAAAGAAGCAAAGTCGATCTCGAAAGGATAAAAGTATCAAGCTGCCAAGTTCTTCAGAAGGTGAAGAAGAATCTGACTCGGACTCCGAACCTGATATGAAGGAGTTCCAGAAACAGTTAGCTCTCATTTCTAAAATGATGAGTAAAAACTTTTACAAAAAGAAATCCTCGTCTTCGGCCAATAGACTTCGGGCATCTAGCTCCAAGCAAAGGGAAAGACCGGCCGAGTCCTCAGAATCCAAAAGTGTCAAAGAACCTAAAAACTGCTATAACTGTGGAAAGGTAGGACACTTCTCCAGAGAATGCAAACTACCCAAGAAAAAGGATGCCAACTACTACTCCAAAAAATTCCAACTCACTAAACAGAAAGAGGCTGGAGTAGCATTGATGGCAGAATAAGAGCATTGGCTGGAGGATACCCCAGATTCTGAAGACGAAAATCTTGCACTAATAGCATACCTCGACGACGCTTCAAATGATGACCAATCCAGGAGGCCTTACGACGACGACGACAAAGCATCCTCTTCGTCACAAGAGGTACAATTGTCTAATTCCATGTTATTAAACATGTTAGAATCGTTACAGCTTAAGTACACTAACATGAAAATTGAGCGGAAACGAACAAAGGAATTAGAAGAGAAACTAGCTCTTAGCGAAAGCAATTTCCAAAAGCAATTAGATAAGAAAATTCATCTCGATATTCTCTTATCTAACGCTAGGGAAGAAATCTCTAGTCTTGAATTAACCGTAGCTACCTCTGAGACTAAAATTACTGAACTAAATACGATTCTTATTGATTGTTAGAGAGAATTAGAGATTTCTAAACATAATTTCAAAGAAATTTCTGACGAACGTAAGAAACTTTATTCAAGGATTAAAACGTTAGATGATCTTCTAATATAAAGGGGTCAAACGGATCAAACTATATTTCTAAATCAACCTCTTGATACATAATTTTATAATCCTAAAGAGTGCTTAGGTTTTAACAATCCCTGTAACTTTAAAAAGGTCAATGTTAGACAATTTTACGATATCAAGTATATGGGATTAGGATTAACTTCTTTAATGGCATTTACTAATTCTTCCGAAATAAATGCTTTAAAAGAATCTAAACGACAAGCCACTGATAGGACTGATATTCCTTTTGACTACACCGACTTGAATAATAGTTACAAGACAAGAGTTCTTACCTTGTCTAGTGATTATACTTCATTATATCCCCTAGAAGATTTTTCAAAAAATAAGGAAGAAAATATTGATCATTCTCAAAACTCTAATTTCTGTTATATTCCAGCTATTATTAGAAAATAGCTATTTTACACGCTTCCTTGGAAATAGAAAGAAAGAATTTCAAAGCTGAAAAGAACGAACTTTTATTGGAGATTTCCAATCTCAAAACTTCCTCTGTTTTAAAAACTTGTCCTGATATTATTTTAAAAGAAAAATCTTTAATGAAGGATAAGATTAAAGCTAAGAAAGACGAATCCTTAAATGCTTCAATGAAACTCGTCCTGATCTTATTTTGAAAGAAAAATCTTTAATGAAAGATAAGATTAAAACTAAGAAAAACTCTCCTATTATTTTTCAAAATATTTCAAAAGAAGATAAATCTTCTTTAGAAATCATAAAGAGAGAAAACGAATCCTTAAATGCTTCTAAAAGGAAAAAGATTTTTATTAACTCTTTTTCTACTCCATCCACATGTAGAGTAGTAAAAGAGGTGAAGCATGATAAGGAAAGAGTGCCTAGAATAAATTTTCAGAAGCAAAATCATTTGTTATCTATTTTTTCTATGTCAAAAACTATGGACACTTGTCCGAAGACAGCTATTTCTAGTATTGTTAATTCAAATTATGCGGTAAAGCCTATTATTTTTGAAAGCACAAGCTTTAAAATTGGCTCTACTTCTAAAAACAATATTCATTCTAAAACAAATGCAAGTCTTAAGTCTCATAAGAAACAAGACCCAGCCATTAAGAAAGCTTATAGCTCTATACATTCTTGTTCTCACCTAAGGTATCCAGTCCACGTACATTCAGCTAAACACCTTAGGAGACTAGCCAGAGAAAAGATTTTCTCCAGCAATAAGACAAATCAGACATTTGTTCGTGCTGAAATTAACCTCCCATGTAAGGTTCAACCACAATGGATTCCTAAATCACCACCTAGGCAAAAACAAGCCAATAAGGCTAAATTGTCTAAAGAGGTACTACATAAACCAACTACTTCTATGTTGGTTTGGGTAACTAAGCATTTCAATAATTTAGGAACCAAAAATGAACAAATCTTACTTATCAAATATGCTAATCTGAGAGGATCCATTCAAAAGTGGGTACATAAGTCTCCCTAATTTCTTTCTATGCAGATTCATCATGTGTGGTATTTAGATTCTGGTTGCTCCACACACATGACGGGAAAACAAGAGCTGTTGAGTAACTACCACGATCGTTACAATGGCAAAGTCCGATTTGGCAACAATGACGCAGCTCCCATACTCAGATTTGGAGACATTTTACAGCCAAATTTGACGATTAAAAATGTCTCTTATGTCCAAGGTCTCCAGCACAATCTGTTCAGCATAGGTCAATTCTGTGACAAAGGATTTCAAGTCGTATTTCTAGCTGAACAGTGCCAAGTTTTGAATTGTCAGAATCAAGAACTTCTCACAGGATCACGGAGATCTAACCTATACACAATCAATCTGACATCAGTTCGACCTTCGACAGCTGTCTGCCTCATCTCTCAGACAACAATAAAGAGGAACAACTTATGACATCAACGTCTGTCTCATCTACTTAAAAGCTCTTCACAAACTCAGTGATAAAAAATTGGTTAACGGTCTGCCAACAATTTCATCTAATCAAGAGCATCACTGTTCGACTTGTCAAATGGGAAAAATGAAGCGAGCATCACAAAAAATCAAGCAAGTTGCTTCTACATCTCGAACCTTAGAATTACTGCACATGGATCTCTGCGGACCAATACGTACACATAGCATCAACGGTCGTAGATATGTGTTAGTAATTGTCGACGATTATTCTCGCTACACATGGACAAGATATCTCCGAACTAAGGATGGGACTGGAGACTTGATAATTAGCTTTGTGAATACAACTTAGAATCTCCTGCAAAAGAAAATCCAAGTAATCAGAATGGACAACGGGACGGAATTCAAGAATCATCGTCTCAGCAATTTTTACCAATCACTTGGAATTATTCAACAATTCTCAGCCGCAAAAATGCCATAACAAAATGGTGTTGTAGAAAGAAAGAACCGGACTCTAGTTGAAGCTGCAAGAACTATGATCATTCACTCCGGTCTTCCTCACTTTCTATGGGCTGAAGCAGTGAGTACAACTTGCTTTACTCAAAACAGGAAAATTATTCACAAACGCTTTGAGAAGGCACCATATGCGCTAATTAATACACGAATTCCGAATAACTCTTTCTTCAAAGTATTTTGTTGCAAGTGTTTTGTGGCCAACGATCGGGACCATCGAAGCAAGTTCGATCCCAAAGCCTTTGAAGCCATTTTTGTCGGATATTCCTCTACCTCAAAATCATATCGCGTCTACCTCAAGTCTTCTCGTACAATTCTAGAATGCTACAACGTCACTTTTCAAGAAATGACGCAATTGGCTTCTGAACAAAACAGTTCAGAACCCGAGCTTACTGGCGTGTTGGCACAAGGTCAACAACTTTCGGCAATGTCTACATCAACATTAAATGAAGCAATTCCCGCTGACCACGAAGATTTAGATTCTCTATTCGAACACTTTTATCGGACAAGTCTCAAATGCCTGCTTCCTCTCACTCAACTCCAAGCAGTGCCCTATCTCCCACATTGGAAGAAATCAGTAATGAGACTCCTCTTCTTCAAAATCCGACAAATGTTGGAGACTCTAATTATTCAGAATCTTCATCTAGTACTGCAGTTCCTAAAAATACAAATGAGGAAATTCCTATCGACTCACCATCTGAATTGAATTTTCCAACTCTGAATGATCAACCATATAATTCGGGATATCTCGATCTCCAATCCAATGACGAATCTACTTCTGATATTCCTCACGAACGCAAATGGACTCGAGCTCATCCTATTGATCAGATTATTGGTGATCCTTCAAGTGGTGTACGTCCTAGGACGTCTATACAAAGCGGTTTATTCACATGCTTTCTAAGCCAAAATGAACCAAATAAGGTGGACGAAGCTCTCAAAGACCCGGATTGTGTAATTGTAATGCAAGATGAACTCAACCAGTTCGAGCGTCTACAAGTTTGGACATTGGTTCCTCGACCTCAAGGCAAAACCATAATTGGAACAAAATGGGTTTTCAAGAACAAGGAAAATGAAAACGGTGAAGTAATCAGGAATAAAGCACGAATCCTTGCTAAGGGATACAATCAACAAGAAGGAATTAATTACGACGAGACGTATGCTCCGGTTGCACGCATTGAAGCTATTCGCTTTTTCCTAGCATACGCGGCTCATAAAGACTTCAAAGTCTATCAAATGTACGTCAAAACTGCCTTTCTCAACGGCGTAGTAAAAGAAGAAGTCTACGTCGCTCAACCCGAAGGATTCATACATGAGAACCTTCCTGATCATGTTTATCAATTGGACAAAGCTCTCTATGGACTAAAACAAGCCCCTCGTGCTTGGTATGATGTTCTGAGCGAAGTTTTGGTCAAATCCAACTTCATCAGAGGAACAATCGATACTACCCTTTTCATCAAAAGGCAAGGCAAAGACTTGATGATCGTTCAAGTTTACGTTGACGACATCATCTTCGGATCGACGAATGAACGTCTCTGTCAGAAATTTGGTAATCTCATGAAGACAAAATTCGAGATGAGCTTAATGGGAGAACTCCAATTCTTTCTTGGTTTACAAGTCAAGCAACTCGATGATGGAATCTTCATCAGCCAGACCAAATATATTCGAGATATTCTGAAGAGATTTAATCAAGACAAGAGCACACCGATGAACACTCCTATGTCTACTAATTGCAAACTGGATGCTGATCCGTCTGGAAAGGTTGTCAACATCACCACATATCGAAGCAATTATCGGATCTCTTCTCTACTTGACATCAAGTTGACCTGACATTATGTTTGCAACTTGCATATGCGCCCGATTTCAAGCCAAGCCAAAGGAATCCCACATGAATGTTGTCAAGAGGATTCTACGATAACTCACAGGAACTCCAACCTTAGGGCTTTGGTATCTTAAAATACTTCTAACTTTCGACTAATTGGCTACACTGATGCTGACTTATGCAGGTTGTCGAATGGACAGAAAAAGCACGTCTGGCGGAGCACGATTTTTAGGCGAAAAGTTGGTCTGCTGGTCTTCAAAGAAACAAAATTGTGATTCAACATCGACGGCCGAGAAGGAATATGTCGCGGCTGCCAGCTGTTGCTCGCAAATTCTATGGATGCGGACACAACTACGCGATTACGGGTTTGATTTCAATACATTCCCATTTATAGTGATTCTCAAAGTGCTATAGCCATTACTTGCAATCCTGTTCATCATTCACGCACGAAACACATAGACACACGATATCATTTTATAAAAGATCATGTAGAAAAAGGCACGATAGATATGTATTTTGTTAACAGAGCTTCAACTTGCCGACTTATTCACTAAGGCATTGGATGAAAAACGATTTCAATTCCTTATTGCTAAGTTAGGCATGTTGAATCTCAATTTTACTTGAAATATATTTTACATGCTCTACTATGCTTCAATCTAACATTCTATGTGCTTCTTAATATTTATTGATTATTATGCGTGACTCTATCTTTTAAAGTTTTTTTTAATTAAAATAAAAAAAATTATATATATATATTTTATATATAAATATATTTTATTTTTTATTAAATAAATATATAATAATACATATATATAAATATTATCAATAAAAAAAATGGGGGATGACGATGATTTTGACCACTTTTGAAATCACTCACAAAAATATTTCTTCGAAATATATAGTTAAATTCTTTGCCTGAAATTCAATATAACATTCTTTTATTCAAAAGAACTTTGTATGATTCACTAGACACAAAGCCACATCATACATGTGAAGAATTTGAACCTCAATATTTTTTGAGTTTCACACTTCAAATGACTATCTTTTGATTTGTACTTCGTAGCTTCAATCTTGTTTTTGTGTTTATTTTGTCATGAAAATGATAAGGGCATATTAGGAAATACCTCACTTGACCTAAAGTATAAATCCTTTATTTTTCCTCTAGATATCCCCTTTGAGCCTTCTCTGATATTCTTTTTCTTCATCAAACACACCCGGTTAAGCCTTCAACATTATTCAAACGATTCAAGGTTACTCAATCAAGAAAAAGAGGGGGAGAGCTAAAGTGATGCACATTCCACATTTCTCAATCATTATAAAAGAGAAACACTGATCTCACTGTGAACTTCTCCTAGATAATCTCGTATACTCCTAGAAGTGAAGCACCTCGAAGTGAACTTCTCCAATGATAATCTAGATCTTATGTAGAGAAAACGAGTAGAGAAGCACAGTCTTGGGTTTGAACTCCATAACTGTGAAACTTTCTAAAGGAACACAGTCTCGACCCAAAATCAAAGAAGATCTTATCTCTCAAATCACTGAAAAGAGATTACTACAGAAAGGAAAAGCAAAAGGCTCAGAATAGAATCTCACAAAAAGAGCCCCCGGAAGAGAAGAATTTTTAAGCTCACTAACCCAAAATTCCTACCCCTTAGTCAGAGCCTAAAAATAACCCCTTAAAAGTTCCTTTGATTCAAAATGACGAACTCTCACTTGGCAAGTTGATTAAAAATACTACGTTAACAAATTAATTGATATAATTTTGTTGTGATGATAAGAGTGATATATCTACTAAAAATCTCCTTGATAAAAATAAATTGAGTGATATGAGCGAAACTTGCGAGAGTTGTCAAAGTGATTCATACTATGCTCTTAGAATACTAATTTAGTTATTTGAATTTATGGCAAATTATTGTTATATATATCTTGGAAATTTTTGTGTGATAAAAATTTAAAATAAATAAATCTGACCCCGAAACAAAAATAATTATTTTTATTATATTATATTTTATTTTATTATATTATATTTTATTTTATTTTTTATTTTATTTTCTATTTTCTACGAACATTTTTAAATGCATTATTACATGCATTGGCTCAGACTTGATAAAATGCGAAATTAATCTTGAAAAAAGCAACAGTTTCATTAACTATGCTGAATTGCTTAGAATGCATTAAATTATGCTTAAATCGGAAATTTTCATTTGTACCGAAAATATATGTAGGTACTGAAAAGTTTATTCATGCAATTCTTGAGGGGGAGTTTTTTATATGAGAATTTGTTATTATGTTCTACATTCGTAGAAACTTGAATTCTAATATTTATTAAGTATCGCAGAAAATTTAGAGCTCATCGGAGGAGTCAAATGTTGAATAAATCAACATCAGGAGACAATTTCCTCATTTGCGGAAATACAAGGAGTATTATATATATTATTTTTGGGTTAATTCATAAATTTTATTTTTTTCCTTTTCGACCTATTTTTATCTAAAGCCCAAGAATATTCTTTTTACCTTCGGCCCAAAGAGAATTTTTACTTTACCCCATCATAAAGTATTAATATCACTTTATCACTCGAAAAACTCATTCACACGTTACAAATTTCCAATCGAAAAACCTTTCATCTTCTAAAACCATCTTCGAACCGACTTCGGCATTCCATCGAAATTCATCATTTCTCAGAATTTTTAGCTTAATCGTGCGGATTTCGAAGGTAGAAACATGTTTCGATTCATTTTCTGTTAAAAAACATCCACTTGTCGAGTATTTTCACGAAAAAATTTCTGTAGAAAGTTCATGTTTATTTTTCCGATGAAAACTGATTTTTCGACCTTCAAATCAAAGTGTTTACACTCAATCTCTTGGGTTATAACCATTATATTCGGATTCGCAAAACTATACGCGCGAAAAACTTATTTTCTCGATTTTATTTGATCGCAAAACTAAGCGGTGGAAAAAACTTAAGTTATTCGACCTTTAACTTTTCTCAATTGAAAACCTAATCAGCGAAAAACTATTATTTTCATTAACTTTTTATTCGATAGTAAAAGTCATCAGCAAAAACGCAAATTATTCGACACAATTTTATTCGATCGCAACATGTCAATTAAATAAATTTTTACTCGAAAAACACGCTGCGAAAGACGTAGACAAACTTTCGATCGCAAATATTATAAAATCGAATAAATTGTTATTTCGAATAAAAACACGCTTCTAAGACTTAGTTAATTCAACAAATTTTTCAAATTTTCACCAAGTCTTTCGCGATAACTTTTTCAATGTACAATTATTCTCTACATTCGTATTAATCAAATTTATTCATTCATAAAACTTGATCAACTAATGAATCTCATATTATTTTTGCAGATATGACAACTCCCAACTACCCTCATATCTATCCTTCTGGAAGTTATATGACAGTCCAAGGCAACAACTTCCAACTGGATTTAACAACATTTCGGTGTCCGGATGACGTCATCCTATCCATACTCAAAGGACGCCCCTTATGGCCAGCTCTGACAATGACGACCACCGTACCGATGGTCTATCTCCAGCAGTTCTGGGGATGCATGCAGAGCTGCGTCAACGGCGATAGCGTGGAATATATGACTAAGCTCAATACAAGATACATCGCCCTGGCGAAAAATTCATGGCCATGGTGCTCGATCTCCCGCACTATGACGAATACGACCAATTACCTACGGACGCGGAGATCGTAGAAGACATGCTCAGGATGGGATACAAACCGCCGCTAAATAAACTGGCCAACTTTCAAAATACCGGAATCCCTCATCCATGGAAGACTCTGTTCGACATTATCAACAAATGCCTCTCCCCAAAACACTCCGGATTCAATAAAGCAAATGGTAACATTCTGCGTATTTTTCACGGAGTGGTCTTCTCCAAGAAATATGACGTGGCTCAGCTGATCTGGAACGATCTCGCCGACCAAATGCGTCAGAGGGAGACGAAGTCGAAGGCCCGATCCCTTCCTTATGTACGTTGGTTTCCGGTAATGATCGCGCATTTCATGGAAGTCCACTCAGAGATCCCGAAACTTCCACCGATCGCGGACTACATCCCGCCACGCCTTCGATTCTTTCACAACCCGAAGGCCGCCGATCTAGCACTCCAAGCCATGCTGATCCCATTGGAGCTGCTCCGTTTAGCTGATCCAACTGATGAGGCACCAAGCTTACTGCCAAAACAACTCCATCACGGAGGCGATGGTACGAGCCATGGATCCAGCGCCGGCGCCTTATCAAAGGGAAGTGACATCATCCAAGCTCGAAGCCACACCTCAGGAGATTGAACCCGAAGGTGTCTCTCATGATATCTCTCCTGAGGCAACCGACTCCAATGAAGCACACAAACTCCAACGAAGGGGCCCTTGCCGACACAAATCTCGGCCCCGTCTACAGTGTCTTTACCCATACAAGCTTCGGAACCCACACTTCCATTACCGGGTGCTCAGTCCACTGAACAGATTCAAATTGAATCTGTCTCAACACCCATAGAGGTGATACCCATCGTATCATCTCAAGGATTGGGTGGAAGCCCTATTGGACCCCCAATATCTTCGGAGCCAACAATATGTCAACCCTATGAAGTGGTGACTTCAGGGTTGTCAATGGATGTCCTTGGACGTACCGGACCCTCAAGACCTACGATAGGCGGCACATCGGAAATCTACTCCGATGTTGTGATAGTGGAGCGCCTTCCTCGCCCCATTCCATCGATGTTCGTGACGGAGCACAGACTACAAGAAGCACTCTCCTCAGCCCTATCTTCACTAGAAGACCGTCTGATGGACCGAATGCTCCATGCTCTCGAGACTTCCCGAAGAGACACCGGGAAAACACCAGTCTCAGAAGCTGCTCCCACCGACACACAAACTACACCCGTCTCCTCACCACTTCCTACCACCACTCCACGCACCCCACTACAACCAATCCTCACGACCCCAACTCCCTCACCCTCACTCATCAACCCATACACCATTCCGATCACTCAGCTTCACGATATCCTCATTTCGCGTCTTCTCGCACTAGAGACAAAAACTCCCGCAAAAGAAAGTCTCTACAGAAGATTAATAGATGAACTAGAGCTGCCAGCACAAACAACATGCCGTGAAGAAAGCTCCTGCCCCGAACGTAGACATGACGATTCCGATGATCCGGAGCGTCATGAGGGGGAGAAATGGCAACGAACAACAAGGAGCAGCCGTGGATTGAGTCAGACAAAGACTCAAGAAGCTGGAGGATCGTCCTCACACCCAACAACCACACAACCTCAACCTCAAACCCGCCAACAAACAACCACACCTCCCACCATATCCTAAACACTAACCCTCTTTCCTACAAATCTAAATCCTATCCCAACCTCTAACCTTCCCCAAGTTCATCAAGAAGCTGTTGCCTACGATCCACATCTGATCGTAGATGACTACATACTAAACGAGAAGTGGACGGCGGAATGAGAACCAGAGGAAGCTGCTCAAGCTCGACTCTCCAACGTCAGATACTTCCTTCAACAAGCTTCAATGGACTTGGTACTGCTTGAAGAAGAAGAAATTCAAGAAGGCGAGGACTACAGTTCTGCCCTCCCAGAGCTACCCGAAATGATAAGACTCAGAGTCGACTCTCCTCCCCGTCTATCAAAAGGGACAGTTAGAGTCGAGACACCATGGGAGAATGTCAGAATTGAAGTCCCCTTCATTTAAGACATAAGAAAGCAGATTTGGAGGGCTCCAAACAAGATCAAGAAGCTCAACGAACTCAACTTGAGGGGCATCTCATATTGGGAAGATAGGAAGAAAATGGAGCATATCATCATGCTCAACTATCTCGGACCCGATCGTAGTGACATTCCAGCTGATCAACTGAAGGAAAACTTCAAGAACAAGCCACCGATTCTCTAAATCGTCGGAGTCTCTCATACGATCGGAAGATATCCAACTCCCATCTACATAATTGAGCGAGCGGACAACACCCGCACTCAAGAAGAGATAGATGAAAGCTATCTCCCATTCCTTCCACCAGATGAAGTCTACCAAATATATCAAATGTACAAGAAAAGTACAAGACACATCCTGGATATATCAAGACTGAAGGACTCGAGGGGCTGAAAAGATTCATGATGCGGCAAATCAAATACCACACCGCACACGATCTTCAAATTGCAATAGAGAACAACATGAAGAAGGTCAACATGGAATCTCCGCTTATGAAGGGCTTTCCACTTAACAACTTTCCCGAGAACTAAATTTTCAAGACCCCTGGCCTCGCCATAACCTATCTAAATCCAGTCATTGGAAAGACAAGGGCTATCATGAAGTCAGAAGTTCATAAATTCTGTGACGGGACACTTAAGTTGGTGCGGAAGAACATACTGAAGAGATAGGGAGAGATCACCGAAGAGACAATCTTCGAAGATCTTTGTGAAGAAGAGGCTCCACTCCTGAACGAGCTTCTAAATTCCATTAATGAAAGATTGGAGTTGAGGAATGCCGTTCGACGCTACGAGACAGCATTAGGATTGAGGAAGTCTTTTTATGCCCGACAAGGATACAAGGAGCTGAAACGACAATAAGCACAAAGGGGGAGATTGAAGAGTATATTAGAATTGTGCTTTATTATTTCATTACCCTTGTAATTAGGGTCGTAATTAGAAATATTGATAGTGTAGGACTTAAGAGTAATTATACCTTAACTATAGGTATAAATATGATGTAAACTATCAATGTAAAAATAATTCATTATTGAGTAAATAAAAGTTTTGAATTCATATTTTAAACGAGAGGAAACGCTCGACAAACAAGGAAACATCTAACAACCTCTCAAGATCTTCAAAGCGGGTATTCGACCGATCGTATATCGTAAGATTTCTTTCTCGAATACCTAGAATTCGTGCTTAGATTGTTTGTTGATTGATGAAACATGACCTAACACACGGCTCACAGTTGCGGTTGGTGGCCGATTTCGATTGGTAACCGGAACCGACGGTTGGGCATGACTATGTATATGGTTTGACTGATTACTGGAAGGAATTTGGCGATTATCAGGTAGACTCGCTCTTTTATATAAGTAGAGATTTCTCTTCTCCAACCACATCGATAAACCTTACCCATCGACCGTCGTCATCGAGGAAAGCTCAATCGCATAGCAGAGAAAAATAAAAATAACAAAAAAGTGAAAAAATTATATAATTTGTAGCGTGGAAACAATGCCCCTCTTAAGATAGAGGGCATTGTAGCTTCCGCTAGGTTTAGCATAGCGTTTGGCAGTGGGCTGGAGCTCCCCCACGAGCATATTTCTAGCGGCACACAAAGCTTGACGTTCCGTTGGAGATGTTCTAATTATATGCACATTCAAGATAATTACTAAGCAAAACTCCGACAATCTAAAGTCCACTATAGGTTAAAAAATTATGCAAAAATTAACCCACTTCACATTGACTAACGGGAGAAAACTCAAAATGGTCCACAATGTATACACTGTGAACCAACATAGTCCCTAATGTTTCGCTTGAGCCAATTTACTTTCAATGTTGTCGATTTTGTACCAATTTGCTCCATTCGTCAAGATTATAGTCTTCATGGAAGAGAAATTGAAAGAGTTACTAAAATTAGGGCACAAACATGACCTACAAACGCTAGACCTCATGTCCGAATTTTAGAAGAAAAATTTTCAGTTTCGCACCCTAATTTCAGTAACCCTTTCAATTTATCAATGCAAAAACGATGTAGTGAGTTTTTATGAGACCACGTGTGGGGCACGAGTTGAGGTGGTATCGGGTTGGGTTTCGCCGGTTCGAGTGAATTGGGTCGAGTACCCGATCACAACGGATAGGTGTTCTTATACCCGCTTCCGAGCCGATCACAGTCAGGTACCCGAAACCCGCCGGGTACTCTCCTGGAGGGTTCGAGTTTTACATATAATTTTTATTATTTTCTTCTATTTTTTCTAAACATGTAAATAAGTTTAAATTATGTTCACCACCATCAAAATATAATAGGTTTAACACCATCAACAATAAAACAAGTTCAATACCATCAACAATAAAATAAGCTCACAGAAATTAGTGCAATCTACAGTAAAATGAGCTACAAAATAAGTTCAACACCATCACGCATATACGATAAAATGAGCTCACAAAATAAGTTCAACACCATCATTCATCTACAATTAATGAGCTTACAAAATAAGTTCAACCATCAACAATAAAATGGAGAAAATTGCTTTCAGTCCCCCCGATGTTTACCTGATAGGCAATTTGATCCGCGATGTTTCCGCTTGCCACATTTAGTTCCCGTAGTTGTCCAATTCGACCCAGTTCGGTCCCTTAGACAGATTAAACATTAATTTGGACAAAAATTATCACGTGAAACACGCGTGATTACTTTATCATGTTGTGAGAAACTCACTTTTGGTCCCCAATGTTTTTGTAACGGCCAATTTTGGTTTCCAATGTTTATCCGATGGACAATTGTGGTCCCCAATATTTATGCACGTGCATCTCATATGATACTTTTCGGTCAAAATTAACGCCTGATTTAACCTAGGGACGACATTAGTTCAAATTTGACAACTACGGGGACTAAATGTGGCAAGCAAAAACATCAGGGACCAAAATTGCCATCGAGTAAACATCGGTGGTTTTGTCCCAGAATAAAAATGACTTAAACTCTCAATTAACACCATCAAATAGTAAAAAGGGCCACATCATATTTCGCATATGAAAAAGCGATCGTCGATGTATGTACACCCGTGCTCTCCAATTCTAAAAAAATAGCAATAATAAACAATGCAAATGGTAAATAAAAAAATTAACTAAAGCGCAAAGTTAAATGAAAACATATCCTTCTCAATGTTCTCGATTTTGCACAAGTCCTCTTCAAGATTGATTGGTATCGAATTGTCACGAATACAATCTTGGACGCATAATAGAGCGTGGACATTTTTTTTGTGGACAATGAACTCCTGAAAGCATCTAGCACTCGACCACCCGTACTAGAAGTGGGCTCGGAAGCAACCGTAGAGACCAGAACAACCAAAACATCTCGAGCCATCTAAGAGAAAGCATACATTTCTCAATGTTCTTGATTTTGCACAAGTCCTCCTCAAGATTGATCGGTTTCAAATCGTGACGAATAAAATCTTGAACGCATATTCGAGCTTGAACAATTTTAGGGGACAACGAACTCATAAAAGCTTCAAACACTCGACCACCCGTACTAGAAGTTGACTCAGAAGCAATCGTAGAGACATGAACAACCAAAATATCTTGAGCTATTTTAAAAACAAAATTGGGATAGCGATGAGAATTCAATTTCCACCACTTAAGAATGTCAAAGTTATCATATGAGTCCTCAATATCTTCGCTGAAATATTTATCCAATTCTGAATTCACACGTGCACTTTTTTTATCACTCTTTCTTTTCCTCATTTCATCCAACAAATATGTGGCACTTGCAGCAATAAATGAAGAAGAGGAAGAACCGCCACTAACTGGTTGTGGAGAAATTGGTCTGTCGGGTATTTCATATCTCAATTTGTACACCGTAAACATTTATTGGAGGCCACACATTACTTGTTCATTCATCATCAACAAGGTAACAAAATCGAGATATAATCGATCAAACGTGAAATCAATCATCTCCCACTTGGAACGAAGATCAAGAATGATGACATATTACAAAATCTTGTTCAGTTTTTCGATTGACCCCCAAATATTTGTCGAATTTAAGCTTCATTCTACGAACCATGTTTTTTAGTTCTTCATCGTCTTCATCTAACCAACCCCAAAGAAGCAAGTTGGCAGTAGTTATTTCATGAAAACCTATGTTATACTTGGCATAAGAAGAACCCGAAATACTTAACGTAAGCTTGTAAAATGAATCAAAGTTTTACCAACAACTTGGCTCTTTTCCAATCATCAGGAACGCCGCAAAATGGCTCATTCGATAGAGCATTAACAAATGGCGCATCCACATCTCCAAATTTCTTAAACGCCCTAGAAAAATATATTGTTACTCTAACATCAAGGATGTGGAAATCTATCGAGTCGGTACATTAAGAACCCAAGCCCTAGTCGTCTCTAATTTCACAATTTTAGTCTATTCGGAGAGTTCCTAATGTATCGAACGCCTCCTCTAATACAAGAAATATCATCATTTGTTTCCTCCCACCCATCTTGCAAGACCAGATTAATGATAGGAGCTATATATATCATATGTACTTTCCTCCCAAAATATTTGTACCGATATCACAACTATTCTTCACATAAGTGAAGCGAAAAGTATGGCTGAGGTACGGGGTGTGAATTAGACTTATAATTTTTCTTCTTCTTTATATAACTTTTCACTTAAGAAAACCAACCATGTTAAAGGTTGTATCAAGAAATAATGATGTGCGGGTGATCACATGCAAATCTTGAAAACCTTTATGGTCCCTTTGGATTCCGGATTTCGATTTGAAATCTGAATTTCCTCCAAATCATCCGTTTTGCAACCGCTCGGATTTGGATTTCGATTTCATCCAAATCCGAGGAGAATTCAAACCCTTTGTTGTTTGATGATTTTGAAATTCGATGGCAAATGGTCCGTTTTCGAAATCCGAATCCCGCCGTAATGATTAATAAATAATAATAATAATAATAACAACAACAATAACAATTAAGAGTGAACGATGAGTCGAGCCGAATCGCGTGCTCTATGAGGCAGCTCGAGCTCGACGAACGACGAGTCGAGCCGGCTCGATAAGAGCTCGAGCTCCCCGAACAATGGGTCGAGCCGGCTCGCGAGCTCGACGAGGCGGTTCGAGCTCAACGTACGACATCGAGTGGTTCGAAAATAGCTTGGCTTAACCTCGAGGAACGACGACGATGATCGAAAGCTCGCGCGCCGACTCACAAGCTTGTTTTATTTTGTTAGTTTTTTATTTATTTTTGTACATTTTAATTTTTAATAAAAAGGTCGAGGTCGAGCTCGACGAGCTTCATAAGTTGGAGTTCGGCTCGAGCTCCATTTTGAAATTCGGATTCCGAAATCCTAACGTTTGCCAAACGATGGATTTGGATTTGAAATTAGGATTTTGAAATTTATAATTTGAAATCACGGATTTCAATTCAAATACACCAGTCCAAACGCACTCTTAAGTTATTTCTTAGTTATTCGAAAACGTTTTTGTCTCATAAAAATGGAAATGGTTGAAAAGTAAAGTGAAACCGAGGTTTTTATTGAGATTATATCCCCAATAGGGGCTTTCTCATTTCATTGATGTTTGTTCCTCAGGAGTTTAATTAATTACTATTGTGTTACCGTAGCTCGTCATCATAGCTGGTTACAATAATGACCGGAAGCCCTTATACAACGAAACACGATGAAGACTAGATTGTGACTAGGTTGGCTCACGCCAAGTTTCGTTCCAAGTCGTTCCCAGGGAATCACCACTCTCATAAACACAGCTTGTCACTGAAGAACCCCCAAAACTAGTGATTCTTTCCTTCGCGTGCAGATAAACTTCACTCGTGTTTCCTTGTACGCTCAACACGTCCGAGGATACATTTTTGATTGAATTTGAAGGTTATCTCAAAGGTATGCGGGAATTTCAATTGAAAGCTCGGGCAGAATTACGAATGATTCGCAAATTAAAGCACATATGCAAAGGAATTAGTTTCTTCTGCTTTTCAGTCTTGTTACCCTTGTCGTTGAAGTGTTCCTTATTTTGCCGCTCATGCTCTACATTTCACTTGGAAAGTTGAACACTCAAGATAAACGAAGATTCACGCAGATTTTATGCATTCAAATAGTATAAATCATCCCAAGAATAAATATCGTCAATACTTAGTGTATAACGATGATCATATTACCGATTTGCATAATTTCATTCCATATATAAACATAAATTTGAATTAAGGCATATTTACCACGTATGGTGATATTCCATAAATAGATTTAACTAGCACCTTAATCAGTATAGAGAAAAGATCTTAACTGATCCACTTGTAAAAGATTTAGTAAGATGCATTCCACGTGACTTCTTAAAAACAAAAACAAGTTTCCATCGAGTATCTTATATATATATATATATATATATATATATCTCACTAACTTTCCATATATAACTCAGTAGGTTATCGCATAGGATTATCCATATACAGCACAATCATTTTCCGTACAATTAACCAATTTGCATGGAAAAGTATTCAAATTGATTTACACGTTAAACATCAATCACGATTCAGTCAAAGATATTCCCATGATTTCTTTCCTATAATAACATGATTTCTAGCAGATAACATATTTTCCGTATCCAACACAAAATCTCTTCCATGTATAGCACAATAGGAGATGCCATTCATGCTAGATATACATAACTAGGTGATCACAATAGTATTCCAGTAAAGCACATGATTACTATTATAATTGAAACTTTATAAATTAATACGTCTGGGACCGCCAAAATTTATTAATTAAAAGAGTTATTAATTAATCGATAAATTAATATTTTATTAATTTATAATGAAATGTTCAATTTTGCAAACACCTTTCAAACTTCTACTTAATTACCACACCATGTGCATATATGAAATGATTAGCTCGATTTGACAAAAGGATTCAATTCCCTACATTATCAGAGGCGAGATTCGAAGTTAAATCCATTTAAACAAAAACAAAAGACAATTTATCATTTTTCAGGAAATCTTAAAAAAAATATTGAAAATTCGGTAGATGCATTTAAGGCTTTTCCAACCGGTGCTCATACTATTTTTTTTATTTCAGTAGGTAATTCATGCGTTTATAGCTTTTTCAACTGTGTCAAACTGGTTTTCAATTCGACAGTTACCCCGTTGTTTAAATCTTTTCCATTTACTATGTGGTGGTCACGTTTTATATATAGTATAATTGCAGTACAAAAGTCATCATCTGCCATTATTGGTCGCTATATAAATCATGAGCACCGCGTACTGAGTGCCCAATTTATTTGGACACAAATTGGAAAAGCCTTAGACATTGGAGTAACTACTGAAATTGAAATAGTTTGAGCGCCAATTGGAAAAGCGTTAAACATATGAGTACCTATTGGAAAAAATAGTTTGGGCGCCAACTGTAAAAGCCTTAAACACAGAGTTACCGTCCGTAATTTTCCTAAAAATCTTTTGTAGTATGTAAGGATTTATATTAACCTATATTTTATATGGGACCTATAGAAATTATAAAGATATATTATCTTATAATTTTAGCGAGTTTATTAATTTAGCACGCTATCCCCGAGTCGGGATCGAGCAAAAATATTATCTCAAAGAGTTATTAAATAATCGAGTATCAATTATCGAGTTTTTACTTCGACAACTTTACAATAAATCCATATTTACACACACTTAGTCGAATATTCTTCCATATTTAGACACATAATTCGAATTTCTTAGATTATAGACCCCATTTCATATAATTACATGGAATCATTAAAACTCTCATATGTATCGGACCAAATAGGTTAGCAATAATCAAGCGCACCGTCAGACGATGCATTATCAATCGTAACGGTAAATATCTTACCAATTCTGCATTCAAGTAGGCATTGCTCGACATCGTTGCCCCTTAATGACCCAAAATGGGGCAAAAGTTCAAACTTTTCTTTCTCAAATCCAACCATCATCAATGAAATGGGCCGTGAGAAACATTTAGTTGATTCTCTTAATCGATGTTCACATGTCCGTCGTAATACAAATTGTTTGTCATTGGTTTTTTATGAGTGACTTCAAGTTATCTCATTCGCTCACGTACATGTTTTGAATGTCCGGTGTTAGTGTTTTTCGTGAACAAATTCCAAACATAAGACAAACAACCGACAAGAAGTGACTAAAACTCCCGTTCTCAACGGTTTTAAAAGGAAACTTAACAACGACAATCATGTAACACAATGCATCAATTGCCTTACCTTGATCAATCTCCAAGTACCGAATATGCCATCTTGATCATTCCCACGACCTCGAGATGGTTGAAAAGCAAGACATGCATGCTTGGCTTGTTTGAAATTCTTGTGGCTTCTTTTTACAAGGCTCAAAGTGATTCTTTAGAAAATTGGTTCCATGAATCCTTGGATCGACTTTAAGTTCATTACTACAATACTTACACCTCGCCTTTTGTACTTTGTCAACTTCACAAAGGAACTTGTCGAAGTGTTCCGAACACTGATCTAGATGCAATGAGGTTTTTATTTTATTTTTTCCGACCCTTTCGTTTACTTTCTATCTCATCATTGGCATCTATCTAATCGATGTCGACACTTTGACAAGGTGAAATATCAGTAGCTTCAACGTTAACATGATGTTCTGTAGTTTGGAATTCATGATTAACCTCTGTTTTTTGGCATGGACATCCCTATTTGAAGTTTCACTTGAAACATGAGTACTACTATGACCTTTCATCTGCAAATGAAAACATCCAAGGCACATATTAGAATCCGAACCTAATTTTAACCCAAACCTTTGAAAAAACACACGAAGTATGAGTTTCTAAATGGTCAAATCGACACCAGAAATCAGTCACACATGGGTTCTAACAAGTATCGAACGCTAATAGAACCTCATAATCATATCGTGGAACCAAAATTGAAAGAAATCAAGAAATTAAAAAACTAAGAAAATTAGGGTTCTCCAAAAATTCATACCTTTTGGGTGTAAATGAATGTGGACTGAGGACGAGGACGATGCACGATGGTGAGTGGTGGCTAACGGACCACGACGGTGTGGTGCCGTGGTGAGTTCGTTGTAAGTGTAAGAGGGGGGTGTGTGCGTGTAATGTGTGTGTGTCGACTCTACATTTTGGGTCTAATATTTTTCTAAAATAAAACAGCACGGGTCGCTATGGTAGCCGCAATCGTCCCGTCCTAAACAATCAGGTATCGGGTTATCTGATACCCGATTGTTAACTCGATTTTCCATCCCCATCGGGGCAAATCTCAATCGGTTCGGGACGGGTACCCAAAAATTCGGCAACTGTTTCCCGCCCTTAAGAACGTGAGAGATTTTAATTAAAATTGACGTTAATTGTGGCGATGAGCCGAAATTGGTCCAAAATCGATAATATCAGGTATTAAATTGTGAAAAATATTGAGTACTAAATTGGTCCACAGTAAATAATGGAACCTTTTGGATTTCTCCCTTAACTAAGATATTAACAATACCAAAAATAACTAATTACCTAAATACCAAAAGTCACACAGCTCGATACCTTTTCTACATTGATCCTAGTTGCCATATCCTGTGACGTATCACTAATATAAACTATATCGTATATTTGACCTAAGCTTGAATAATATTACTCGATTCTTAAAAACATATGGCGATATCCAAACTTTTTTTGTAATTAATGATCATAAGGAACCATTGATTTGAATAATCCAAAAAATATCAATATCTTCGATAATTTTCAAGGAAACTATATTGATTCTTGCCATTCATATACTGAAATTCTATTATATACAAGAGCCTCTAGACCTAACATCATTGTCTTATCATCTTCATCGTATAATTGTCGTCTAACTACTATACGTAGAAGAGCGAGCATGGTTAGTACGAAGGTTTTCTCAAGGGCCCTGTTTTTGCTTCTCGTGCTTTTCACAGGTTATTACTTGATTATACTCTGTTTGTATTCATTCATCTTCCCGCACGAATGCCTTTTGATATTTAATTTTGATTGAGCGCCACGTATTATTTCTAACAAGGAGGGCTTTGCGGATGGAGAACTCACATGTTGCTATGACAACCACATTGGTAAATGTGATCCTGGAGTCGACGACCCAAATGCGACGACATGTGTAGGCAAAGTGATTGTTTCAAAGGAGGCATTTGCAAAGTTTTCAGACATCCGCCGCCAAATCACTATTGCCATTGTTATTGCTGATTTTTTTTTCCTTCTTTCCTAGTATTATAAGTCAGCTACTGACTAGTTTTGAGCAGCTAGAGACAGTGAACTAGCTGGTAATTGCATATTTTATTATATTTTATGAACATCATAAAGATTTATTAGTGACGAGGACTTCCATCAGTTATTCAATATGTTTTGATTCGTGCTCTCTTCATCTCTTGCTCCACAAATCGAAAGCATGTTTGTTCATAATACGATAAGATTTTTATTGAATTTGTGATCGTTTGTGCATAAGTCAAAATTCTAGATCGAATGAAGATTAGGGTTATACTATATAATATACAATATAAAGGATTAGGGCTTGTAATTAAGAAGTGTGCCGTGGTTGACGAGACGGGTGCTCGTTATTTTTGTTTATTTACTTTATTCTCTTGCAGATGCTAACCGTCAATCTTCCTGCGTAGAAAAAATTTATTGTTTGGAATATCAAAAGACTAATTACAAATTACGAGGGGTTTTTTCAAAAAGTTTTGTATATTGAGGTGTTAATATATTCTTACAATAGTTTATCTGTTACCAATTATCTTTTACTTGGGGTTGAGGATTTAGGGCACAACGCTTTGGAAATTGGGTTTTCGGCCGGTGGTTTGGGAGATACATCCTTTACTTGGTTTTACGGTTTAAGGTGTATGGTCTAGAGTTGTGATGAGGTTAAGGGTTTACCGCACAAGGATTCCGTAATATGGTTAATGGCTTTGTGGTTTAATGTATATACAATCTTTACTAGCTTTAGGGTTTGAAACATTGGATTTAGGCTTCGGGGTTAAGGTTAAGGGTCTAAAACATAACGATTTGATAATATGGTTTAGGACTTATGGTTTTAAGGATAAAACCTTTACACTAGGTTTTAGGGCAAGGGCGACTCATCATAATGTGAGGTCTAAAGCTACATTAAAACGAGCCTTTTTTGCATGCCGATCTAGCACAACCCTCCTCCTTTATTCGGGTTTGGTACCATCAACTACAATAGTTTATCGAAGGCGGAGGTAAAAAAACTCTAAAAAAAGAACCCTAATAGTGGAATTTTTTAATAGTGGAATTTTTCAAAACAAAAAAATAAAACATTTTTTTACATGAAAATCTTCTAACTTTCTTTGATGCAAATTCTATTATAAACTTTTCATAATTAATCTTTTTTGCCAATTCATTTTCTTTTGATAAATAGCTAATTCATTTCATCTTTCTTGAGATATTGTGGATCTTAAGTATTTTTTTTATAATTTATAATTTGGAAAAACTTCTTTCTACGGAAGCAACAATCACGAGAATCGTCAATATAATGTTATATCAATGGAGTCCAGCTAATAGTTTAGGTTAAATTTAGGATTTTTCAATTTTTTGGCTTTTTTTACTAATTATGTTTTATTAAAATAATTTTAGTACTAAATTGGGGGCCTCAAGATATTGGATCTTTTAACTAATTAAATTTTATTTATATAATACTATTAAGAAATTGAGGGTCTCAAGAGAGATTGAGCTTTTTTAACTAACTAAATTTTATTTTTACGCTAATATTACTAAATTAAGGGCCTCAAAATAATTGTTTTTTTACAAATTTAATAAATTATATATGTATATATATATATAGTACTATAATTAAATTTGAAAAAACTCGGGGCATAAAGCTCTTGCTTTACATGCTTTACCCAAAAGACGACCCTGTTTTAGGGTCTGTGGTTTAGGATTAATGTTTAAGGTTTTAAGGTTCTACGTTTACGATTTACGGTCCATAAAACCATATTCGTAATTTAATGTTGAACTTTGAACATGTTCATGATGGAAGTTATACGAGTATAATTCAATGAAAGAGCTAATAATCTATATTTCCATGTAAACTCTACATGCTTGTATCGTGCTTATTGAAGAAAATTGGTGGTATAACTTCGTATCATATATTCCATGAATGCTTTTTTTCCGAAACGGTAGGTATTCCATGAATGTCAATCTTATACATCCGAAAATAAGTTCAATCATAGACGAAATCAGTTGAATTAGTAATATGGTAATGAGAACCTACCGATTCATCTAATGTTTTATTTATTGGGTTCTTAATTTTTTTTTTCTGTCAGACATGTGGTATTATTTGCAGTTAATGTGGTAATATATGTCCGAAAACCTGCTAATATTTCCTAATAATCTAGAACTTTCTAGAATATTCTTGATGATTTGTTATCATAAATGTTTAATCAGGTATTAAAATATGTCTTTGCAGTATTGTCGAGTTTTTTGGGTCGTCGGCTTTTGGCCTGTTTATCGGCCTCGGCTGGTCCTAGATTGTCGTGCATGTTTCCGACATGTTCCTCGCGCCTCTTGCTTGTTCAACGAGTAAAACATGTTAGCAAATAACACCATAAACGCGTTGCAAAGATGCAAAACTTCATATCTCGTAAACTACACGATTTACTAAGTCAAACAATCACACGCATTAAATGTATTATTGGCATGAAACGAATTGTTAAATTTCCTAGATTATGTATCATTAATGTCACAATATTTTTTATAAATTATGCAAGGCGTATTATTATGTGGTCGATAACATCTATGCCGATAACCACTTTGTGGTCGGTGAGATCCCTCAAGCGGTACCCTTTTACTCCTTCGGCGTATCTAAAAAATAGACAACTTCTGGACTTTGGATCCAACTTCGTTGTCTCTTGATTGTGGTACATCAAATATGCATGACTGCCAAATAGATGGCGATTTGAGTAGTCTGCAGGTTTACCAGTCCATATTTCCATCATTGTCCTCATCTCTGTAGCGGTAGACGGGGTCCGATTCACCAAATACAAACTCTATGCCCAGAACTCCTTATTCAGGCCTGCAGTTCTTAACATAGCCCTTGTTCTTCCAATAGGGTCCTATTCAACCGCTCTGCCACGTCATTTTGTTGTGGAGTGTAAGCTAGTGAACCGTCTTCTGATACCCGAATCGTCGCAGAATTCGATGACTATTTGCCATTATACTCTCTCCTCCATTAACGGACTGCAGACACTTGATTTTCTTGCCTGATTCAAGTTTAACTCGCGCTTTGTAAGTTTTGAAGACATGAAATATTTCGTCTTTCTTCTTGATTGGATACACCCAACACTTCCTGTTATAGTCGTCTATGAATGACACAAAATAATTGGCTCCTTCCAGGAATGTATTCGATGCTTGCCAAACATCAGAGTGAACCATCTTCATAATCTCTTTACTTCAGGAATTTGAAGAGTTGAACTTCAGGCGATGCTGATTGCTTATATCCAATTCTCACAAAATGGTAGAGATATCATTGTGAGATTAGGAAGTAGGTTCTTCTGGACAAGAATTTTCATGCCTTATCCGGACCTGTGACCAAGCTTCTTATGCTAAGTCATTGAAGACTTTTCGATTGAACTTGTCGTGACCACATAAGCTTGCCCTTATTGCAGAGTTTCCCACTTCAACATGTATAAGTTTGTAGAGATCTTTTCTCCCTTCATAACTAACTACCCGTGGTCCTTGAGAAATTTTCATGATCTTTTTCTCCAGCTCAATTTGAAGACCAAGATCATCCACTTGTCCCACCGACAACAAATTTTTCTTCAAGCCCTCCACATGCCGCACAACTTGATGGTACAGAAAGTGTCATCATACATCTTTAGTTTAATTATACAAATTTCCACGATCTGCAGAGGTTGATCGTTACAACTGTACACATACCCTCCAGAGGTTGGTTTGTATTGATCAAACCATTCCCTTGGAGAGGTCATGTGAAAAGTAGTTGCAGAGTCGAGAAGCCATATGTCGTCAAATCTTTCATTTTCTCCGACAGTGGTTGCAGCTTCACATACAATGTGAAATCAATCATCTGGAGTGTCGGTAATGTTGGTCAGTTTTTCTGCCAACCAAGGATCAAAAGATAGCTTTTAAGCTTAGAAATCAACGAATACATTGTAGTATGTGTTTGTGCGTGTTTCCTATTTTGGAAAGTTCAAGGTGGCTTGCTACTAAATTGTTTTGATCAAAAACCCTAAAGGATAAAGGATGCATTATATACCACATGAGTTGGTATATTAAGGCCTATGACCTAATATTTATAATATTTACGTAGCAGCCCCAAAACCAACTACATACTAACTAATTACAAAAATAGACCCAAGACATAATATTTAAGGATGATACAAAATATTCCTAAACCCAAGACATACTAACTAATTACAAAAATAGACCTACGAAATAATATTTAAGGACACTAAAAAATATTCCTAACAATCTCCCTCTTAGTGTCCTTTTCGCTTTGGCGTCTTCTTTGTATTCTTTGGTCTCACCAGCTCGTAGATGGATCTTCTGAGTCCTAGCTTGTGCTCATAAGATCGTATCTATCTACGGTATGAAAATCGTTCAGAGATGATGTCGATGATCTTCTGAAACTTGTCTTGAACCTCATTCTCCTCGAACCTCAGCTCCTTCAGAATCTTTCTCAGCTTATTTCTGATAATCAGGAGTATTCCATCGCAGAACTTGGAGATCTCCGATGTCTTCATAAGCCTTTTCTCGCCCTTGTAGTTGATGTAGACCAAGGAGGGATCTTCTCCATCGAAGATAAGGCCTTCACCGTAGCTTTCAGCTTCGGGGCGATTGAAAGTAGGCTTCGTGAGGTTTACCTTCTTCAAATTGCTCTCCAGCTCCATCTGAAGGTCGTGAGCTATGGTGTACTTGACCCGGCGCAGCATAAACCTTTTGAAGGTTTGGTAGCCCAACTTCACTTCAGGATTTTGAAGAGTTCCTAGCATCCTGTTGCTTCCGACCATCTGATAGATGTCTTCCACTCTGATGTAGGAGAGGTTTGCTTTGCTCAGTTATTCAGTAGTCCCGTCCTCCCGTTGAACGCGGTAGATTTGGAAGAAGATTGAGGAAAAGTTTGACATCCTCACCATTATTACAGCTGAAATCCTTGACCTCTTGTTCTCATCTATTCGGAGAGCCTCTACGTCACTTCCTTTTCCGTCGAACATAAGTTTTCGACGGAGGCTGAATAGATAAAAGCTGGCTCTATGCTCCGAGAGATGAGTTATGCCTCGCATCTCCAACTCGTCGAGCTTCTTGAGGCGGTCCTCTTTCCTCCAGATTCTTTTTCGAATCTCTTCTTGGTACGACGCCAAGATTTTGGCCGTTTTTCCAAGGTAGGTTCAACTTCTCTCCAATGTTGGACTTCAATGGCGGGTCGTCCTCTTTTGTCACTCTGTGTTGGAGGAGCTCGGGAAGTTCCGAGATGTCTGCTTTGTAGTCTTCACCTTTCTCGAGTTCCTCCTCTTTGATCCGAATTAGGTCGATGGCTGCATTCTTCAAGAAGAATCTTGCATTTTCCATCAATCACTTGGCTAATTCGGGAGTCATCGGTTGAGTCATCCACTCTTTGTTGAATATGTAGCTCTCCACCTTGTCGTCTGGGTTGTAGAGCTCTTCGACGGTCACAAGTAGCTCGTGGGTTCAGAGCTTGCTCTTTGTCTCTTCTCCCCCTCGGGACAGCCCTCATCACCTGGGTCGTCACGTGATCTCTTCGTCGGCTCCGCTTCCCCGCGGCAAGACATCGGGGTTGTCAGCCGTAGCTTGATGTCTTGCTCCCTCTCGTTCAGAGAGAGAGCGGACTGTACCCGGGCCAGGAGGATATCATGTAGTTCTTCAATGGGTACGTACCATGGTCCTGATTCGGAGATGTGTGTTGACGGAGGGGATGGAGAAGACACAACAGACTCGATTTCCATGGCAGGGGACTTGCCTTTGTCTCGAGTTGATGTTTCGAGGGTCGAGTAGACCTTCATCGTTATGGAGTCCTCGAGATTTTTGGGGGAATTCTGCGAGTTTGGCCTCTGTCACGTACGAGGGAAAATAACGAGATGAAGCCACTAAGGCATTCTGTCGTCGCGATGTCAGTGGAGGGAACTGACATGCCACCTGTTTGTACAGGATATGAGAAACCGAGGCCACTTAGGCTCACCATTGGCATCGAAACTGAGACAGACTCAGTTCGATGGCCCAATGCAGCAGCTGTAGAGATGTTGGCTGCTGTGGGACTACCGCTCAGTCCCTGGCTGGTTTCCAACCAAGAGACATTGAAAAGCGTTCTTTCCAGGTCACTAAGACCTGAAGGTGCAAAAACGTCTGTTTGTGTCCTAGGAAACGTGAAAATATTAGAGGGAGAGGACACTAGACTCGTGATCAAGGAGGTACAGTCTGAGGCATATGACTGCGGATTTCAACATCGACTGAAGGGCTATTAGTGGACTGCAGTTCGATTCGGGCTATGAGTGGACTGAAGGGCGGAGGATTACAGTCGCTTCTTTGTTTTGTGTGCCGTCCCTATTCGCGTCTTACGACATCCCCTTTTGATTTCTTCTTTTGTTTGCGAGCGGGGGATGCTGCGCGTCCTAGACCTAAAGTTGGGACGTTGGGTAGGCTTGTTCCCGGGGTAGGTCCAAATGGGATTTATTGAACCATAGGAACCTCTTCGAGCTCGTTGTCTCGGAGATAAGCTCGGACGATCGGATTGGTTGGGTTAGCGAGCCTTAAAAGATCTTCTGGTATTGACATCGCCTCCCGATCGAATTTGGTCTTTCATGAATGGAGAGAGCCGAGCTTTGGTGGTTGATATCCTTCGGAGGCATCTCGACTCTCGATGTCTGAGCGTTGTCCATAAAATGCTTGACGAAGACGGGCATCCACCTCAGGTAGGGTAGGACTTTCTTTGAAGTTGAGGGGAGGTCTCGACAGTGTAGTTGGTCGAGCAAGTCCGACCAGATGAGTTGAACGACATCGTAATTTTTGTTAAATACGATGTCGTGAAAGATAAGCATGATGTTTCTGTTGCATCGGCCGGGCCTGGTGTGTTTGGGGGATAGGCCTTTATTTAGTATGCGGAAAAGGGTCCGCCAAGGTTGAGGAATATCTTTGGCGGTGAAGTTAGGGAGGTGTATGAATTTGAGGGCGTCGGTTTTGTAGCCCATGAAGAGGAAGTCATTTTGAAGTTCCTCTTCAGTGGGGTGTGAGTCGTAGCTAAGGGATGATGGTAGGCGGAAAAGGAAGCGTAATATGGATTGGTTGAGGACGACGGGTGTTTGGTCGATTTGGGTGGTGAGGGTGTTAGGGTTTTGGCCTTGTAGTGGGATTAGTAAGACTGGCCCAGAATTGTTGGACATATACTTCCGGGACGTACTCGGATATTGTGAGGGCGGTGTATAGCGGGTGGTTGCGTAGAATTTGTAGTATGATGGGATCTGGGCATATGGCCTTCTCGAAATCGAGTTCGAGGTTGTTCGGAATTCTTTGTGCTCAGTTCTATCGAGGAAAGATTTCTTCGATCGTACGCACCATCTTTGTGCTGAAAAGGAATAAATAGTTAGTTAGTGTATATAGCATATAATTGTATAAATTTTTCCCGATATAAATTCGAAGTTGGGAGGGTTTCGGGACTTAGAAAATTTTGAAACCTTAGAAATAATTCATCCCGATATAGTTTTCGTCCCGATATAATTGGGACTTAGAAAAATTTTCAAAGTGAAGACAAGTCCAAATTTTCGGGTAAAAAACTCATTCGGCGACTTTCGAACTTTTCGTGTAATTCAATTCGAATTCGGATGATGATTTTCAGGTAATATAAAGGCCGAATTTCGTTAAACATGTGAGAATCGGGTAAACTATAGTTTTCACTAAAGAAAATAGGGTAACATGTTGTAAAAATCGGATATTATGAAGTCATCGCCGATTTGAAAAGTGAATTCTGGTGAAGTTTAATTCGGTAAACACTTGATATAAAAGTCATCACCGATTTTGATTAAAATTCCGGTGTTTGAAAGTCGGGTGGAGTTTTTTGGGTAAAATATTAACGTTTGCTACAGTCAAAATTTTCCGATTTTGAGGAATTCGGGTAGTAAAAATTCGGGTGGACACAGTAGATTTTTGGGAAGAAATTCAAATTTCATCGGAAAAATCGCCCGAAAGGTAAAACCCTAATTTGCGTAAAGTTGATAAATCAGTGAAAAATTGCTTAAAACTCGCAAATTTGAAGTCGTCCTTACCGTTTTAGGTAGAATTCGTGCTAAAGTGGAAGCAACTACTGATCGATCTAAGCAAGAATTCTAGATATTCGAATGATAAATCTTACAAAATACATTCGGTCGAATATCGTTTTTTCAAATTCTTGAGAGAGTGTTTCTCGATTGCTTTTCCCTCTCGTAGAAAACGAATTCAATGCTTGTGTTTTTCCAAAAATAAACTTGTGTATTGATTTTGATAGTGTACATTGTATTTATACCTATTTACACGGTATATTTACTATTTAGTCTTACACTATCAAAAATACTAATTACGCCCCTAATTACAAAGATAAAAAAATAATAAAGCACAATTATAAAGTCTCTTCAATCTCCCCCTTTGTGCTTGTCTTGGTTTCAGCTCCATTTATCCTTGTCGGGCGCAGAATGATTTCCGTAATCCCAATGCTGTCTCGTAACGTCGAACAAAATTCCTTAGCTCCAACCTCTCATTAATTGCATCCAGAAGCCCATTTAAGAGTGGGACCTCTTCTTCACCAAAATCCTCGAAGATCGTCTGTTCAGTGATCCCTCCCAATCTTTTCTGTATGTTCTTCCTAAGTAGCTTCAACGTCCCGTCACAGAACTTGTGGATTTCTGACTTCATCGTAGCTCTCGTCTTTTCAATGACTGGATTCCCGATAAGTTATGGCGAGACCAAGTTTCTTGAATATGTAGTTCTCGGGAAATTCGTTGAGTGGGAAGCCCTTCACGCGCGGAGACTCCATGTTGACCTTCTTCATATTGTTCTCTATAGTAATTTGAAGGTCGTGTACGGTGTAATACTTGATCTGCCGCACCATGAATCTCTTTAATCCCTCGAGTCCTTCTGTCTTGATATATCCGGAGGGCGTCTGATATTTTCTTTTGTACATCTGATATAGACGGTAGACCTCATCCGGTGGAAGGAAGGGGAGATAACTCTCATCTATCTCTTCTCGAGTGCGGTTGCTGTCCGCTCACTCAATGTGGTAGATTGGGGTAGGGAAGCTTCCAATCGAGTGCAAAACCCCCACGAGTTGGAGGATCGGTGGCTTGTCCCTAAAGTTTTTCTTCAGTTGATCCGTTGGGATGGCACTTCGATCTGGACCAAGATAGTTGAGCATGAAGATGTGCTCCATTTTCTTCATATCTTCCCAATGTTAGATACCCCGTGGATTAAGTTCGTTGAGCTTCTCTATCCGGTTAGAAGCCCTCCATATCTGCTTTCGAACATCTTCAATGAACGGAACTTCAATCCTGATATTCTCCCACGGCGTCTCGACTCTGACTGTCCCTTTTGATAAGCGGGGATGAGATTCGACTCTGTGCCTGGTCATTTCTGGTAGTTCTGGGAGAGCAGAGTTGTAGTTCTCGCCTTCTTGAAGTTCTTCATCTTCAAGCAGCACCAAGTTCACCGATGTCTTTTGTAAGAAGTATCTGACGTTGGAGAGTCGAGCTTAAGCAGCTTCCTCTGTTTCCCACCGCGTCATCCACTTCTCGTTCAAGATATAATCATCTACGATCAGATGTGGATCGTAGACAACTGCTTTTGGTTGGTTTTGGAGGAGGTTAGAGGAGGTTGGGATTGGATTTGGATTTGTAGGAGATGGAGGTAGTGTGTGGGATGTGGTGGGAGATGTAATTGTTTGTTGGCGGGTTGTGGGTTGTATGGTTGGTGGGTTTGAGGATGATCCTCCAGCTTATTGAGTCTTTGTTGGTTGCTCTCGATTAAAACCACGGCCGCTACGTGTGGTTCGTTGCCTTTTCTCCCCCTCATGACGATCCGGATCATCGGGATCGTCATGTCTTCTTTTGTTGCGGGAGCTTTCTTCACGGCACCTTGTTTGGACGAGCGGCTCGGGTTCATTGATCAGCCTTTTGTAGAGATTCTCCTCAGCGGGGGTCTTGGTCTCTAAGGCGATGAGTGATCGGGATGGTATAAGGGTTGACTAGTGAAGGTGATGGAGTTGGGGTGCTGATGGTGGGTTGTATGGGGGTGTGTATGGTGGTGGTTAGAGGTGGTGAGGAGGCTGGGGTCGTTTGAGCTTCGGACGGAGCGGCCTCGGAGACTGGTGCGTTCCCGGTATCCCTTCGGGAAGTCTTAATGGCCTGGAGCCTTCTGTCCATAAGGCGATCTTCAAGACAAAAATGGATGTGGAGAGTGCTTCTTGTAAGCATTGCTCCGTCACGATCATTGGTGTAGTGGGGCCAGGGAGGCGCTCCACTGTCACAACATCGGAAAAAATTTCCGATGTGTCGCCTAGAATAGGTCTTGAGATTCCGAAACGTTCGGGAACATCCGTTATCAACCCTGAAGTCACCACTTCAGTGGGTTGGACTACTGTTTGCTCCGAAGATATCGGGGGTCCAATAGGGCTTCCACCCAATCCTTGAGATGATACGGCAGGTATCACCTCTATGGGTGTTTAGACAGATTCAAGTTGAATCTGTGCGGTTGACTGATCCGTTGTTGGTGAAGTAGTTGTCACCGAAGCCGATAGTATTGAAGGAGATACAGACGGGGCCGAGATTTGCTGTTGGCGAGAGCCCCTTCTTTGAAGTCTGTATTCTTCATCCGGTGGTCTCAGAAGATACATCTTGAGGGACACCTTCGGGCTCGATGGCCGGTGTCTCTATCTCCTGAGCCGCGGCTTCGGGCTCGGTTATTTCCAACAAGGATGCCCTTTGAGAAGGCGTCAGAGCTTGACACGGCGCAGACCATTTCCTCCGCGATGGAGTTATTTTGGCAGTAGTCCTGGTAGGCCTCGTCAGTTGGATCAGCTAGGCTGAGCAGCTCCAACGGGATCTGCATAGGTTGAAGAGCTAGATCAGCTGCCTTCGGGTTGTAAAAGAAGCGAAGGCGAGGTGGGATACATCCTCCAACCGGTGGTAGTCTCAGGATCTCTAGATGTACGTCCATCAAATGTGAGATCAGCACCGGGAACCACCATACGTATGGGAGGTACTTCGCCTTCGACTTGGTCTTCCTTTGACGTATCTAGTCCGCTAGATCATTCCATATAAGCTGGACCACGTCGTATTTCTTTGAGAAAACCAATCCATGGAAGATGCGAATGATATTTCCGTTCGCCTTGTCAAAGACGGAGTGCTTTGGGGAGAGGCATTTATTGATGATGCCGAACAAAGTCATCCACGTATGTGGGATCCCGTTGTTTTAGAAATTTGCCAGTTTGGTTAGCGGGGGCTTGTATCCCATCCGGAGCATATCTTCCACGATCTCCGCGTCCATTGGAAGTTGATCATAGTGTTCGTGGTGCGGGTGATCAAGCACCATGGCCATTAGATTTTTGTCCAGGATGACGTGTCTTGTATTGATCTTCGTTGTATACTGCACTTCATCCCCAACGATGTGGCTCATCAGACACTTCTGTAATTGCTGGAGGTAGACCATTTGGACGGAGGCCGTCATCGTGAAAGCTGGACACAGTGGATGTCCCTTTAGAATGAAAATTATTACGTCATCCGGACATCGAAATGTGGAGAGATACAAGTGATAGTTGTTGTCGTGGACTGGCAACCAACTATCAGATGGACGGATATGAGAATATTCTTAATGTGCCATATCTGCAAAGAATGAAATAAACTTCATTAGATAAAATTGACATATGCGAATAGATTGAATTAAATGTGCACTAGGAGAAATTTCAAAATTTTCTAAGTGTTAAGGTTTATTTGCGAAAGACTTACTGAAAAAGTTGTAAAATTTACTAAGTTTTGTTAGCGTATTTTTATTCGATCCGGAATTTATTCGAACGTTAAGAATTGCGATCGAATAAAATTGTGTCGAATATCTCAAATTTTTCGCCGATGACTTTCACGATCGAATAAAATGTTGTCGAAAACAATAGTTTTTTGATGAGAAATTTGCGATCGAGAAAAAAGTTTTCGAAAAACTTAAGTTTTTCGCCGCGTATTTTTTGCGATCGAATAAAAGAATATCGAAAAACTTAAAGTTTTCGCCGCTTATTTTTGCGGTCGAATAAAACGTAATCGAAAAATTAAGTTTTCGCCGCGAAGTTTTACGATCGAATTAAAATATATCGAAAACAGAAGGTTTTCGACGCTGAGTTTTGCGATTGAACAAAACTTAATGATAACTAATGTTTTTCGATGCAGTGTTTGCGATAAGAACTTTTACGATCGAAAAATTTTCAAATCAAACAGTAAACGCGTAACACGTAAATGCGATTTCTGGGTAAATCATGAGTTAATCTGGATTCGGAACGTTCCGAAAACAGTTGCGAATCCAAATATCATGATTTAAATCCAAACAGTCGAGTTTAAACACGTTGATTTGAGAGTTTAAATTTGTTTTGAGTAAAAAAAGTATCAAAATGAGATTTCTGCACATATTTTTGAGAAACTGTTTGTGAATCGTTTGTTTTTTACCGGAAAGTGATTCGAAACGTGTTTCTACCTTCAGAATCGACAAGTTATACGAAAAATTTCTGAAGATGAGAGGTTGCGATGAAATCGCCGAAGTAAGTTCGAAGATGGTTTCTGGAAGTCGAAAAGTTTTTCTAGTGAAATGAGTTGCGTGTGAGTGAGTTTTTCGATCGATAAAGTGGTATTAATACTTTACGATCGGGTAAGGAAAAAAATACTTTGGGCCATAAAAAATATTTTGGCCTTTCGTTAAAATTCAGGTATGATTAAACTAAAATTTAATCTTTTATGAATTAACCCAAACATAAATTGCATAATGCTCCCTGTATTTCTGAAGGAAATGCAATTATCTCCCAATGATGATGAAATTCAACGCTCGACTCCTCGGATGAGCTCGAAATTTTCTGTGATGCTTAGAAAAAATATTAGATGTCATGTTTTACAAGTAAATCATATAGGAGATAAGAACAAATTCTCATGTAAAACTCTCCCTTAACAAATGCACGTTTTAACTTTTCGTTATATAAGCACACGTAAGGCATTTAGGCAATTCAGCATAGATTCATTAAAATTTTGCGTTTTTCAATAAAATTTTCGCATTTTATCAAGTGTGAACCAATGCATGTAATAATGCATTTAAAATGTGCGATAAGTATTTTCAGTAATAAAAAATATATTTATCATAAAAATTTTATTTTGGGGTCAGATTTGAACATTTTGAATATTATATCGCAAAAATTTCTTATGACATATAAAATAATAATTTATCGTCAAATCATGTAACTAAACTAATATTCTAAGATCATAGTATTAATCATTTTGATAACTCTCGCAAGTTTCGCTCATAGCACTCAATTTATTTTTATTATGGAGATATTTAGTAGATATATCAATCATATCATCACGACAAAATTATATCAATTAATTTGTTATCGTAGCACATTTAATCAACTTATCAAGAGAAAGTTCATCATTTTGAATCAAAGGGACTTTGAATGGATTATTTTTAGGCTCTGACTAATAGGGTAGAATAATTTTGGGATTAGTGAGCTTAAAAAAATCTTCAATTCCGGGGGTCCTTTTTTGAAATTCATTTATAATCCTTTAGCTTTTCTTTTCTTCTGTGCTTGCTCAAGATGAGTATCGTCTTCCTTACAAAACTTAGAGAGATGAGATCTTATTTTTGGGCCGAGACCGTGTTCCTTTTGAGGGTTCTACAGTTATGGAATTCGAATCCAAGGCCGTGCTCCTATTCTCATTTTCTCTATTTATAAGATCTAGATTATCATTGGAGAAGTTCACTTCGAGATGCTTCTCTTTTATGATGATTGAAACTTGTATCTCTTTTTCATGATTGAGCAACCCCAACACTTAGGAATAATGTTGAAGGCTTGATCGGGTTGCATAAGAAAAAGAATGTCGGAGAAGGCTCAAAGGGGATTTCTAGAGGTAAAAGTAACGGATTTATTATTTGGGCTAAGTGAGGAATTTCCTAATTTGCCTTATCATTTTCATGACTAACTAACACAAAAGCAAGAGTGAAGCTACGAAGTACAAACCAAGAGATAGTTATTTGTAGTGTGACACACTCAAGAATAAAAATATTGAGGTTCAAATTGTCACATATACGATGTGGCTTTGTGTCTAGTGAAAAAATTGAGGCTCTTTGAATAAAAGAAAGTCACATGAATTTTTAGACAAAGTACTTAATCATATATCAAAGAAATATTTTTGTGAATATTTCAAAATAGGCCAAATTATCGTCATCCCCTATTTTTTTTTAATTTTAAAGGCAAAATTTGAAGGATAGAGTCACGCAAGATAATCAAAGAACATCAAGAAGCACATAGAAGCATAATAGAGCATGTACAACACATTTTAGTAAGATTGAGATTCAACATGCCTAACTTAGCAATAAGGAATTGGAATTGTTTTTCACCCAATGCCTTAGTGAATAAGTCGGCAAGTTGAAGTTCTGTTTTTACAAAATACATATCTATAGTGCCTTTTTCTACATGATCTTTTATAAAATGATAGCGAATATCTATGTGTTTCGTGCGTAAATGACGAACAGGATTGCAAGTAATGGCAATAGCACTTTGAGAATCACTGTAAATGAGAATGTTATTAAATTCAAACCCGTAATCGCTAGTTGTGTTCGCATCCATAGAACTTGCGGGCAACAGCTGGCAGCCGCAGCGTACTCCGCCTCGGCCGTCGAGGTTGACACGCAATTCAACTTCTTCGAGGAGCAGCAGACCAACTTATCGCCTAAAAATTGTGCTCCGCCAGACGTGCTTTTCTGTCCATTCGACAACCTGCATAGTCAGCGTCAGTATAGCCAATTAATCTAAAATCAGTATCTTTTGGATACCATAGCCCTAAGTGTAGAGTTCCTTTGAGATAGCGTAGAATTCGCTTGACTGCATGCATGTGGGACTCCTTTGCGTCAGCTTGAAAACGAGCACAGAGGCAAGTGGTGAACATGATGTCGAGTCGACTGGACGTCAAGTAGAAGAGATCCGATAATGCCCCGATAGGTTGTGATGTTGACTGCTCTAGACGGATCAGCATCCAATTTACAGTTTGTTGACATGGGAGTATTCATCGGTGTGCTATTGTCTTGATTAAATCTCTTCAGAATATCTCGGATATATTTGGTTGACAGATGAAGATTCCTTCTTCGAGTTGCTTTACTTGTAGCCCAAGAAAGAATTGGAGTTCTCCCATTAAGCTCATCGAATTTGGTCTTCATGAGATCACCAAATTTCTGACAGAGACGTTCATTCGTCGAGCCGAAGATGATGTCATCAACGTAAACTTGAACAATCATCAGGTCTTTGCCTTGTCTTTTGATGAAGAGTGTCGTATCGATGGTTCCTCTTATGAAGTTTGACTTGACTAAAAATTCGCTTCGAACATCATACCAAACACGAGGGGCTTGTTATAGTCCATAGAGAGCTTTGTCCAATCGATAGACATAATCGGGATGATTCTCGTGCACGAACCCGTCGGGTTGAGCACGTAGACTTCTTCTTTTAACACACCGTTAAGAAAGGCGGTTTTAACATCCATTCGATAGACTTTGAAGTCTTTATGAGCCGCGTATGCTAGAAATAGTCGAATTGCTTCAATACGTGCAACCGGATCATACGTCTCGTCGTAGTCAATTCCTTCTTGTTGATTGTACCCCTTGGCTACGATTTGTGCTTTATTCTTGATTACTTCACGTTCTTTTTCTTATTCTTGAACACCCATTTAGTTCCTATAATTTGTTTTGCCATGCGGTCGAGGAACTAGTGTCCAAACTCGTAAACGCTCCAATTGGTTGAGTTCATCTTGCATCGCGATTACCCAATCCGGGTCTTTAAGGGCTTCAACTACCTTAATTGGTTCGTTTTGGCTTTAGAAGCATGTGAATAATCCGCTTTCTGTAGACGTCCGAGTGCGTACTCCACTTAAAGGATCACTGATAATTTGGTCAATAGGATGAGCTCGAGTTTATTTGCATTCATGAGGAAGAACCGAAGTAGATCCTTCGTTGATTTGTAGATCGAGACTTCCTGAATTGATGGGCTGATCATTCGTAGTTGGGAAATTTAATTCTGAGGTTGAATTGAAAGGAATTTCCTCATATGAATTTGTAGGAGCTGCAGCACTAGTTGAAGATTCAGAATTAGGAGAATCTGAAACATTTGTCGGAGTCTGAGGATTGGGAGTCTCAATTGGAATTTCTTCCATAGAGGAAGAAGGAGCACTGCTTGGTATAGAATGAGACGAAGCAGGCAGTTGAGACTCATTCCGATAAGAATGTTCAAATAGAAAATCCAAATCTTATAGGTCGGCGAGAATTGCTTCTTTTGACTTTGAGGTAGAAGTTGTCAGAAGTTGTTGACTTTGTGCCAACACGCCTATAAGCTCGGGTTCTGAACTGTTTTGTTCAGAAGCCAATTTGGTCTTGAAAAGTGACATTGTAGCTTTCGATAATAGTACGAGAAGACTTGATATAGACGCGGTATGCTTTAAAAGTTGATGCATATCCAACAAAGACGGCTTTAAGTGCTTTAGGGTCGAACTTGCTTCGATGCTCTCGATCGTTGGCCACAAAACATTTTCACCCGATTACTTTGAAGAAAGAGATATTCAGAATCCTTTGATTAATTATCTCATAAGACGTCTTTTCATAGCGCTTGTGAATAATCGTCCGATTTTGCGTAAAACATGCAGTACTCATTGCTTCAGCCCGTAGAAAATGAGGGATACCGGAATGTATTAGCATTGTTTTTGCACCTTCAACTAAAGTCTGGTTCTTCCGTTCTACGACGCCATTTTGTTGAGGCGTTTTAGCGGCTGAAAATTGTTGAATAATTCCAAGTGACTGATAGTAATTGCTGGGACGTTGATTCTTGAATTCAGTCCCGTTATCAGTCCAGATTACTTGAATTTTCTTTTGCAGGAGATTCTGAGTCGTATTCACAAAGCTTATTATCATCTTTAGTTCAGAGATATCTTGTCCAGGTGTAGCGAGAATAATCGTCGACAATTACTAACACATATTTACAACCATTGATACTTTGTGTATGCATTGGTCCACAAAGGTCAATGTGAAGTAATTCCAAGGGTCGAGATGTAGAAGCAACTTGCTTGAGTTTGTGTGATGCTCGCTTCATTTTTCCCATTTGACAAGCGGAACAATTATGCTCTTGATGAATGGAAATCGTTGGTAGACCGTTTACCAACTTTTTGATAGAGAGTTTGTGAAGAGCTTTGATGTTTAGATGAGATAGGCGTTGATGCCAGAGGCTGTTCCTCTTGATTGTAGTCTGAGATATGACGCAAACAGCTGTCGAAGGTCGTATTGTTGTCAGATTTATGGTGTAAAGATTAGATATTCGAGATCCTGTTAGAAGTTCTTGATTCTGACTATTTAAGATTTGACACTGCTCAGCTAGAAACAGCACGTGAAACCTTTGTCATAGAATTGTCCTATGCTGAATACGTTGTGTATAAGACCTTGGACGTAAGAGACATCTTTGATTGTCAGATTTTGCAGTAGAATATCTCCAAAGCCTAGTATTGGAGCTGAATCGTTGTTGCCGAATCTGACTTTTCTGTTGTAACGATCTTGGTAGTTGCTCAACAATTCTTGATTTCCCGTCATGTGTGTGGAGCAACCGGAATCTAAATACCACACATGATTGATCTGCATAGAAAAATTTTAGAGAGACTTAGGTACCCACTTAGTAATGGGTCCTCTCGGATTAGCAGATTTGGTTGGTAAGGTTTGTTCATTTTTGGTTCCTAAACCATTTATACTTTTAGGTACCCAAACCAACTTGGAATTAGTTGGTTTAAGTGGTACCTCTTTAGGCAACTTGGCCTTTTTGGCTTGCGTTGGCCTAGATGGTGTCTTGGGAACCCATTGAGGTTGGACCTTACATGGGAGGTTAATTTCAGCGCGGACAAATGTCTTATTAGTCTTAGTGCATGAGAAAATCATTTCTCTATGTAGTCTCTTAAGGTGTTTGGCTAAGTGTACTTTGACCGGATACCTTAGATGAGGACAAGAATGTATCGAGCTATAAGCTTTCTTTATAGCCGGATCTTGTTTCCTACGAGACTTAAGATTTGAATTTTTCTTAGAATGATGGATTGTGTTTTTAGAAGTACAGCCGATTTCAAAATTTGCGCTTTCAAAATTAATAGGCTTTAACGCATAAGTGGAAGAAACAACATTCAAATTAGAAACAACTGTCTTCTTACGAGTGTCCATGGTTTTTGATACAGAAGAAAGTTTTGAAACTAAATTATTTCTATCATTTTTCTTCTGAAATTCTATTCTAGCCACTCGATCCTTTGCATGCTTCATCTCTTTTTCTACTTTATCCGTGGATGGAGTAGAAAAGAGTTAGTAAAAATCTTTTCCCTTTGGAAGCATTTAAAGACTTTTTTAACTCCCTTTATGCTTTTTAAAAAAGATTTATCTTCTTTTAAAATATTTTAAAAAATAATGGGAGGTGTTTTCTTGGATTTAATCTTGTCTTGAATTAATGATTTTTCTTTCAAAGTAAAACGAGGACAAGATTTTGTAAGTAAGGAAGTTTTGAGATTAGAAATCTCCAATAAAAGCTCATTCTTTTCAGCTTTGAAATTCATTCTTTCTGTCTCCAAGGAAGCGTTTAAATTAGCTATTTTCTTAATAATAGCAGAAATATAACATAAAGTAGAATTTTGGAAATGATCAGAATTTTCTTCCTGAACTTTAGGAAGATCTTCTAAAGGATATATTGAATTATTGTCACTAGACATGTTAATTTCCCATGTCTTGTAAATATTATTCAATTTGGTGTAGTCAAGGGGGATATAAGTCCCATTAGTGGCTTTTCGTTTAGATTCTTCTAAGGCATTTATTTCGGAAGAATTAGTAAAGGCCCATTAGAGAAGTTAATCCTAATCCCATATACTTGATATCATATAACTGTTTGACATTGACTTCTTCAAGTTTCATGGACTGTTAAAACCTAAGCCTTCTTTGGGATTGTAAAATTCGATATCAAGAGGTTGATTTATAAATATAGTCTGATCTGTTTGCCCCCTTTTTGTTAGAAGACCGTCTAAAGTTTTAATCCTTGAGTAAAGCTTCTTACGTTCATAAGAGATTTCTTTAAAATTATTTCTAGAAATTTCTAAATCTCTCTGACAATCGCTAAGAGTCTTACTAAGGTCATTTATTTTTATCTCAGAGGTAGCTATCCTAGATTCAAGACTAGTTATAGTTTCTTTAGCATTAGATAAGAGAATATCCAAGTGAATTGTTCTATCTAATTGCTTTTGAAAATTATTTTCACTAAGGGCTAGTCTTTCTTCTAATTTCTTTTTGCTTTTCCGCTCATTATTCATGTTAGTATACTTTATTTGTGAAGATTCTAACATGTTTAACAATGTAGAATTAGGCATCGTTACCTCTTGTGACGATGTGGATGCTTTTTCTTCATCACCTGACCTCCTTGATGAGTTATCGTGTGAGACGTCATCAAGGTATGCCATTAGAGCAAGATTTTCGTCTTCAGAATCTGTGTTATTGAAGAGTATATTAGAATTGTGCTTTATTATTTAATTATCCTTGTAATTAGGGGCGTAATTATAAATATTGATAGTGTAGGACTTAAGAATAATTATACCTTAAATATAGGTATAAATATGATGTACACTATCAATGTAAATAACAATTCATTATTGAGTAAATAAAAGTTTCGAATTTATATTTTAAACGAGAGGAAACGCTCGAGAAACAAGGAAAAATCTAACAACCTCTCACGAACTTCAACGTGGATATTCGACCGATCGTATATCGTAAGATTTCTTACTCGAATATCTAGAATTCGTGCTTATATTGTTCGTTGATTGATGAATAAGGACCTAACAATTGGTATCAGAGCAAATCGTGATTGATTTTGGACATAATTCGCAATTTTCAGATCAAAATAATTTTCCAGATTTTTCGATCGAAAAACTAATGTGACATATATTTTGATCGATATTCTTGATTGTGCGAATTTCGCTATTGATTTTGCTGATTAAGTGATAGATTATATGTTAGGATTGATTCACGTACTAATTTCAATCGCTTAGAACGTAATTATAATTCAAATTTTTTATCTAAATTGATTTTTAAGTTTGCGAATCAAGTTTGAGTCTAATATGATTTACCGCCGAGAAATTTTTTTTCGACCACAAACACTATTTTCGAGTGTTTTACTCAAATTTAAGACTCGAAAAACATTATTTCAATAATTAGTTTTTCGGTTCATATATAAATATATTTTTCGAGCGAATAAGTTTTTCGATCCATAATTAGCCATAACATATTTTCGATCGAAAAATATTCCATCGAAAATTTTTTACAGTCAACAATTTGAGTCAAACTAAAACCAAAGTTTTTTTCGATCACTAGTAATTTTTTGATCACTAGTAATTTTTTGATCACTTGTGAAGCATTTTTCATTATTATCCAAACCTTCACGAAGATCCTACCAATCAACAAAAATGGATGCCTACTCACTTGGAAATGACGTCCGCCCTCCAATTCTTCGAAGAGGCGAATACACGGTATGGAGAAGCCGGTTCTTGAACTTCTTGGAAATGAAAGATCAAGCCTCAAATTTGATCGCTTCACTTCAAGAAGGTCCAGCTCAATTCTGGCTCATCCAAGAAGGAGATGCCACAAACAATCCTCCTATTCCTACAACTAGAAGACTTAAAGTCCCTGGTGAATATACCGAGGGGGAGCGTTTAAGAGCCAAAGCAGACTTGGGAGCCAAGACTTTCCTAATGCAAGGAATACCGAATGACATCTATATGCAAATAGATAGTCTATCAAGTGCAAAAGCCATGTGGGACGAGCTCCACAAGATGATGCAACGAACTAAAGTTGGAGTCAAAGCAAAGAAAGCAAATATCCTAACTGCTTATGACTCTTTCAAGGCCAAGACAGAGGAATCAGTTTATGAACTCTATCAAAGATATTTAACCCTTCTCCATGAAATGAGGAAAATTGATATATTCAAGACCAACATGGAGGTCAACATCAGATTCCTTTCTTCTCTTCAACCGGAGTGGAAGAAATATCCATTCAAATCCGAAAAAATAAGGATCTGGACGATATGGATATCCACGCCGTCTTTGACAATCTCGCACAACATGAAGAAGACATAAGCGAGATTCAAAAAGAACTAAAGGGCAAACAGATCGACGACTCTATAGCACTTATCTCTGAAAGAAAACAAAGTCGATCTCGAAAGGATAAAAATATCAAGCTGCCAAGTTCTTCAGAAGGTGAAGAAGAATCTGACTCAGACTTCGAACCTGATATGAAGGAGTTCAAGAAACAGTTAGCTCTCATTTCTAAAATGATGAGTAAAAACTTTTACAAAAAGAAATCCTCGTCTTCGGCCAATAGACTTCGGACCTCTAGCTCCAAGCCAAGGGAAAGTCCGGCCGAGTCCTCAGAATTCAAAAGTGTCAAGGAACCTCAAAAATGCTATAACTGTGGAAAGGTAGGACAGTTCTCCAGACAATGCAAACTACCCAAGAAAAAGGATGCCAACTACTCTCCGAAAAATTCCAACTCACTAAACAGAAAGAAGCTGGAGTAGCATTGATGGCAGAACAAGAGCATTGGCTAGAGGATACCACAGATTCTGAAGACGAAAATCTTGCACTAATGGCATACCTTGACGACGCTTCAAATGATGACCCATCCAGGAGGCCTGACGACGACGACGACAAAACACCCTCTTCTTCACAAGAGGTACAATTGTCTAATTCCATGTTATTAAACAAGAGGTACAATTGTCTAAGATTACTGAACTTAATACGATTCTTATTGATTGTCAGAGAGACTTAGAGACTTCTAAAAATAATTTCAAAGAAATTTCTGACGAACGTAAGAAACTTTATTCAAGGATTATAATGTTAGATGATCTTCTAATAAAAAGGGGTCAAACGGATGAAACTATATTTCTAAATCAACCTCTTGATATAGAATTTTATAATCCTAAAGAGGGCTTAGGTTTTAACAATCCATGTAACCTGAAAAAGGTCAATGTTAGACAATTTTACGATATCAAGTGTATGGGATTAGGATTAACTTCTTTAATGGAATTTACTAATTCTTCCGAAATAAATGCCTCAGAAGAATCTAAACGACAAGCCACTGATAGGACTGCCATTTCTTTTGACTACACCGACTTGAATAATAGTTACAAGACAAGATATATCAACTTGTCTAGTGATTATACTTCATTATATCCCCTAGAAGATTTTTCTAAACATAAGGAAGAAAATACTGATCTTTCTCAAAATTCTAATTTCTGTTATATTCCAGCTATTATTAGAAAAATAGCTATTTTACACGCTTACTTCGAAACAGAAAGAAAGAATTTCAAAGCTGAAAAGAACGAACTTTTATTGGAGATTTCAAATCTCAAGACTTCCTCTATTTTAAAAACTCGTCCTTATATTATTTTAAAAAAAAATCTTTAATGAAGGATAAGATTAAAGTTAAGAAAGACTCTCCTATTATTTTTCAAAATATTTCAAAAGAAGATAAATCTTCTTTAGAAATTATAAAGAAAAAAAACGAATCCTTAAATGCTTCAAAAAGGAAAAAGATTTTTGCTAACTATTTTTCTACTCCATCCACATGTAGAGTAGTAAAAGAGGTGAAGCATGCTAAGGAAAGAGTGCCTAGAATAAATTTTCAGAAGCAAAATGATTTGCTATCTATTTTTTCTATGTCAACAATTATGGACACTCGTCCGAAGACAGCTTAGTATTGAAATTGGCACTACTTCTAAAAACAATATTCATTCTCAAACAAATGCAAGTCTTAAGTCTCATAAGAAACAAGACCCAACCATTAAGAAAACTTATAGCTCTATACATTCTTGTTCTCACCTAAGGTATCCAGTCCACGTACATTCAGCTAAACACCTTAGGAGACTGGCCAGAAAAAAGATTCTCTCCAGCAATAAGACAAATCAAACATTTGTTCGTGCTGCAATTAACCTCTCATGTAAGGTTCAACTACAATGGATTCCTAAATCACCACCTAGGCAAAAACAAGCCAATAAGGCTAAATTGTCTAAAGAGGTACTACTTAAACAACTACTTCTAAGTTGGTTTGGGTACCTAAGCATTTCAATAATTTAGGAACAAAAAACGAACAAAACTTACTTATCGAATCTGCTAATCCGAGAGGACCCATTCAAAAGTAGGTTCCTAAGTCTCGCTAATTTCTTTCTATGCAGATCCATCATGTGTGGTATTTAGATTCTGGTTGCTCCACACACATGATGGGAAAACAAGAACTGTTGAGCAACTACCAAGATCGTTACAATGGCAAAGTCCGATTTGGTAACAATAACTCAGCTCTCATACTCTTATTTGGAGACATTCTACTGCCAAATTTGACGATTAAAAATGTCTCTTACGTCCAAGGTCTCCAGCACAATCTGTTCAGCATAGGTCAATTATGTGACAAAGGATTTCAACGTCTATCTCATCTAAACTTAAAAGCTCTTCACAAACTCAGTGTTCAAAAATTGGTTAACGGTCTGCCAACAATTTCATCTAATCAAGAGCATCACTGTTCGGCTTGTCAAATGGGAAAAATGAAGCGAGCATCACACAAAATCAAGCAAGTTGCTTCTACATCTCGACCTTAGAATTACTGCACATGGATCTCTGCGGACCAATGCGTACACAAAGCATCAATGGTCGTAGATATGTGTTAGTAATTGTCGACGATTATTCTCGCTACACATGGACAAGATATCTCCGAACTAAGGATGAGATGGAGACTTGATAATTAGCTTTGTGAATACAACTCAGAATCTTCTGCAAGAACTATGATCATTCACTCCGGCCTTCCTCACTTTCTTTGGGCTGAAGCAGTGAGTACAACTTGCTTTACTCAAAACAGGACAATTATTCACAAACGCTTTGAGAAGACACCATATGAGCTAATTAATACACGAATTCCGAATATCTCTTTCTTCAAAGTATTTGGTTGCAAGTGTTTTGTGGCCAACGATCGGGAGCATCGAAGCAAGTTTGATCCCAAAGACTTTGAAGCCATTTTTGTCGGATATTCCTCTACCTCAAAATCATATCGCGTCTACCTCAAGTCTTCTCGTACAATTCTTGAAAGCTACAACGTCACTTTTCAAGAAATGACGGAATTGGCTTCTGAACAAAACAGTTCAGAACCCGAGCTTACTGGCGTGTTGGCACAAGGTCAACAACTTTCGGCAACGTCTACATCAACATCAAATGAAGCAATTCCCGCTGACCACGAAGACTTAGATTCTCTATTCGAACACTTTTATCGGAACAAGTCTCAAATGCCTGCTTCGTCTCACTCAACTCCAAGCAGTGCCCCATCTCCCTCAGTGGAAGAAATTAATAGTGAGACTCCTCTTCTTCAAAATCCGACAACTGTTGGAGAATCTAATTATTCAGAATCCTCATCTAGTACTGCAGTTCCTACAAATACAAATGAGGAAATTACTATCGACTCAACATCTGATTTGAATTTTCCAACTTTGAATGATCAACCAATTAATTCGGGATATCTCGATCTCCAATCCAATGACGACTCTACTTCAGTTATTCCTCACGAACGCAAATGGACTCGAGCTCATCCTACTGATCAGATTATTGGTGATCCTTCAAGTGGTGTACGTACTAGGACGTCTATACAAAGCGGTTTATTCACATGCTTTCTAAGCCAAAATGAACCAAATAAGGTGGCTGAAGCTCTCAAAGACCCGGATTGGGTAATTGCAATGCAAGATGAACTCAACTAGTTCGAGCGTCTACAAGTTTGGACATTGGTTCCTCGACCTCAAGGAAAAACCATAATTGGAACAAATTTTCAAGAACAAGAAAATTGAAAACGGTGAAGTAATCAGGAATAAAGCACGACTCATAGCTAAGGGATACAATCAACAAGAAGGAATTGATTACGACGAGACGTATGCTCCGATTGCACGCATTGAAGCTATTCGCTTGTTCCTAGCATACGCGGCTCACAAAGACTTCAAAGTCTATCAAATGGACGTCAAACTGCCTTTCTCAATGGCGTATTAAAAGAAGAAGTCTACGTCGCTCAACCCGAAGGATTCATACACGAGAACCTTCCTGATCATGTCTATCGATTGGACAAAGCTCTCTCTGGACTAAAACAAGCCCCTCGTGCTTGGTATGATGTTCTGAGCGAATTTTTGGTCAAATCCAACTTCATCAGAGGAACAATCGATACTACCCTTTTCATCAAAAGGCAAGGCAAAGACTTGATAATCGTTCAAGTTTACATTGACGACATCACCTTCGGATCGACAAATGAACGTCTCTGTCAGAAATTTGGTAATCTCATCAAGACAAAATTCGAGATGAGCTTAATGGGAGAACTCCAATTCTTTACAAGTCAAGCAACTCAATGATGGAATCTTCAGCAGTCAGACCAAATATATTTGAGATATTCTGAAGAGATTTAATCAAGACAAGAGCACACCGATGAACACTCCTATGTTTACTAATTGCAAATTGGATGCTGATCCGTCTGCAAAGGCTGTCAACATCATCACCTATCGAAGCATTATCGGATCCTCTACTTGACATCAAGTCGACCTGACATTATATTTGCAACTTGCCTGTGCGCCAGATTTCAAGCCGACCCATAGGAATCCCACATGAATGTTGTCAAGAGGATTCTACGATATCTCAAAGGAACTTCAACCTTAGGGCTTTGGTATCCTAAAAATACTGACTTTCGACTAATTGGCTACACTGATGCTGACTATGCAGGTTGTCGAATGGACAGAAAAAACACGTATGGCGGAGCACAATTTTTAGCCGAAAAGTTGGCCTGCTAGTCTTCAAAGAAACAAAATTGTGTATCAACATCGACGTCTGAGGCAGAATATGTTGCGGCTGCCAGCTGTTGCTCGCAAATTCTATGGATGCGGACACAACTACGCGATTACGGGTTTGATTTCAATAACAATCCCATTTATAGTGATTCTTAAAGTGCTATAGCCATTACTTGCAATCCTTTTCATCATTCACGCACGAAACACATGGACAGACGATATCATTTTATAAAAGATCATGTAGAAAAAGGCACGATAGATATGTATTTTGTTAAAACGGAGCTTCAACTTGCCGACTTATTCACTAAGGCATTGGATGAAAATCGATTTCAATTCCTTATTGCTAAGTTAGGCATGTTGAATCTCAATTTTACTTGAGATATGTTTTACATGTTCTACTATGCTTCAATCTGACATTCTATGTGCTTCTTAATATTTTTTTATTATTATGCGTGACTCTATATTTTAAAGTTTTTTTTTAATTAAAAAAAAATAAATTATATATATATTTTATATATATATAAATATATTTTATTTTTTATTAAATAAATATATATAATAATACATATATATATATATTATAAATAAAAAAAATGGGGGATGACGATGATTTTGACCATTTTTGAAATCACTTACAAAAATATTTCTTCGAAATATATAGTTAAATTCTTTGCCTGAAATTCAATATAACATTCTTCTATTCAAAAGAACTTTGTATGATTCACTAGACACAAAGCCACATCATACATGTGAAGAATTTGAACCTCAAATTTTTTTTGAGTGTCACACTTCAAATGACTATCTTTTGATTTTTACTTTGTAGTCTCAATCTTGATTTTGTGTTTAGTTTGTCATGAAAATGATAAGGGCATATTAGGAAATACCTCACTTGACCTAAATTATAAATCCTTTATTCCTCTAGATATCCCCTTTGAGCCTTCTTCGATAATCTTTTTCTTTATCAAACACCCGGTTATGCCTTCAAAATTATTCAAACGATTCGGGGTTACTCAATCAAGAAAAAGAGGGGGAGAGCTAAAGTGATGCCCATTCCGCATTTCTCAATCATTATAGAAGAGAAACACTGATCTCACTGTGAACTTCTCATAGATAATCTCGTATACTCCTAGAAGTGAAACACCTTCGAAGTGAACTTCTCCAATGATAATCTAGATCTTATGTAGAGAAAACGAGAAGAGAAGCACAGTCTTGGGTTTGAACTCCATAACTGTGAAACTTTCTAAAGGAACACAGTCTCAACCCAATCAAAGAAGATCTTATCTCTCAAATCACTGAAAAGAGATTACTACAGAAAGCAAAAGCAAAAGGCTCAGAATAGAATCTCACAAAAAGAGAACCTGGAAGAGAAGAATTTCTACGCTCACTAACCCAAAATTCCTACCTCTTAGTCAGAGCCTCAAAATAATCCCTTAAAAGTCCCTTTGATTCAAAATGACGAACTTTCACTTGGCAAGTTGATTAAAATTACTACGATAACAAATTAATTGATATAATTTTATTGTGATGATAAGAGTGATATATCAACTAAAAATCTCCTTGATAAAAATATATTGACTGATATGAGGGAAACATGCGAGAGTTGTCAAAGTGATTCATACTATGCTCTTAGAATACTAATTTAGTTACTTGAATTTATAGCAAATTATCGTTATATATATCTTGGAAAGTTTTTTATCATAAAATTTTTTATGATAAATAAATATGATAAATAAAATTTAGTTACAAAAATTATTATTTTTATTATATTATATTATATTTTATTTTATTTTATTATTAATTTTATTTTATTTTCTATTTTTATCGCACATATTAAATGCATTGTAACATGCATTGGTTCAGACTTGTTAAAATGCGAAATTATTCTTGAAAAATGCAACATTTTCATAAACTATGCTGAATTGCTTAGAATGTGTTAATTATGCTTAATTCAGCAATTTTCATATGTACCGAAAATATGTGTAGGTACTGAAAAGTTTATTCATGCAATTGTTGAGAGAGCTTTTATATGAGAATTTGCTATTATGTTCTACATTCGTAGAAACTTGAATTCTAACAATTTATCAAGTCTCGCAGAAAATTTAGAGCTAATCCGAGGAGTCAAATGTTGAATTTCATCAACATCAGGAGACAATTTCCTTATTTGCAGAAAATACAGGGAGTATTATACAAATTATTTTTGGGTTAATTCATAAATTTTATTTTCAACCCATTGTTATCTAAAGCCCAAGAATATTCTTTTTACTTTCTGCCCAAAAAGAATTTTTACTTTACCACATCGTAAAGTATTAAAATCACTTTATCACTCGAAAAACTCTCTCACACGCTACACATTCTCACTCGAAAAACCTTTCATCTTCTAAGAAAAGCTTCGAACCAACTTCGGCATTTCACTTCAACTTCATCATTTCTCAAAAATTTTAGATTAAACGTGCGGATTTCGAAGGTAGAAATGTTTTCCGATTCATTTTCTGTTCAAAAACATCAACTTATCGATCATTTTCACGAAACATTTTCTGAAGAATTAATTTTTCCGACGAAAACTGATTTTTCGACCTTCAAATCAAAGTATTTTCACTCCATCTCTTGGGTTAAAATCATGATATTCGGATTCGCCACTGCTCTCTGAACATTTCGAACCTAGATACACCCATGATTTACCCAGAAATCGAAGATTATGTTTTACGTATTTACTGTTTGATTTGAAAATTTTCGATCGAAAAAGTTTTGAGTCGCAAACAGTGTCATCGAAGAACTTTTCTTTTCGTTAAAATTTTATTCGATCGCAAAACTCAGCGTCGAAAACCTTTGTTTTTGAAATAATTTTTCGATCGCAAAACTACGCGGCGAAAACTTATTTTTTCGATTTTATTTTATTTCGATCGCAAAACTAACCGGCAAAAAACTAAGTTTTTCGACAACTTTTTTTTCTCGATCGAAAACTTAATAATCGAAAAACTATTATTTTCGTTAACATTTTATTCAATAGTCAAAATCAACAGCGTAAACGTAAATTATTTGACATAATTTTATTCGATCGCAAAACTTGTCAATCGAATAAATTTTACTCGAATAAAAACACGCTGCGAAAGACTTAGAAAATTTTTCAAGACTGAGACAAATTTTCGATCGCAAATTTTAAATAAAAAAAATCGAATAAATTGTTTCTCGAATAAAAACACGCATTTAAGACTTAGTTAATTCTACAAATTTTTCAAATTTTCACTAAGTCTTTCGCGATAAGTTTTTCAATGTACAATCTCTACATTCGTATTAATCAAATTCATTCTTTCATGAAACTTGATCAACTAATGAATCTTATATTATTTTTGCAGATATGGCAAGTCCCAACTACCCTCATATATATCCTTCTGGAAGTTATATGACCGTCCAAGACAACAACTTCCAACTGGATTTAACAACATTTCGGTGTCCGGATGACGTCATACTATCCATACTTAAAGGACACCCCTTATGGCTAGCTCTGACCATAACGGCCACCGTACCGATGGTTTATCTCCAGCAATTCTGGGGATGCATGCAGAGCTTCGTTAACGGCAACAACATAGAATATATGACCAAGCTCAATACAAGGCACATCGCACTGACGAGGAACTTAATGGCCATGGTGCTCGATCTCCCGCACTACGATGAATATGACCGATTACCAACGGACGCGGAGATGTAGAAGACATGCTGTTAGTCCGATTACGCACTCAAGAGAGGATCAAAGGCTTAAAAATGATAAAGTTCTTAAAACACCTTCAGTGTGTGTTTGTGTGTGTGTGCCGAAATTAAGAACTTACTTTTGAGAATTATACATTGACCAACCCTAATTAGGGTTAATGGGATGCCTTATATACCACATGAGTTGGTATATTAAGGCTTGGGACTCAAACAATAAAATATTTACAATTTGACCCCAAATACAATAAATTAACTAATATTGACCCAAAACTCAAATACTAACTAAGGACACTACAATTAATTCCTAACATTCTCCCCCTTAGTGTCCTTTCTTCGTCTTTGTCTGTTTCTTTGAGCCTTTGGGTCGTTGCTGGGCGTACACGGAGTTCCGTAGTCCAAGCTTGTGCTCGTACGTCCTTATTTCCCTCCGGAACGAAAGCCTTTCTTGTATGTTGTTCAGCATATTCAGTATCTTGGCTTTTGTGTCCGGTCCTTCACCTTCCATCTTATCCAGTATGCTCCTCAACTTCTCTCGTATGATGAGGAGCGTTCCGTCGGAGAATTTTGGTATCTCCGATGTCTTCAATATTCGCTTTTCTCCCTTGTAGTTGATGTAGACCACCGCTGGATCTTCACTTTCGAACACGTGGCCTTCACCATATTCAACTTGTTCAGGGAGCTCGAATGATGGTTTGGTGAGGTTGACCTTTCTGACATTTGACTCCAGTGCTAGCTGCAGGTCGTGCGTCGCTCCGTACTTGATTTGTCGGAGCATGAACCTTTTGATCGTCATGTATCCTAATTTGACGTCCTGGTCCTGCAGCGTTCCCACGTATCGGTAGCTTCCAATCATCTGTGAGATGTCTTCACTCTGATGTACGGGAAGTCAGCCTCTGTCAAGGTCTCTCTTGTACCGTCTTCCCTCACTACGTGGTAGACGCTTAGTAGGAAGGTCCCGAGCCGATCTATTCCAACTCTTTCTACGGCTTGTATTCGGGGCCTCTGCTTTTCCTCTCGCCTGAGAGCAGCCAGATCATTTCTTTCCCTAAGAACATATGAAGACGTCTTAGGGAAAGAAGGTAGAGATTGGCTCTGCGCTCTGACAGGTGCGTCATCCCACGTAGCTCCAGCTCGTTCAATTTGACGAGCTGATCCTCTTTACGCCAGATTCTTTTCCTTATCTCTTCTTGGTATGGAACTAAGATTCTGACGTTTTGCCACGGAAGATCAACCGTTGCCCCGATCTTTGACATGAGAAGTGGAGCATCCTCATTTTGGACTTGATGTTTGAGTAGTTCCGGTAGATCGGGGAGGTCACTTTGCAGATCTTCCAGCTCCTCATCTTCATGGACTTTCACCAGGCTTATCGACGCCTTTTCGAGGAATAGTCTGGCGTTTTCTCGAAATCTGGCTTCGAGCTGGAGGTCCATCGGTTGCTTCAGCCATCCTTCTTCAAATATATATTTCTCTACCACATCATGTGGATTGTAGAGTTGGCTGATTTCTTCCGAGATTTGGAGGTCAATAGATGTGGCTTGAGGTGGACTTTGTCGGTAGAAGGTTCTTGGTGAGCTAAGGCTTATAGTGACTGGAGTGGGTGTCGAAAGGGAAAGTGTATTGGAGATCTCTTGTGTATTTTGTTCGGTTGTGGTTGAGATCTCCATGGTAGGGAATATTATTGTGGTGCTGGAGACTTGTTTTGTTTTGCCTTTTGAGCTTGAGGTATCCAGCGGGTTGGATTCTTGGACTGTTTTGGTTGTTGGCTGCTGCTGGTGAGGGGATTCGACTCCACGCTGTCGGTTCTCCCCCTCGGGACGGTCCTCGTCTTCAGGGTCGTCCCGCGATCCAGATAGGCCCCCGGCTTGTGTTCGGCAGCTGGTGGGGTCAATCAGCCTCTGGATTTCTTTCTCCTTCGGTGTCAGGTGTGGCGCCGACCGGATACGTGCCAAAAGAATGTTGAAGAGTTCTTCAATGGGCACGTCCCACGGTCCTTCTTCTGGTTGTGTGAGTGAAGGAACAGCAGCAGCTGTCTCGTGTGTGACTGGAGTCTTGCCTTTGTCTTGTCTTGATGTTTCGATCATGGCCCGGACTTTTTCCACTAGTTCGTCGCCAAAAGATCGTAGCCGAGACTCCGTCACAAACGGATCGGGAAATAAAACGGAGCCACTGAGGCGTGCCGTTGTCGCGACGTCAGAGTAGATTTCTGACGTGCCGCCCACTGTAGTGGGTCTTCCGGGGCCACCAAGGCACACCGGTGGCAACGGTGCTAAGACAAACTCAGACCGTTGGCCCGAGACGACTGGTGGGATGTTGATCGTTTCGGGGTTCCGCTCAGTCCCTCGGAGATTAACCCCAGAGTGACGTCAGAGAGCGTTCTGTCTAAGTCTGGAAGACTTAGAGGTGCGGAAAATAGTGTATGTGTCCTAGAAATGGAAAAAATTTTAGTTGGTGCGGACACTAGACCTGTGATCAAGGAGGGCGCAGTCGGAGGAAGTGAACTGCTTAATTCAACATCTATTGCCTCCGAATAAGGCAATGATGGTTGTCGTGGCTCCTCCGGTGCTATTGAGACGGTCGTCTGTTGGGAGACGACCGAATGGGTTGGAAGGGTTATTTGCGTGCTTGGGCCTGATGGCACGACTGCTACTCGGGAGACGATCGTGTCGTCTCCTGTTCCTACGGGTTCGGCCCGGCTTTGTAGTGGGTTAGAGGACTGAGGAGGTCGATCATGTTTTTGTTTGGTGCGACGCTCCTGTATGCGTCTTACGTCTTCCCCTCGTTTTGTTTTTCGTGAGGAACGAGGAGGGGAAGCGGCGCTTCCTAGACCTAACTGAGGCTGGGATAGGCTAATTCCCGGGGTAGGTTCGACTGGGTTTTGTCGAACCATAGGAGTGTCTTCAAGGGTGATGGATTGGAGGTACCTCGCTACTATTGGGTTGGAAGGATTAGCGATTTGTAGGAGGTGGTCAGGGATCCGCATCGACTCGAGATCAAATTTGGATTTGGAAGAATGGAGGGATGCTAGCTTGGGAATTTGGTATCCCTCCGATCTCGGTCGACGGGTTATCTCGGGGTGTAGGTCTTGAAAGTGGGTTATTATCACTGGAAACCACCGAAGGTAGGGAAGGACTTGTCGGGTTTTATTTTTGGTGGATAAGTCCCTTCGGCGGAGTTGGTCAAGGATATCGGCGCTGGGACCGAGATATTGTCAAAGTCAATGGCCGGGTTGTTGGGAATTTTAGTGGCCCATTGACTTTGAGGGAATACTTCGTCAATTTCTCGTAACATTTTTATTCAATCTGCTAAGAAGGAAACACAGAAAATTGTTAGCATAGGCAGAGTAACTAAAGACGTTACTTAGAAAAAAAATTTCGGACTTGAAAAATTTTATATGAAAGTGCCCGAAATTTGCTTAAGTAAATAAGATTATACTTTTGAAATACAAGCGGCGAAGTTCACAAATTCGGCTAAGAGTACATTGAAAAGTTTAATACTCGAAGTTTGATTTGGCCGAATTTGGATTTGAAAGGTTTTGTTCGCCGAATTTGATGAAGTTCGGGTAATGAGGATTTGAAATTTTTGTTCGCCGAATTGTAATGAAGTTCGGGTAAGTAAAAATTAAATCGAATTTGTTATCATCATTCATCAAATTCGGGTGCTTGTCTTTAAAATTGAATTTGCCGAAATTGACAAATTCGGGCGATGGAATTCGACTGTGAGGAGTCGGGGTACAGTAGAAATTCGCCGAATTTCGAGTGAACAGTAGAAATTCGCCGAATTTTGGATTGAAAAGCAGAAATTCGGATGAAAATTTGAATTTTACTCGAATTTCGCCCGAAACCTAAAAATTAAAATAGGTCGATTCCATCGTGATTTGGATGAAATTTTGGCAAATAAATTGCAGATTCGGAATTTTATATTATGTCAAAAGCTCCCCCTCAATAAAATGATATATACTCCCCCGTAATAAAAATAAGCTCCTCCTTAATAAAATTGAAATATGCTCCCCCTTAATAAATATGAAATATACTCCCCCATAATAAAAATGAAATAAACTCCCCCTTAATAAAAATGAAATAAACTCCTCCTTTCCACCAAATCTCTCTGTGTAGTTGCTCAGCAGTTCTTTTCTTCCAGTCATGTGTGTGGAGCAACCCGAGTCTAAGTACCACACATGACTTATCTGCAAGATAAGTTTAAGCAGTGTTAGAGATCCCGTTTAAGACGGGTCCTCGCATTTGCAGAGGTTAAAGTGCATGCAAGATTGGATGAATTGTGTACCAGGTTGGCTTGTATCTTTCCTGAGTTTTTCGGTACCCAAATTTTCTTTACCCCTAAAGGAAAACAGAGCTTTGTGCATGCAGCAAGCACTGTTTTAATTACCCAGATTTGTTTGCAATCTTTTCCCTTAGCTTCAGCTCGGGTTTTCGATTGCTCAGGTATTTTTGGGTCTGATTTGGTCACGTTTTTGACCTTTTTCTCTAAAGCTTGAGCTTTAGCTTTTGTTTCAGTGGGAGTTGGCCTTCTGAATGTTCTAGCTACCTTTTCGTCAACTTTTAGGTTGGACGTTTTGGATGGTAGAACCGTTTTCGTGTGTGTTCCTGAAATCATATCTCTACGACGTATAAATTTAGCATTCGTAGCTATACACTTATCGTAGGTAAGATAATCACTGACATTCTTAACAGAACTTGTTGTGGAAGGAATACGGGAATAAGCGGAAGCATAGTTCGAACTACATGAAGAAAGATTTCTAAATGTTTTTGGAAATAATTTTAAATCAGAAACACTAGTCAAATTTTGCTTCGTCTTTTTATCAAAGATTTTGGCATCCTTCTCTTGCGTTCCTGAATTTTTCTTCCCAGCAGTCTCTGTCCGTCTCAGATCTGTCATAGATGGTGAAGGGATGTTAGCTGTTGCTTGAATGAGAATCTTCTTAGTTAGCCTATTCTTCATGGATGAGGAATCTATTGGTGTTATAGTAACAGACTCCGACTTAGAAGATTTAGCGAGATCAGCATATGATTGATTTTCAAGTGAGGAAATTCTCTCAAGGAGTTTCTCCTTTTCAGCTTGAAATGTTTTCCGTTCGAGCTCTATCGTGGATTGAATATTCTTGATCTTTTGAGGAATGTAAATTCGGCAAAGATCTGAGTTCTTTGAGCTAGATGTTTCTGTCATGGGCTGATCAGATTCAGAGGGAGGATGGGGAAACATATGTAGATAGTCATTTGAAAGAGGAATTTCCCTACTTCCATAACTATCGTTGATTTCCTTGTAATCCAAGGATATTTCGGCCTTGCTTTTGTTCTTGCGCTTTTCCTGTTCTAGGTTATCTTCTTCTTCAGATGATCTGAGAAAGGCTAACAAGCTAGGTATTCCTAGTCCTAGGTATGCAGCATTGTAAAGAGCAAGTGGCCGTTTATCAGTGGTTGGTTGGTTTGGCTTAAAACCTAAGCCCTCACGTGGATTGTAAAATCTCGTGTCCTTAGGCTGATTCAAGAAAATCGTTTTGTCGGTTTGTCCCCTTTTCGTAAGGAGGTCCTCCAGACTTTTGATTTTGGAGTAAAGCTTCTTACGTTCCTCCATTAGAAGATTGTATTGATCTGTTTTACCAATACGCTCTTCTTCACTAATTCGCAGGCTAGTGGTTAATTGACTAATATTTGCATTCAGCATATTAGTCTCGGATTCAAGCTTCGAGATTTTCTCAGATGCATTTTCTAAATGACATCTGAGAGTTGCTTTTTCACCTAAGTGTTTGAGCACACATTGATAATTTGTTGCGTTTTTCTTTTCCAGAGCTTCTAGTTTTTGCAAGTGTTCTAATGGAGAATTCTGGATACGCTCAAGCACGGTCAGTTTTGATGTCAGGGAAACTACTTTTTCTTCAGATTTTACTAGATTAGCTTCAGCTAATTCTAGTGATTTTTCTGAAGTAGCTAGTTTATTTTCTAGCTCAGTGACCAAATTTTGTGTTTTGGCCAAGATGATGTCATTCTTGGCCATATCTTTATATGTAGACTCCCCCTTTTCATTGTTAGAATTGGGGGTCTGTTATCACTTCCGATTGCTATGATATCCATGGATGTAGTTGAGTGCCTTTTAATGATCGTTCACGGTCGTGATCTGCAATCCTAAATGGTCAGTTTCGAGAAATAACGTCAAAGATTAACGTTAAGTTTGAATAAATTTTGGTTGGATAGAAATTGTGTTTAAGTGATCGACTTTTTATTTTAATTTGAAAGAGTAAAATTCGGGCACTTGTAGAGTTGTTGCCGAAATTTGAATTCTGAAATTCGGATGAAAAGACTTTGTCGAGAATTTTGAAATCAAAGGAAATCAAAATTCGGGTGACAAATATAAGTTCGCCGAAGTTCAGGATTAAATTAAGGTAGGAAAAATTTTATCGAAAATTACTTTCAAAATTCGGGTAAACTAAATTCAGTCGAGAATTAAAAAAAATCAAAATTCGGGTGACTTTCTGATAAAAGTTCGCCGAGAATTAAGAAATTCGGGTGACTTAAATCAAAACTTCGCCGAAAATTTTAAGTTGAAATTCGGGCAATCTTAATTTTAAAATTCGACCAAATTCTCCGTGAATTTTAAACAGTAGAAAGCAAATTCGGCGAATAAACTTAGCTTACTCAAATTCGGTCAATTTTCTGATCGAAAATTTTCTCAATTTCGGCGAATTTCAATTGAAATTCGGCAATATGAGTTAATTTTCGGGTTCAAGAACGAACTTCGAGTGAATAAACACTGTTCTAGAGAAACGCCCGAAATTTTTCCAGCAACTTTAAAACACACCAATTTCAATCGATTTCTCCCCAGAAATTTCTCAAACTTGACGAAAATTAATCTAAACGAGTTCCTAAACAAGCCAAGACTGATAATCAAGCATTTAAAGGTTTAAAAACATCAATAACAGCAAGATCTAACCCAAAATACTTGAAAAAAAATCGAAAATAAAATTTGCTTAGTAAACTCTTTCGATCTTGACGAAATCAAACGAAATTGGTATAGATTTGCACAGATCGATCCGTGTCTTGCTCTGATACCACTTGTTAGTCCGATTACGCACTCAAGAGAGGACCAAAGGCTTAAAAATGATAAAGTTCTTAAAACACCTTCAGTGTGTGTTTGTGTGTGTGTGCCGAAATTAAGAACTTACTTTTGAGAATTATACATTGACCAACCCTAATTAGGGTTAATGGGATGCCTTATATACCACATGAGTTGGTATATTAAGGCTTGGGACTCAAACAATAAAATATTTACAATTTGACCCCAAATACAATAAATTAACTAATATTGACCCAAAACTCAAATACTAACTAAGGACACTACAATTAATTCCTAACACATGCTCAGGATGGGATAAAAACCGCCGCTAAATAAACTAGCCAACTTCCAAAATAACGGCATTCCTCATCCATGGAAGACTCTGTTCGGCATCATCAACAAATGCCTCTCCCCAAAACACTCCGGATTCGACAAAGGCAAATGGCAACATTTTGCGTATTTTTCACGGAGTGGTCTTCTCTAAGAGATATGACGTGGCTCAGCTGATCTGGAACGATCTCGCCGACCAACTGCATCAGAGGGAGACGAAGTCGAAAGCCCGATCCCTTCCATATGTTCGGTGGTTTCCAGTAATGATCTCGCACTTCATGGAAGTCCACCCAGAGATCCCGAAACTTCCCCCGATCGCGGACTACATCCCGCCACGCCTTCGGTTCTTCCACAACCCGAAGGCCGCCGATCTAGCACTCCAACCCATGCTGATCCCATTGGAGCTGCTACGTCTCGCTGATCGAACTGACGAGGCCTACCAAACTTACTTCCAGAACAACTCCATCTCGGAGACGATGGTACGTGCCACGGATCCAGCCCCGGAGGCTTCTCAAAGGGAAGTAATATCATCACAGCCCGAAGTTACACGTCAAGAGATTGAACCCAAAGGTGTCTCTCATGATATCTCTCCTGAGGCAACCGACTCCGATGAAGCACAAAGTCTTCAACGAAGGGGCCCTCGCCGACAACAAATCTCGGACCCGTCTGCAGTGCATTCATCCATACAAGCTTCGGAGCCAACACCGGGTGATCAGCCCACTGAATTGGGTGGAAGCCCTATTGGACCCCCGAAATCTTCGGCGACAACAATAGGCCAACCCTCTGAAGTGGTGACTTCAGGGATGTTAACGGATGTCCTTAGACATACCGGACCCTCAAGACCTACTATAGGCGGCACATCGGAAATCTACTCCGATGTTGTGACAGTGGAGCGCCTTCCTGGCCCCACTCCACCGATGTTCATGACGGAGCAAATACTACAAGAAGCACTCTCCTCAGCCGTATCTTCATTAGAAGACCGTTTGATGGACCGAATGCTCCGTGCTCTCGAGACTTCCCGAAGAGACACCGGGAAAACACCAGTATCAGAAGCTGCTCCCACTGATACACAAACCACACCTCTCTCCTCACCACTTCCTACCACCACTCCACACACCCCACTACAACCAACACTCACCACCCCAACTCCCTCACCCTCACTTGTAAACCCATACACCATTCCGATCACCCAGCTCCACGATATCCTCATTTCGCGTCTTCTCGCACTAAAGACAAAAACTCCCGCAGAAGAAAGTCTCTACAGAAGATTAATAGATTAACCAGAGCTGCCAGCACAAACAACGTGCCGTGAAGAAAGCTCCCGCCCAAAACGTAGACATGACGATCCCGATGATCCGGATTGTCATGAGGGGGAGAAACGGCAATGTACAGCAAGGAGCAGCAGTGGATTAAGTCAGACAAAGACTCAAGAAGCTGGAGGATCGTCCTCACACCCACCAACCACACAACCTCAACCTCAAACCCGCCAACAAACTACCACACCTCCCACCATATCCCAAACACTAACCCTCTCTCCTACAAATCCAAATCCCATCCCAACCTCAAAACTTCCCTAAGTTCATCAAGAAGCAATTGCCTACGATCCACATTTGATCGTAGATGATTACATACTAAACGAGAAGTGGACGACGGAATGGGAACCAGAGGAAGCTGCTCAAGCTCGACTCTTCAACGTTAGATACTTCCTACAACAAGCTACAGTGGACTTGGTACTGCTTGAAGAAGAAGAAATTCAAGAAGGTGAAGACTACAGTTCCGCTCTCCCAGAGCTACCCGAAATGATAAGACTCAGAGTCGACTCTCCTCCCCGTCTATCAAAAGGGACAGTTAGAGTCGAGACACCATGGGAGAACGTCAGAATTGAAGCCCCCTTCATTGAAGACATAAGAAAGCAGATCTAGAGGGCTCCAAAAGATATTAAGAAGCTCAACGAACTCAATTTGAGGGGCATCTCACATTGGGAAGATAGGAAGAAAATGAAGCATATCTTCATGCTCAACTATCTCGGACCCGATCGTAGTGGCATTCCAGCTGATCAACTGAAGGAAAACTTCAGAACAAGCCACCGATTTCTCCAACTCGTTGGAGTCTCTCACACGATTGGAAGATATCCAACTCCTATCTACATAGTTGAGCGAGCGGACAGCAACCGCACTCGAGAAGAGATAGATGAAAACTATCTCCCATTCCTTCCACCAGATGAAGTCTATCATATATCAAATGTACAAGAGAAAGTACAAGACACATCCTGGATATATCAAGACTGAAGGACTCGAGGGGCTGAAACGATTCATGGTGCGCAAATCAAATACCACACCGCACATGACCTTCAAATTGCAATAGAGAACAACATGAACAAGGTCAACATGGAATCTCCGCTTATGAAGGGCTTCTCACTTAACAACTTTCCCGAGAACTACATTTTCAAGACCCCTGGCCTCGCCATAACCTATCTAAATCAAATCATTGGAAAGACAAGGGCTATGATGAAGTGAGAAGTTCATAAATTATGCGACGGGACACTTAAGTTGGTGTGGAAGAACATACTGAAGAGATTGGGAGAGATCACCGAAGAGACAATCTTCGAAGATCTTTGTGAAAAAGAGGCCCCACTCCTGAACGAGCTTCTAGATGCCATAAATGAATGATTGGAGTTGAGGAATGTTGTTCGACGCTACGAGACAACATTGGGATTGAGGAAGTCTTTATATGCCCGACAAGGATAAAAGGAGCTGAAACGACAAGAAGCACAAATTTGGAGATTGAAGAGTATATTAGAATTGTGCTTTATTGTTTCATTATCCTAGTAATTAGGGGCGTAATTAGAAATATTGATAGTGTAGGACTTAAGAATAATTATACCTAAAATATAGGTATAAATATGATATACACTATCAATGTAAATAACAATTCATTATTGAGTAAATAAAAGTTTCGAATTAATATTTTAAACGAGAGGAAACGCTCGAGAAACAAGGAAAAATCTAACAACCTCTCAAGAACTTCAACGTGGATATTCGACCGATCATATATCGTAAGATTTCTTACTCGAATATCTAGAATTCGTGCTTAGATTGTTCGTTGATTGATGAATAAGGACCTAACAGGTATCTTCCAGCCAATGCTCTTGTTCAGCCATCAGAGCTACTCCAACCTCTTTTTGTTTAGTTAGTTGGAATTTTTTGGATTAGTAGTTGGCGTCTGGGAAGTTTGCATTCTATGGCGAAGTGCCCTATCTTTCCACAATTGTAGCATTTTTGTGGTTCTTTGGCATTTTTGGATTCTGACGACTCGGCCGGTCTTTCCTTGTTCTTGGAGCTTGATGTCCGAAGTCTATTAGACGAAGAGGAGGATTTCTTTTTATAGAACTTTTTGCTCATCATCTTAGTAATGAGAGCCAATTGTTTCTCGAACTCTTTCATATCTGGCTCAGAGTCCGATTCGGATTCGTCTTCATCTTCTGAAGAACTTGGCAACTTGATGCTTTTATCCTTGCGAGATCGACTCATTTTTCTTTCAGAAACTAGAGCCATAGAGTCTTCGATCTGCTTGCCCTTAAGTTCTTTTTGTATCTCGCTTATATCTTCCTCGTGTTGAGCGAGATTATCAAAGACGGCATGGATATCCATTTCGTCCAAATCCTTATTTTGACGGATTTGCATGGATATTTTCTTCCACTCAGGTTGAACAGAAGAGAGAAATCGGATGTTGACCTCCATGTTGGTCTTGAAAATTTCTATTTTCCTCGTCTCATTGAGAAGAGTTAAATAGCGTTGATAGAGTTCATAATTGTTTTCCTCCGACTTTGCTTTGAATGAGTCGCAGGCCGGGAGAATATTGGCTTTCTTGGCTTTGAATCCGACTTCGGTTCTTTGCATCATTTTGTGGAGTTCATCCCACATAGCTTTTGCATATAGATGTCGTTAGCAATTCCTTGCATTAGGAAAGTTTTTGCTCCGAAATCCACATAGGCTCTTAATCGCTCCCCCTCGGTGTATTCACTAGGAATTTTGAGTCTTCTAGTGGCGGGAATGGGAGGATTATTAGTGGCATCGCCATCTTGGATGAGCCAAAATTGGGCGGCACCTTCTTGAAGAGAATCTATCAAATTGGTAGCTTGATCTTTAGTTTCCATGAAGTTCAAGAATCGGCTTCTCCAAACGATGTATTTGCCTCTTCGTAGAACTGGAGGGCGGACGTCGTTTCCGAGTAAGTAAGTATCCATTTGTAGTTGATTGGTAGGATCTTCGTGAAAGTTTGGAATTGAAATGGTAAAAGTGCTTCACAAGTGACAAACTTCGTTAGTAATGTTTGTTTCGTACTTTAAGCAATTTTCCTTTTGAACCTATGTTTCGGTTGTTAAAGAGAAATTGTTTCGATTTCGAAAAATATTTGATATGAGAATTGATACTTCAAAATATTGCTAAAGAATTTTGAATTTAATAACGAAAATTTTTAGTATCGTAGAAGATAATTCGGAGACAAATATTTTTCGTAAGTTTTGAAAATTACGAATTTTGTTTTCTTTCAAAATAGTGAAAAATGTGTGTGTGTTTGAACAGTGATCGGAATTTTTTTCGAGCAATAAAGTTTATCGATTAAAGATTTTTTTTCGAACCTTTAATCAAAAAAGATTTTCGATTGTATAAGTTTTTCGTTGTATTTATCGAAAATTATTTTTCGAACGTAAAGAGATTTGTAGAGTAAATATCCTGTTGAAAAATAGTTTGTCGAATAATTGTTGATTGTAAAAATCTTTATCGAAAAATTTGTAATCAAAAAATTAAGAGTGATCGAAAATTTTTCGTGAAGTTTGACTCAAATTGTTGACTAAAAGTTTTTCGAGTGTGAATTATTCGATCGAAATATGTTTTCGCTAAATTTTAACTCGAAAATTTAAATGATCGAAAATCTTGTGATAAAAAAACTTGTGATCGAAAAACTTGTTTTACTATTTCAAGTTTTTCTAGTCAAAATTAGATATTTATTTAGCGAGAAAAGTATCCGTCGAAAAAAATACGCTTTATTACGCTCGAAAAAGATATTTATATATGAATCGAAAAACTAATTATAGAAATAATGTTTTCGAGTTTTATAGTTGCGTAAAACACACGAGAACAATGTTTTTCATGGAAAAATTTCTCGGCTGCAAACTTATTCGAAAAATATTTTTCGATCGAAAAACCGATCGAAGAACAACCAAGTTCAATGTAAAAGTGAAAATTCCAGATTCAACTGAGATGTTCAAGTTAGGTGCTGAAATTCTGTATATTAATTACTCGTTTCTTAGTTCTTGATATGAACAAACACAAGATTAACCACATTTTACACCAAAATATATTGATTATGAGGAAAATCAAATCGTAACCAAAACTTGATCGCAAACTCAAATATCGATCGAAATCGAAAATCTTAATTAATATGACGTTCTAAGCGATTGAAATCAGTACGTAAATCATTCCAACATATAATCTATTACTTAATTAACAAGATCATCAACAAAATTCGCAAACATTAAACGCACCGATCAAAATATAGGTGAGTTTTTCGATCGAAAAATCTGGAAAATTATTTTGATCTTAAATTCGCGAATTCAATCCAAAAACGATCACGATATGCTCTGATACCAATTGTTAGGTCCTCATTAACTACCAAAATGTAAATAGGTAGCATGAATTCTAGATATTCGAATGATAAATCTTACAAAATACCGTCGATCGAATATCTTCTTTGAAGATATTGAGAGACAGTGTTTCTCGATTGATTTTCTCTCTCTTAGAAAATAAATTCAATGCTTGTGTTTTTCCGAAAATGAACTTGTGTATTGAATTTGATAGTGTACATTTTATTTATACCTATTTACAAGGTATATTTACTATTTCGTACTACACTATGAAAACTACTAATTATGCCCATAAAATTACAAGGATAGCAAAATAATAAAAGCACAATTCTAAAGTCTCTTCAACATATGGATTAACGACGGAAACTGAACAAATTTTTCTGGAAGATCGAGAGGTTTTGAGTAATTTGTTTTCGGGTGAGCTTTGAATAGTAAAAGGTGAAATGAGGAGTTTTGGATAACTTAGTAAATATAGAGATTACTGTTGATTTTTTCGGGTGAAATGAATTTTTTGGGTAGGTCAAATTTCGCCGAGGTTTAATTTTTTAATATGAAATAATGATTAAACACGCCGAAAATTGACATTTACCCGAACATTTTGAAATTTAGATAATTTTTGCCGAAAATTATAATTTGAACAATTTTCAAAAGTATAGCTTTGATAAAATTTCGTTTAAGAAAATTGTAGAGTATGTTGAACTCCCCCTCAATTTATGCATATTTTTCAAAAACTTCCCCTAGATAGAGGAGTAAAAAACCCCCCGATTTGTGCACACAAAAACGACATAGAAAATAAGAAAAAAAATATGTAAGACATATATCCACAATCTAAGGTTCATGGAGGCACCATTGATCATGTCTTGAGGTTCAACATGCCTAACTTAGACACGAGGAATTGGAATCGTTTTTCATCCAATGCCTTAGTGAATACGTCGACAAGTTGAAGTTCGGTGTTAACGAAGTGCATTTCGATGGTGCCTTGTTCCACATGTCCTTAATAAAGTGATACCTAATGTCTATGTGTTTTGTACGTGAATGATGAACCTGATTACAAGTTATCGCTATTGCACTCATTGAGTCGCTAAATATGGGAATGTTATTGAGTAAAAGATCAAAATCTCGTAGCTGAGTCCTCACCACAAGATCTGCGAACAACAACTCGCAGCGGCGACATATTCTGCCTCCGCTGTTGAGGTTGAGAAGCAGTTTTGTTTCCTAGAGGACCAGCTTACGAATTTACCTCCTAGAAATTGAGCGGCTCCGGATGTGTTTTTTCTGTGCAGCTTGCATCCCGCGTAATATGCATCCGTGTATCCAACGAGTTTGAAGTCTGAATCCATAGGGTACCATAGTCCAAAATTTGGGGTGCCCTTGAGGTACATCAAGATCCTCTTTGCGGCTAGCAGATGCGATTCATTCGGATCGGCTTGGAAGCGAGCACAAAGACATGTTGAGAACATGATGTCTGGTTGACTGAACGTGAGATAGAAAAATGATCATAACATGCCTCGATAAGTGGTTTGATTGATGGATTTTCCTGAGGTATCCACATCGAGCTTGAATGAAGTAGAGTTGTCCAATTTGTACTTCTTGAGGATGTTGTGAATGTATTTGGACTGACTGATGAAGATTCCCTCGTGAAGCTGCTTGACTTGAAGACCTAAGAAGAAGCTTAGCTCTCCCATCATACTCATTTCAAATATCTGCTTCATCATGTCTCTAAAATTCTGCAGAGTCTTGCGTCCGTCGAGCCAAAGATGATGTCGTCGACATATATCTGTACGAGCAATATATCTGATCCGCTTCTTTAGGTGAAGAGAGTCGTGTCGATCTTCCCTTTCGTGTAGTCGGATGAGATGAGAAAATTCAAGAGGACTCATGCTCGGGGAGCTTGTTTGAGCCGTAGAGGGCTTTGTCCAGCCGATACAGTCTTGACATCCATTGTACTTCGTGGTTTTTCTAGGAAGATTCTTTGCTTCAATTCTGGCAACAGGTGCACATGTCTCGGTGTAGTCGATTCCTTCCTGCTGATTGTATCCTTTTGCTACTAGCCTAGCTTTATTTCTTATCACGACCCATTGCTCGCCTTTCTTGTTTTTTAAGATCCACTTAGTGCCAGTTATGGTTTTCCATTTCGGTCTAGGTACTAGTTCCAAACATTTAGTCTCTCAAAGTGGATAATTTCTTCCTGCATAGCAATGATCCAGTCTGGATCGGTAAGAGCGTCGGATACTTTGGTCAGTTCTTTTTTACTGAGGAAATATGAGTAGAGACTTTCATTGATCGTTGAAGCGCGAGTTGTAATACCACTAGGGGGATCCCCAATTATTTGTGAGTTTGGATGAGGGCGGGCCCACTTTCTTTCATGTTTGTGGGAAGGTTCAGTGATATCGTTTTCCACGTGAACTCCCTGAGTTGGGATGATCTGTGATCCCGTAGGCTCATCCGGTTGGGGTTCTGACTCTGCTGAAGATGCTTCTAGTGCAGAGTCAGTGGTTTGAGTGGTGCCATCTTCATAGCTTGCAATGACATCTGATTCAGTTGGAGGTATATCTGTGTCGGTTGGAGGTACGTTATCTTCGCCGATGTGGAGTTTCCATCGTAGGAGGCGAAGGGTCATTGCTTGGGGCTGCAGAAGGGGTAGAAACGGTGGGTGGCGGTGGGCTTGGATAGATATGCTCGAATAGCATATCAAGATCCACATCATTTGGAATAGAAATATTTGAAGGTGTACGAAGAGTTTGGTTGATTTTTCGTCAACTCTCGTAGAAGTCCGGGTTCTGGACTAATTTGTGCAGAAGCCACTAGGAAACGTTGCTCAACAGCTCTGTATTTCTCGGCATGTGTGAGGAGCAACCTTATTGTAAGTACCACACATGACGGACCTGCAAAACAAGTTAAGCAATCTTAGGTACCCATATGAGGATGGGTCCTTCTTTAATTTCAGGTTAGGGGTTCAAACCTTTTTGTTGTTATGTAGGGTTCTAAGTCAGCTTGTTCAATGACTGACTTAAAAACTCAAACTCGATTATAGCCTATTAGGTGCAGTTGGGATTTGTGAATCCAAATATGTTTATGTTTTTAAAATTTACGCTTGTCTTTGTACTGATTTTCTGGTGAGGTGTATCTCTTTTTCTTTGCTTTGTGAGATTGCATGTATTGCATCTGAGATACACCATCAGGAAGAGTGGAAGCGTAATGTTTTCTTCTTTGCAAAGTGGAAGCATTTTTCCGGAAATGTTTGTTATGAGAACGTGAATTACGTCATAGTTGTCATAACAAGACTTAGACACTATAGTAGAAAACAGTGAAACACGGTCTGCCATTACATGACGACTTTTTGGAAAACGTAAAACAAATGAACGCATGAGAAACAAGAGTCAAAGGTAGCTTCTTCTTTTTATCAAAGGGAGTTGCCTCCTTCACTCGACCCGACCTAACTCTCTTCGTCTCTTTTGGACTCGGTCTTTGATATGTAGGCACATGCAATACGGAGTTAGTGCGAGACAAAGAGGTTTACTTATATGTTTTCTTGCATTTACACGTAGGTGTTTCAGAAACAAAATAAGAGCAGGAAGGTTTGTAAGCATCAGGAAAGTTTTGAAGAGTATAAATTTTGCTTAAAAGAACAGTTCGTTCTTCCGAAGAGGCTTTCCTTTCAGATTCCAGAGATGCAGTTAGATCGCCTATTTTGCGGATTATCTTTGGAATAGAAATGGAGGAATAAATGGGTTTGGCCTGTTCGGAAGTGCTTTCATGATTTTCGGGTCCAAAAGGTGAAATAAAATCCGTACTTAACGTAGTGTTTCTAGTTTTATAACTATCGTTCAGCTCCGCATAACTAAACGCAATTTGGGCCAGTTTTTTTTTCTACTTTTTTGTTCTTCTGATTCGATCACCTTTGTCGATTCAACAAAATGCATAAGCTTTTCCAAACTTAAGCCAACGTGTTTAATGTCGTACAGAGAAAGTAATTCATTCTGAGGGTTCGTTTTACTTTGGAACCCCAAACCTTCACGAGGATTGTGGAATTCTACATCTTTTGGTTGGTTGAGAAAGATGGTTTGATCGGTTTGACCTCTTTTTGTAAGAAGGTCCTCAAATTGTTTGACCTTTTTATAGAGTCTAACGCGTTCTTTAGTTATTAAGTCGTATTTAGAAGATACGTTTACACGTTCTTCTTCGCTTTCCTTTAAATTTTTCTTAATATCGCTAATCTGTCTTTCGCTATTCTCTACCTTTTCTGCTAAGTTTTTTGCTTTAGATTCTGAAAAGGCTAATGACTCCTTAAGAATAGCTATCTCTTCTTGTTGTTTGTTTAATAAGGCGTAATTATTGTCAAAGATTCTTTTTAGCTCGTCCATTTTGTTTGGTAATGATCGTAACGTAATGAAATCTATGTAATGAAAGGTTAGTGTCGAACAATTATATTCTGAGTCTAGAAAAGTTTGAGTAGGAGATTTTGACCAAAGTGGATAAGAATTATAGAAACCTTTAAATTGAAAAATTGTTGTATTTTGAACTTAGAAATTTCTTAAAAGAATGTTAAATAATTATCGGGCAATGAGTAAATTGAAATGTTTAATCGGCGAGAATTGTGAATTTTGTGCGATGTCTTTCGGTCAACACTTGAGTCGATATTCGTTTAACACACTTTGAAAATCGGACTAGTATGAAATTTGGGTTATACGTGCATTGTCGGGAAAATTTGTCCGAGAATTGATAATTTTTGGAAGATATTCGGGTAAGAGGCAAAATTTGAGTAACTTAGGCGAATTTTAAATATCCGGTAAGGTTGTGCGATTTTTGAAAATCGGAGTTTCCTGCCCGAAATTTGAAAATCGTGTATTTCTGCCAAAAGTAAATCGGGTAATCCTAACCGAATATTTAAATATCGGGTAATCTTAGCTAGTTTTGAAAAATCGGGTAATCCTATTCGAATTTTGAAACTCGGGTAAGCCTTGCCGAATTCTGAATATCGGCAAAAGTTTTGAAAATCAAGCAAATTTCATGTCTTAGTTGCCCGAAAATTAAACTAAATTAGACAGATTTTCGGCGTATTGAATAATTTTCGGGGAGATGAACCGAATGTATGGGCACTGTTACATTCATCTACCCAAAAATCAAACATGTGGCAGAAAAGACGAGTTTCATACTCGATTTTGGCTCAAAACTTACTCAAACTTGACTGAAATCGATGTGAAAGAGTAGATAATCACTTATAAATGATTTATCAAGCTCTTAAGGGGATAAAAACAATAAAAACTGTTCAAAATTGCCCAAATGAACATGAAAAAAACGAAAATGAAGTTTATCCAAAAACTCTTTTAAATCATATTGAAATCGAACGAAACTAGATTCAAATCATTTTGATCGATCACGCTAGGCTCTGATACCACTTCTTGGTCCGTTTTTCTACCAAACAAGGATAAAAAGATAGCTTTTAAGCTGAGAATCGAAGAACATCTTGTAGTGTGTGTTTGTGAGTGTTTCCTATTTTGGAAAGTTCAAGGTGGCTTTTATTAAATTCTTTTGATCAAAAACCCTAAAAGGGTAAGGGAGGCTTTATATACCACATGAGTTGGTATATTAAGGCCTATTACCAAATTTATATAATATTCACGTAGCGGCCTCAAAACCAACTACATACTAACTAATTAAAAAAATAGACCCAAGACATAATATTTAAGGACACTACAAAATATTCCTAACAGGTAACATTTCCTTGGGCATTGGGGTTTTTGTTTAGACCCCACTAATCTTTCTTCATATGGCCCTACTTGCCACAATGATAACATTTTGAAGCCTTCTTATTTTTTGCAACCAGTCTTTGACTCCCACTTGGACCAGGTTATCCAGATCTGGCCCGTTTCGGCTCCCACTTGAACAACGTGCTCCTGATCTTTCCTTCGTCATCAGCGCCTCTGCATGATGGGTTGTAATCACCTTGTCCTCTGTCATTGCGCCGACTTTCTTCCAAAACTGCAGCTGTAATATCATCATAGATGAATTCCCCTGCAGTTTGGTTGTTGGTTAAGACTAATGACTAGTTGATCATAGGAATCTGACAGACATTGTAGTAGAATCTTAGCACGTTCGTTTGACTCTATGTTACAGTCCAAGTCCTTGAGTTGAACAAGTAAAGTGATCAATTTGTTGATGTGTTCCGTCACTCAAGATGTTTCTTCCATTCGTACGGAATCCCAATTTTTCTTCAAGAAAATTCTTTTATGGAGTGACTTGCCTCATCTTTTCCAAGTGATCCCAAATTTCTTTTGCACTAATTTTCTCTATGATAGTTGACAGTATGTAGTATCATCGCTAGTTTATGTTAGATCTATGTCGAAATTATCACAATAGTTTATTGCTTGTCCCCTTTGCGTGATACACGTTCAACAGCAGTTGCTTGAAATTTGAACTTAAATTGAAATACTTGTCGAAATTATCATAGTAGTTTGTGTTTATCCCCTTTGTTATTTCCATGTTTATACCTGATGAACATCAATTTCGCATCTTTTAGAGAAGCAAAAGACAGCAAGTTGCACCAGAGGATTCCTTAACTATGAAATCAGTACAAGAATCCTGCGAAGATACGAAGATGAAAGAACCGAGCGGCCCTCCTCGGAAGACCGAACCTACTCAATCCCAGCTTGAAATGAAAGGAAGAGACGAAGAGGAGGAAGCTATTATGTTTTATTATGTTTTTATACTTGAAGTTTCATATTTGCATATTTACAAGTATAACAGAAGATAATATTTTTTTCCCTTGAAAAGTAAACAAGATAAGTGATCCAATGCAATGTTTTCAAAATTGAATTGAATGCTCCTTTTGGACAAAAAACAAGATTACTAATCTTAACATAATTGTGGATCCTAATCTTATCTTGTAAACTAAACGTAGCCAAAGGATATTATGATGGACGCAAACATGTGCAATAGATGTTACGTCTTGCTGATTGTGCTCCGATTAACACTATTTTAAGAGATAAGAAATATTTCGATTATCTTGAAATGAAAGAAGCTAATGTTATTACCATACAAGTAACACATATATAATTGAAGGCTCCGAACGAGTTTAAGTTTTATTTATATTATCTTGATAATTGAAAATACCTTATATTCTCCTTAGTTTTAAAGAAAATTATTAAGCTTTAAAGCCATTCGATATGTTGAGACTGAAGAAATGAGAAATACTTATTATTTGTACGTCACAAAAGTGCTTCAAATGACTAGAGAATTATAGGAGTATTACCTTATTTTGAAGAAATGGAATATACTACACATATCTTAAAACAATTTAATCATATGATATCGCAAATAAAAATACTTATGACAATATATTTATTATTTGACATGACCAGTTGGGCGATCCCGGTTCACTTATTATGGGGGAAAATAATTAAAAATTCACGTGGATATTTAATGAGGAACCATAAGATTCTACAACTTAATGAGTTATCAAGTGTCGTTTGCTCAAAAATGAATTAGTTATTTTATCATCATCAATGAAATAAAGTAGGTATCATTGTACTTTTGGAACGCATAAAATCCATATTTATGGACCAATATATCCATTATATGAACCATTTAGATATTTATGGTATTAATTGATGCATCAACTAGATCTTCTCATATATGCTTGTTATCAACAGGCAACGTAACGTTTGCGAGATTGCTTGTTCATTTGATTCGATTAAGAGCATATTTTCTAGATTATCCAATAAAGAAAACACGTCTTCGTAATGCTGATGAATTTTCTTTCAATGCTCTTAATGACCATTGTATGTCATCATGTGCCGCATACTCATACGCAAATCGGTCACGTTACAAATTACTACAATTAATTGTAAGATTGTAGGTCTTAAAAACACCTATCAATCAATGAAACTGGTGGAGAATCGATTGACATTTCATTAATACATTTGAGTGTGTGTTTTCCTCTTAAAGTTATTGTAGCGGATCTAATCTTAAAGGTGATTCCCTTGATTAGTGATTAGTGTTTTGGTATTTATACCACATATTTTGGTATATAATACTTGGGCCCTAACTAGCCCAATTAGCCTCACTTATACATTAGACCCTATAAATCTAATTAACTTAAATACAAGAGAAATACTAAATACACATTACACACTATTTTAGATCTAACAATCTCCCTCTTAGTGTCCGAATCTTCAATTCGACGTATTTGTCTTTTTCTTTTTCTTTTTTTTTTCCGGGCAAAGAAGGATCCACGTAGTCCTAGAATGACCTCGTATTTTCTGATGTTGTTTCTTAGAAAAAGTCGGTCGTCGAACTTTTCTAGGATTGTCTCGATCAGTGGTCCTTCTTCTACTCCAGTGTCTTTAGCAATTTTTCGGGTTCCAAGAGGCGAGACGTGTTCGAAGCTTTTGCCGATAATCTTTAGTGGTCGTCACATAATTTTGAGATTTGGGAGACAACTAGCACGTGCGTCCTCTTGTCCTTTGGATGGTAGTAGGTGACTCCAGACCAGGATGTGTGACAATATGGTTCTCTTGATAATGATCCATCTCTTTACTGCATGACTGTGGGCGAGTCATATTAACTTTCTTCATGTTGCTCTCCAAAGAAATCTGAAAGTCTTCAGTGGTATTGTAGTTTATCTGCCTAAGCATGTATTGCTTCAACGCGTCGATCCCCGCTCGATACTTGTGACTCCTCAGGATGAACTTTCTGTACATGCCATCCGCTCTTAACGACGAAGTAGATGGTAGTAGGATATCTTGCATAGTTGTACTCCACTTATTCAATGTCTGAGATGTGGTACTTCGCTTATTCCTTTTTCTTCAACTGCTCTAGAGTCCCCTTCTGGTGGAAACTGCAAGAGCATGAAGAGATGCTCGAAGTCACGTCTCGTGTTCTTCAGGTGCGTCAGGCCTCTGATGGATATCTCGTCGGTCGGCTTAATCTTATCAGGGTGCCTCCAGATCATGGGAAAGTAATCTTCACGGAAGGGTGACCTTATTCGTTTGTTCTCCCACGGAGTCTCAATGAGTACTTTTTCGTGGCTCACATTAGGTGGCTCGTTAAATCATAGATCTAGGTGCTCTGGCAGTTCGGGAATTTCTATCCGGTGGTCTTTCCCTTCCTCTTCTTCTTCCGGTCCGATAAGAAAGACACCCGCCGCTGCCCTTCTTAGGAAGAAGCGCCCGATTTAGAGACGGTCGTGGGCGGCTTTCTCGGTCTTCGGTTGTGACCGCCATTCGTTCTTCACGATGTAGTCTTTGACATACGGGTGGGGGTTGAAGCCCCAGGAGGATGTTCTGAAGTGTCTTGGACTGTGTCGGTTTGGGAGACTTTGTGGGTTGTGGTTTGCGGTGGTGTGATGGGTTTAGTTTGGGCGGAAGTAATATTTGTGGTGGTGTGTTGGGTTGAGTTTGGGCGGAAGTAGTGGTTGGCGGTGGTGTTTGAGTAGTAGCGGTTTTGTGTTGGTGGTTGTTTGGAAGATGATGACGTGGGTGGAGGTATTGATGATGTTGATGCACTGCGGCCTCTTCCTCGAGCTCCGCGTTCCCGTCCGCCTCGGGTTATAGTAGCAAAAAACTCGGTATCGAAAAATAAATGAAGCAAAAATCGAGGTAGCAAAAATCATATAAGTGCGAAAAATTCTTTTTAAGTGTTTGAGTGAGCAGTAATGATAAATGAAGATAAAATAAAATTAAATTAATAGTAAAAATAATATTGAAAATTTTTTTATTTTTTTGTTTGAAATTTTCCTTTGGATATCACTTGTTAAACGAATAAATTTTGAAATTAAAATAAGATAAAATAAAATATTTATTAATATCTCTACTCCCCTTAAAAGTTTTGTAAGTGCTCCCAATCAAACGTTTAAAGATAGCTCCCTTTCACTTGAGTAAATACCCCTCAATTTTCATAAAAGTTATTCCCCCTAAATATATGCACAAATGTCTAAAATTCAATATATAGAGAAATCATGAGATACAATCGATCAAAATTCGAGGTTCATAATGCCTAAATTAGAAACAAGGAAATGAAAGTGTTTTTCATTCAAAGCCTTGGTAAATAAGTCGGCGAATTGTAATTCGGTGCAAATGAAATACATATCAATTGTGTCATTTTCCATGTGATATTTTATAAAGTGATACCTAAGGTCTATTTGCTTCGTGCGTGAATGATGTACATTATTACATGCATTAGATCTTAAATAGTGTCCAATATATTTTTAGTCTTTGTCTTGTATTTTATGTTAATTAGATTCTTTTTAATAGGGTCTAATGTAATTGTTTTGCTTGATTGGTTAGTTAGGGCCCAAGTATTATATTCCAATTATGTGGTATAAATACTAAAACTCTAACCTTGAATCAAGGGAATCAACATTGGGATTTGAGCCTGCTTATCTATAACCTTCAAGCAAACTCTCGCGCACACACACACAAACATTGAAGGTAATTCATAAATCTCAAGGATTCCACCATTGAAATCGTTGATCGTTAGGTAAATCGGACCCTACAATTTGTATTAGAGCCTAGCGTGACCGGTTGAACCTCTTTTAGTTTGGATTTGAAAATGTTTTTTTTGGCTTATCGAGCTTTTTAGTTCGTCACATCTTTAAAGTATTCTTAATATTTTTCGAGTGATTTTGAGCCTATTTTGGTTGCTTTCAACTCGTTCAGTGTTATAGGACATTTTCGTGAATCTCTGTGACGACAATTCGAAGCATTTGAAACATAACAACAATGGTTAGAATCTTTACATGCCAAGATTTTGAAACAGAGAAGAGAAAATAGCAATACAGTATGTGATACATGAAGAAAACCTTCTACATAAATTTGAGCGAGACATAGAAAAGGGAACAAAAGATAAGGGTAACTTCTTCTTTTTAGAAAAGAGAGTAGCGTCCTCCTTCTGAGTTCCTGTGGCTTTTTTCTCCCCCTTCTTACTTAGATTTTTGCCTATGGGCATACGTAAAGACGAGTTAGTCAAATCATTTTTACGAGATACAATCTTCTATTCTTTTTTTCTAGCCTGAGTGGGGGATTTCTTTTGGGGTTTGGCTAGAGATACAGGCTTTGAGGTCGAAGCTTTGCTTGTGTTGTAGTACTTTTCAAGTGAGGAGGTTTTACGTAGCAGTTTTTCCTTTTTAGCGTGAAAGTTGTTAGTTGTGGCTCCAAGGATGAGCGTAAACCCATAATATCTCGGATTATCGTTGGGATATATGCACTAGAACTATTAGGTTTATCTTCGTTAGAGTATATTCTCCAACATCGTGGCTTCTGTTGAGGGTGTACAAGTTGGTAGAGAGTCCGAAGACAGAGGAATTTCTCTAGTCCTCTAGCTATCACTCGATTCTGTATAGTCAAGTGAGAGTTCAACCTTGGCGTTTTCTTTACGCTTTTTTCTCAAGAGCATCTATTTCTGATGGTCATGTGAAGGGCATTAGACGGGGTAGGTTTCACCTAAATATCTATTGTCGTAAAGTGATAGGGGCTTCTTTACAACGCATTTGTTAGATAGATGGTTTAAAACCTAAGCCGTCACGGAGATTATAAAACCTTATGTCATTTGGCTGGTTTACAAAGATAGTCTGACCCGTTTGACCTCTCTTTGTAAGAATGTCCTCTAAACTTTTAATTCTAGAGTACAATTTATTTCGCTCCTCATTAAGAAAATTGTAGTCTTTCATGTACTTAACTCGCTCAATTTCACAAGCGTTCAAGCTAGTTGTGAGTTCGTGTACTTGAGCTGTGAATATTTCTACTTGAGCTTCACGACTTGTAACTCGCTCTTGAAGAAGGTCAATTTTCCACATGAGACTATCCTTTTCGTATAGGTTTCTAAGTAAGCATTTGTGATTGTTGTCTAACCTAGCTTCTCAGTCCTTCTTAGTCTTTTTATTATCTATAGAGGCATTTTTTATTTGTTCATGGGCAGGTAGACTACTTTTCAAAGCATACACCTAGCTTCAGAAGCTGCTAGGTTGAGTTCTAAGGTGGTGATCGTTTCTTGGGTTTGAGCTAATATGAATTCATTCTTAGCTAGCCTCTTTTCTAGTGACCTATCGCTTTTTCTTCCCTTAAGAAAGGCTATATATTTTTGTTGTAGTTTTAAGAAAGCGTTAAAATCAAAGAATTCTACCTCCTTCTTCGAGGACGATGCCTCACAGTCGTTGTTGGGACTCTCAGGGCGCTCGTCATGCAACTCAGCTCCTTCCACGTTGGCCATGAGGGCGAGATTTTCCGGCTCGTTGTCCGACATGTCCTCCAACCAATGGTCTTGTTCCTTCATCAGGGCTACTCCAGATTCTTCTACTTCGTCAGTTGGAGCTTCCTGCTGTAGTAGGTGGCGTCCTTCTTTTTGGGAAGGAAACAATCTCTTGCCCAGTTTTCGGGCTTGCCACAATTGTAGAACTTGATAGGTTCGGGGGCACCCTTGAGTTCACCCTTCTCACGAGCACTTGGTGATTGTCTCGAGCTTGAGGAGGTCCTTTGCTTGTTGGTGTAGGATGACGATTTCTTCTTGAAAAACAACTTATTATCATCTTCGTCATCTATGCCATTTGTTTCATCAGCTCTTTCATTTCGGGATCTAATTCAGAGTTAGAGTTATGTTCGTCAGATGAGCTCGAGGGTTTCACCGTCTTTTCTTTGTACGATTTCCTTTGAGTCATCGGTGATCTCGCTGATATCTTCAGAGTGTTGTGCGAGACTATCGAAGAAGCTATGAATAGCCATCTTATTGAGGTCCTTGTTCTGCCTGATTTGTGTGACAATCTTCTTCCACTCAAGTAATAAATATGTGAGAAATCGGATGTTAAGCTCCATGTTCGTCCTGTGGACATTGATCTTCCTCACCTCGTTAACCAGAGTAAGGAATATCCGATAGTTCCCCCGATATTCTCTCCCGCCTTTCCTTGAAAGAGTCCTACGCATTAAGCACGTTGGCTTTCTAGGCCTATTTCAGTTCCTTGCATTATGTTGCAAATCTCATCATACATCTCTTTAGCTGTCGGCATGCAATCTATTTGGACATAGATATTTTTGGGGATGGCTTGTAGACGACAAGTCTTCGCAACGAGGTCTGCTTTAGCTATATGCTTTTCAACATCAGTGAGCTCAGTTGTTGGTTTCGGCACTAGGTGTCACGTATTGGGGGTCTGGCCGTAGCATCTCCGAGAACAGTCTTCCAGAGTTTTCCTGACCCCTCGTTGATGGAGGAAACATGTCCGCGTCTTGTTTCTTAGTCTTCAGGAAATTAAGGAATCTACTTTTCCACACAGTGTACTCTCCACGCCGTAGTACGGGAAGACGGATGTCATTTCCCATAGAAAGAGTGTCCATTGTTTCATTGAAGGTTTGGTTTTGATCGATTAACGTGGGTGATTGAACTTAGAGTATCTGTGAGGTAAGTGTAGTTTGGATTCTCAAAGTTTGAGTGTTTATCGAAACTTTTGGTTTCAAAAACGTTTTGATATAAAAAAATGTGCGTAAAAAATCGGGTATCGAAAACATTTTGTTGCGAAAACCTTGTGTGCGGAAATCAGGTTGAGAAAAATAGAGTTCAAACATTTTGGACTGCAAAAAACATCGAGTGCGAAAATCGGGTTTCCAAAGTTGGGCTTCGAAAATCTCGATGCAAAAATCTCGTTGTGAAAATTTTAGTACCGAAAATTACAAAAATGCCACCAAATATCTTAGATATACAGGAAATTAGTTTTCAAAGTGTTTTGCGAACCGTTTTGCGGGGTGAATTTCGAAGTGAGTAGGAAAATTTTACCAAAAATCTATAAAAGCAGATTTCGAAGTGAAAAAAATCAGGTATTGAAAACTTTTTGTCGCGAAAACCTTGTGTGCGAAAATCGGGTAGCAGACAAGGGTCATAGTGACACTTCCCTGAGCAGTCATAGTGACACTTCCCAGAATGGTGTCACAAGGGTCGGCTAGAAGACCGACCTTAGTAAGCGCATGCCACGCGTCGGTTAGTTATTTCGACATCGTGAGAATGGAAGTGGCTCCGGTAGGTTATCACCACATCTCTTTAGCTGTCGACATGCTATCTATTTGGAGATGGATATCGTTGAGGATGGCTTGTAGAAGATAAGTCTTCGCAAGGAGGTATGCTTTAACTCTCTACTGTTCTACGTCAGTGAGCTGTGAGGTTGGTTTCGCCACTACGCTGTCGAGTATTGAGAGTAGTTTGGATTCTCGAAGATTTATTGCTTATCGAAAAATTTGGTTTCGAAAAGGTTTTGATAACCAAAAATGTAAGTGTAAAAATCATGTATCGAAAATATTTTATTGCAAAAACCTTGCGTGCGAAAATCGGGTCAAGAAAAATAGGGTTCAAATTTTTCGACAGCAAAAAACTTCGAGTGCGCAAATCGAGTACAAAAATTGGGTTTCGAAAATCTCATTCGGAAAATTTTAGTACCGAAAATTATGAAAATGCCACCGAAAATCATTTTTCGGTGTGAATTTTGAATTGATTTCGAAAATTTTGCTAAGAATCTCTAAACGCAAATTTTGCACAGAAATTGCTCAAAACTTAATGAAAATTTCTGTGTAGTTTCACAGAAACTAACGATATTGTTCTATAACACTAAACGAGTTGAAGAATAACAAGGCTCAAAAGCACTCGAAAAATATGAGGAACACTCGAAGAGCTTGTCGAACTCAAAAAATCGATAAAAACCCAGAAATTTTTTTCGAATCCAAACAAAAGCTGGTTCAATTGGTCATGATAGGCTCTGATACCAATTTTAGGTCTGAAAAACACCTAACGATCAACGAAAGTGGTGGGGAATCGGTTAAGATTTTGTTATTACTTTTGAGTGTGTGTCTGTGCGTGTGTTTCTCTCTCAAAGTTACTGTGGCGGCTCTAATCCCAAAGATGATTCACATTCATTAAAGGTAAGGATTTTAGTATTTATACCACATAATTTGGTATATAATACTTGAGCCTTAACAAGCCCAATTGCACTTTAGACTCTACAAAAGAATCTAAGTAATTAACTACGACAAGAACTAATACATAAATATCGGACACAAGCTAGTCTCAAGTGTGATGCCAACGGGAAGCCTAAGTGACCTAAGACTGATGATTACCTCAGCAGGTCACAATGCATCTACCTCAATAGTTGAAGTCAAGAATACGCCTAAGAGGGAGGGGGTGAATTAGGCTTATAAAAAATTTTTAGCTTCTTTTTCAATCGCTTTGGACGTGATATCCTAGAAACGTTTCTTTTCTAAGTGAAGACTTTTCAAAGAATGTTTCATCGGTTATCACCTAGTTGCATTGGATGTGTAACAGATATATCTCAATCGAGGTTTAGTCCACTCCTTGAGGTTTGTTGCTCAAGAGTTATTCAATCACTATAATATTATCTTAGTCGGTTAAAAAACTGATTGATTATGCCCAATACACAAACCGAAACAAGTTGAACACTAGACACACTACGTTACCGCACGCCGAGTTTCGCTCCAGGGAATCTCCAATTCCTGATCGAAAACAACTCGCTACCGAAGGGCCCTCGAAACACAGTCCTTCCCTTCACGTGTACGTAAACGTCAACCTTGCCTCCTTCGTGTGCTTCACGTCCGAAGACAGCACGTCCGAAGACAAAAAATATGGCGTAGATGATGTTATCACTCAATACGCTCAGATTCGCAAATGATCGCTCAACGGCAGAAGACTACTCGCAAGTTAACGCTCAAAATCTCTCAATTGTTTTCTTCTGCTCAATATCTTTCGTGCGCATACTTTCACAAGTTTTCGTTAGCTCGATCCTCTAAATGTTGCTCATATATATAATCCTTTTCAAGTAACACTTAAATGGAAAGTCAATCACAAGATTAATCCTCAAAATAACACATAATCCATGTAATAATCGAGCAATTTATATGCCAACGAATCATGTCATTCAAATAATATCACAACGGTCACAAGCTCATAATAGCAGGATTTTATTCCATTTAAAATCACATATTCGAAATCAAGGCATATAACTCTATTTGGGATGATATTTTCCATAACATCACTATCCATATGTGATATCCAGCTAGCATCATATAAAGTCAATCAATCAAGAACTTTTCCTTTTATGGTTCCTCAATTTAAGCAATAAGAAATCGTAATTGATTTTTCCATAGTAGATCAAGTAGAATGCATGCACGGATTATCGATATGATTTTTTCCCAGAATAGATAAATTCAAACGGATATAACACATTCCATATTTAGACAATATATTTTCCTTATATAGCTCATCCTGATATCTCACACTATTTACCATGAACAACACAATGTATATGTAATTAGATATTCCTTAGCATGTGAGGCATCTATAACATGTGATCACATAGTTTTACATGTTAAACACATAATAGGCTCTGATACCAATTGTAGGTCTCAGAAACACCTAACGACCAACGAAAGTGGTGGGGAATCGGTTGAGATTTTGTTATTACTTTTGAGTGTGTGTTCTGCGTGTGTTTCTCTCTCAAAGTTACTGTAGCGGTTCTAATCCCAAAGATGATTTACATTCATTAAGGGTAAGGCTTTTAGTATTTATACCACATAATTTGGTATATAATACTTGGGCCCTAACAAGCCCAATCACACTTTAGACTCTGTAAAAAGACTCTAATTTATTAACTACGACAAGGACTAATACATAAATATCGGACACAAGCTAGTCTCAAGTGTGATGTCAATGGGAAGGCTAAGTGGCCCCAGACTGATGATTACCTCAGCAGGTCTCAATGCACCTGCCTCAACAGTCATGGTGACACTTCCCACAACGATGTCACTAGGGTCGGCTGGAAGACCTGCCTCAGTAAGCGCAGGCCACACGTCAGTTACGTATTCCGACGTCCTGAGAACAAAACGCCTCCGTGGCTTCGGTAGGTTATCACATCATCTCTTTAGCTGTCGACATGCTATCAATTTGGCGATAGATATAGTTGAGGATAGCTTGTAGAAGATAATTCTTCGTAAGGAGGTATGCAATAACTCTCTGTTTTTCAACGTCAGTGAGCTATGCGGTTGGTTTCGCCACTAGGCTGTCGAGTATTGAGGGGGTGGCCGTAGCATCTCCGGGAACTGTCTTCCAGAATTTTATTGCCCCTTGTTAATGGAAGAAAACACTCGAAGAACTCGTCGAACTCAAAAAATCGATAAAAACCCAGAGAAGCGTTTTCGCATCTAAATAAAATCTGGTTCAATTTGGTCACGATAGGCGTTGATACAAATTGTAGGTCTCAAAAACACCTAACGATCAGCAAAAGTGGTGGGCAATTGGTAGAGATTTTGTTATTACTTTTGAGAGTGTGTTTGTGCGTGTGTTTCTCTCTCAAAGTTACTGTGGCGGTTCTAATCCTAAAGATGATTCACATTCATTAAAGGTAAGGGTTTTAGTATTTATACCACATAATTTGGTATATAAAAAGAATCTAATTAATTAACAAGCCCTAACAAACCCTACACAAAGAATCTAATTAATTAACTACAACAAGGACTAATACCTTAATATCGGACACAAGCTAGTCTCAAGTGTGATGTTAACGGGAAGCGTAAGTGGCCCGAGACAGATGATTACCTCAACAGGTCTCAATGCACTGCCTGAACAGGCATAGTGACACTTCCCACCACGGTGTCGCAAGGGTCGTCTGGAAGACCTGCCTCTGTAAGCGCATGCCACGCGTCAGTTACTTATTCCGACATCGTGAGAACAGAAGTGGCTCCGGTAGGTTATCACCACATCTCTTCAACTGTCGACATGCTCTCTATTTGGAGATAGATATCGTTGAGGATGGCTTGTAAAAGATAAGTCTTCGCAACGAGGTCTACTTTAGCTCTTTGCTTTTCAACGTTAGTGAGCTGTGCGGTTGGTTTCATCACTAGGCTGTCGAGTATTGAGGGTGTGACCGTAGCATCTCCGGGAACTGTGTTCTAGAATTTTGTCGGCCACTTGTTAATGGTGGAAAACTTGTCCGCGGCTTGCTCCTTAGTCTCCAGGAAATTAAGGAATATGCCTTTTCACACTATATACTCACCACGTCGTAGTACGGGAGGACGTATTTCGTTTTCCATAGACAAAATGTCCATTGTTTCATTGAAGGATTGATTTTGATGGATTGACGTGGGTGATTGAACTTAGACTATGTTTGAAGTGAGAGTAGTTTGGATTCTCGAAATTTTATTTTTTATCGAAAAATTTGGTTGAGAAAAAGTTTTGATCGAAAAATATAAGTGTAATAAATCGGGTATCGAAAACATTTTATTGCGAAAACCTTGCGTGCGAAAATCTGGTTAAGAAAAATAGGGTAAAAAAAATTCGACAGCAAAAAACTTCGAGTACGAAAATCATGTTCCAAAAATTGGGTTTCGAAAATCTCGTTGCAAAAATTTTAGTACCGGAAATTTGTTTTCGCAGTGTTTTGCGAACCGTTTTTCGGTGTGAGTTTCGAAGTGAGTTTGACAATTTTTCGGAATCTCTAAACGCAAATTTTGCACAAAACTTGATGAAAATTCTAGATTGTCTCACATAATCTAACGACAACGTTCTATAACACTAAACGTGTTGAAGAATAACAAGGCTCAAAATCACTCAAAAAATATGAAGAACACTCGAAGAGCTCGTTGATATCAAAAAATCGATAAAAACCCCGAAAAACTTTTCGAATCCAAACAACAGGTGGTTCAACTTGTCACGATAGGCTCTGATACCAAGTGTAGGTCTCACAAACACCTAACGATCAACTAAAGTGGTGGGGAATCTGTTGAGATTATGTTATTAGTTATTAGTGTGTGTTCCTGCGTGTGTTTCTCTCTCAAAGTTACTATGGCGGCTCTAATCCCAATGATGATTCACATTCATTAAGGGTTTGGGTTTTAGTATTTATACCACATAATTTGGTATATAATACTTGGACCCTAACAAGCCCAATTACACTTCAGACTCTATAAAAAGAATCTAATTAATTGACTACAACAAGGACTAAGACATAAAAAATAGGGTTCAAAAATTTTCGAAAGCAAAAACTTCGAGTGCAAAAAACGGGTTCCAAAAATTGGGTTTCGAAAATCTCGTTGCAAAAATTTTAGTACCGAAAATTAAAAAAATGACATCAAATATCGGTTTTCACAATGTTTTGCGACCCGTTTTTCGGTGTGAATTTCGAAGTGAGTTCGAATTTTTTTTTAGAATCTCTAAATGCAAAGTTTGCACACAAGTTGCTCAAAACTTGATGAAAAATTTTGGGTTGTTTCACAAAATCTAAGAACAATGTTCTATAACACTAAACGAGTTGAAGAATAAAAAGGCTCCAAATCACTCAGAAAATATGAACACTCGAAGAGCTCGTCGAACTCAAATAATCGATAAAAACAACGAAAAACATTTTCGAATCCAAACAACAGCTGGCTCAACTGGTCGCGATAGGCTCTGATACCAATTGTAGGTCTCAAAAACACCTAACGATCACAGAAAGTGGTGGGGAATTGGTTGAGATTTTTCTATTACTTTTGAGGGTGTGTTTCTGCGTGTGTTTCTCTCTTAAAGTTACTGTGGCGGCTCTAATCCCAATGATGATTCACATTCATTAAGGGTTATGTTTTTAGTATTTATACCACTAATTCGATATATAAAAAGAACCTAATTAATTAACAAGCTCTAATAAGCCCAATTACACTTTAGACTCTACAAAAAAATCTAATTAATTAACTACAACAAGGACTAATACATAAATATCAGACACAAGCTAGTCTCAAGTGTGATGTCAAGGATGCCTAGGTGGCCTCAGACCGATGATTACCTCACCAGGTATCAATGCACATGCCTAAACAGTCATAGTGCCACTTCCCACAACGGTGTCACAAGGGTCGGCTGGATGATCTGCCTCAGTAAGTGCATGCCACGCGTCGGTTACTTATTCCGACGTGGTGAGAAAGGAAGTGGCTCCGGTAGGTTATCACCACATCTCTTTAGTTGTCGACAGGCTATCTATTTAGAGATAGATATCGTTGAGGAGGGCTTGTAGAAGATAAGTCTTCGCAATGAGGTCTGCTTTTCCACACTATGTACTCACCACGTCGTAGTACGGGAGGACGTATTTCGTTTCCCATTGAAAGAATGTCCATTGTTTCAGTGAAGGATTGGGTTTGATGGATTGACGTGGGTGATTGAACTCAGACTATGCGTGATGTGAGAGTAGTTTGAATTCTCGAAGTTTTATGGTTTATCAAAAATTTTGGTTTAGAAAAAGTTTTGATCTCGAAAAATGTAAGTGTAAAAAATCGGGTATCGAAAACATTTTGTTGCGAAAACCTTGCGTGCGAATCAGGTTAAGAAAAATAGGGTTCAAAAATTTTCGACAGCAAAAAACTGGAGTGCGAAAATCGGGTTCCAAAAATTGGGTTTCGAAAATCTCGTTGCAAGTGCCAAAAATTAAGAAATTGCCACCGAAAATCGGTTTTCGCTGTGTTTTGCGACCCGTTCTTCGGTGTGATTTCGAAGTGAGTTCGAAAATTTTTCTGAGAATCTTTAAATGCAAATTTTGCACAAAAATTACTCAAAACATGATGAAAAATTCTGGGTTATTTCACATAATCTAACGACAATGTTCTATAACACTAAACGTGTTGAAGAATAACAAGGCTCCAAATCACTCAAAAAATATGAAGAACACTCGAAGAGCTCATCGAACTCAAAAAATGGATAAAAACCTCAATAACTTTTTCGAATTCAAACAACAGCTGGTTCAACTTGTCATGATAAGCTCTGATACCAATTGTAGGTCTCAAAAACACCTAACGATCAACAAAAGTGGTGGGGAATCGGGTTAGATTTTGTTATTACTTTTGAGTGTGTGTTCTGCGTGTGTTTCTCTCTCAAAGTTACTGTGGCGGCTCTAATCCCAATGATGATTCACATTCATTAAGGGTTAGGGTTTTAGTATTTATACCACTAATTTGGTATATAAAAAGAACCTTATTAATTAACAAGCCCTAACAAGCCCAATTACACTTTAAACTCTACAAAAAGAATCTAATTAGTTAACTACGACCATGACTAATACATAAATCTAATTAGTCTCATGTGTGATGTCAACGGAAAGCCTACGTGGCCCCAGACCGATGATTACCTCAGCAGGTCTCAATCACATGCCTGAACAGTCATAGTGACAATTCCGACAACGCTGTCACAAGGGTCAGCTCGAAGACTTGCCTCAGTAAGTGCATGCCACGCGTCGATTACTTATTCCGACATCGTAAGAACGGAAGTGGCTCCGGTAGGTTATCACCACATCTCTTTAGCTATCGACATGCTATCTATTTGGAGATAGATACCGTTGAGGATGGCTTGTAGAAGATAAGTCTTCGCAACGAGGTCTGCTTTAGCTCTTTCCTTTTCAACGTCAGTGAGTTGTGTGGCTGCTTTCGTCACTAGGCTGTCGAGTATTGAGGGTGCGACCGTAGCATCTTCGGGAAGTGTCTTCTAGAAAACATGTCCCCGGCTTGATCCAAAGAAATTAAGGAATATGCCTTTTCACAATGTGTACTGTTAGGTCCTGATTCATCAATCAACAAGCAATCTAAGCGCGAATTCTCGGTATTCGTGTAAGAAATCTTACGATATACGATCGGTCGAATATCCGCTTTGAAGATCTTGAGAGGTTGTTAGATGTTTCCGAGTTTTTCGAGCGTGATCTCTCGTTTAAAAAATGAATTCGAAACTTATTATTTTCTGAATAATAATAAACTCTTTAAACTTTGATAGTGTACATCATATTTATACCTATATTTAAGGTATAATTACTCTTATGTCCTACACTATCAAAACTTCTAATTACGCCCATATTTACAATGATAATGAAATAATAAAGCACAATTCTAATACACTCTTCAATCTCCCCCTTTGTGTTTGTCTTCGTTTCAACTCCTTTTATCCTTGTCGGGCGTAAAAAGACTTCCTCAGTCCCAATGCGGTCTCGTAGCGTCGAACAACATTCCTCAACTCCAATCTTTCATTTATGGCATCTAGAAGCTCGTTCATGAGTGGGGCCTCTTCTTCACAAAGATCTTCGAAGAATGTCTCTTCGGTGATCTCTCCCAATCTCTTCTGGATGTTCTTCCTCACTAACTTAAGCGTCCCGTCGCAGAATTTATGAACTTCTGACTTCATCATAGCCCTTGTCTTTCCAATGACTAGATTTAGATAGGTTATGGCTAGGCCAGGGGTCTTGAAAATGTAGTTCTCGGGAAAGTTGTTGAGTGGGAAGCCCTTCATGAGGGGAGATTCCATGTTGACCTTCTTCATGTTGTTCTCTATTGTAATTTGAAGGTCGTGTGCGGTGTGATATTTGATCTGCCGCACTATAAATCTTTTCAGCCCTTCGAGTCCTTCAGTCTTGATATATCCAGGATGTGTCTTGTACTTTCTCTTTTACATTTGATATATTTGGTAGACTTCATCCAATGGAAGGAATGTATAGCTCTCATCTATCTCTTCTCGAGTGCGGTTGCTGTCCGTTCGCTCAATTATGTAGTTAGGAGTTGGATATCTTCCGATCGTATGAGAGACTCCGACTAGTTGGAGAATCGGTGGCTTGTTCTTGAAGTTTTCCTTCAGTTGATCAGCTGGAATGCCACTACGATCGGGTCCGAGATAGTTGAGCATGAAGATATGCTCCATTTTCTTCCTATCTTCCCAGTGTGAGATGCCCCTCAAGCTAAGTTCGTTGAGCTTCTTGAACTTGTTTGGAGCCCTCCAAATCTTCTTTCTTATGTCTTCAATGAAGGGGACTTCAATTCTGACATTCTCCCATGGCGTCGCAACTCTAACTGTCCCTTTTGATAGACGGGGACGAGAGTCGACTCTGAGCCTTATCATTTCGGGTAGCTCTGGCAGGGCAGAACTGTAGTTCTCACCTTCTTGAAGTTCTTCTTCTTCAAGCAGTACCAAGTCCACTGAAGCTTGTTGTAGGAAGTATCTGACGTTGGAGAGTCGAGCATGAGCAGCTTCCTCTGGTTCCCATTTCGTCGTCCACTTCTCGTTTAGTATGTAGTCATCTACGATCAGATGTGGATCGTAGGCAACTGTTTCTTGATGAACTTGGGGAAGGTTTGAGGTTGGGATAGGATTTGGATTTGTAGAAGAGAGGGTTAGTGTTTGGGATATGGTGGGAGGTGTGGTTGTTTGTTGGCGGGTTTGAGATTGTATGGTTGGTGGGTGTGAGGACGATCTTCCAGCTTCTTGAGTCTTTGTCTGACTCAATCCACGACCACTCCTTGTTGTTCGTTGCCGTTTCTCCCCCTCATGACGATCCGAATCATCGGGATCGTCATGTCTACGTTTGGGGCAAGAGCTTTCTTCACGGCACGTTGTTTGTGCTGGCAGCTCTGGTTCATCTATTAATCTTTTGTAGAGACTTTCTTCTGCAATAGTTCTTGTCTCTAGTGCGAGAAGGCGCGAGATGAGGATATCGTGAAGCTGAGTGATCAGAATGGTGTATGGGTTGATAAGTGAGGGTGAGGGAGTTGGGGTGGTGAGGATTGGTTGTAGTGGGGTGCGTAGAGTGGTGGTAGGAAGTGGTGAGGAGACTGGTGTGGTTTGTGTGTCGGTGGGAGCAGCTTCTGATACTGGTGCTTTCCCGGTGTCTCTTCGGGAAGTCTCGAGAGCATGGAGCATTCGGTCCATCAGACAATCTTCTAGTGAAGATAGGGCTGAGGAGAGTGCTTCTTGGAGTTGTGCTCCATCACGAACATCGGTGGAGTGGGGCCAGGGAGGCGCTCCACAGTCACAACATCGGAGTAGATTTTCGATGTGCCGCCTATAGTAGGGCTTGAGGGTCTGGTACGTCCAAGGACATCCGTTATCAACCCTGAAGTCACCACTTCAGAGGATTGACCTATTGTTTGCTCCGAAGATATCGGGGGTCCAATAGGGCTTCCACCCAATCCTTGAGATGATAGGATAGGTATCACCTCTATGGGTGTTGAGACAGATTCAATTTGAATCTGTTCAGTGGGTTGATCACCCGGTGATGGAAGTGTTGGCTCCGAAGCTTGTATGGGTGAAGGCACTGCAGACGGGGCCGAGATTTGTTGTCGGCGAGGGCCCCTTCGTTGGAGTATGTGTGCTTCATCGGAGTCGGTTGCCTCGGGATAGATATCTTGTGGGACACCTTCGGGTTCAATCTCCTGAGGAGTGACTTCGGGCTCTGTTGATGTCACCAATTGTTCCCTTTGAGAAGGTGTTAAGGCTGGATCCATGGCACGTACCATCGCCTCCGTAATGGAGTTGTTCTGGCAGTAATCTTGGTAGGCCTCTTCAGTTGGATCAGCTAAACGGAGCAGCTCCAATGGGATCAACATTGATTGGAGTGCTAGATCGGCGGCCTTCGGGTTTTGGAAGAATCGAAGGCGTGGCGCGGTGTAGTCCGCAATTGGTGGTAGTTTTGGGATCTCTGGATGGACTTCCATGAAATGCGAGATCATTACCGGGAACCACCGGACATACGGAAGAGATCTGGCCTTCGACTTTGTCGCCCTCTGACGCATCTGGTCGGCGAGATCGTTCCGGATCAGCTGAGCCACGTCATATCTTTTGGAGAAGACCACTCCGTGAAAAATTTGAAGAATGTTTCCATTCGCCTTGTCGAAGCCGGAGTGTTTTAGGGAGAGGCATTTGTTGATGATGTCGAACAGTGTCTTCCACGGATGAGGAATCCCGCTATTTTGAAAGTTGGCCAGTTTAGTTAGCGGCGATTTGTATCCCATCCGGAGCATGTCTTCTACGATCTCCGCATCCGTTGGTAGTCGGTCGTATTCATCGTAGTGCGGGAGATCGAGCACCAAGGCCATTAGATTTTTCGTCAAGGCGATGTGTCTTGTACTGAGCTTAGTCATATAATCCACGCTGTCGCCGTTGACGAAGCTCTGCATGCATCCCCAGAATTGCTGGAGATAGACCATTGGTACGGTGGCCGTCATGGTCAGAGCTGGCCATAAAGGGTGTCCTTTGAGGATGGATAGTATGACGTCATCCGGACACCGAAACGTTGTTAAATCCAGTTGGAAGTTGTTGTCTTGGACTGTCATATAACTTCTAGAGGAGTAAATATGAGGGTAGTTGGGAGTTGCCATATCTGCAAAAATAATATTAGGTTCATTAGTCGATAAAGTTTCATGAATGAATGAATTTGATTAAGAATGAATGTAGAGTAGAATTGTATATTTAAAGATTTATCGCGGAAGACTTAGTGAAAATTTGAGAAATTTGTAGAATTAACTAAGTCTTAGAATCGTGTTTTTATTCGAGTAAAAATTTATTCGTTTTTTAAAATTTGCTATCGAAAATTCTTCTAAGTCTTGAAAATTTTTCTAAGTCTTTTGCAGCGTGTTTTTATTCGAGTAAAGATTTATTCGATTGTGGCGTTTTTCGATCGAATAAAAATGTGTCGAATAATTCAAGTTTTCGCTGATGACTTTTACGATCGAATAAAATGTTATCGAAAATAATAGTTTTTCGCTGATTAAGTTTTCGATCGAATAAAAAATTGTCGAAAAACTTAAGTTTTTCGCCGCTTAGTTTTGCGATCGAATAAAATAAAATCGAAAAAATAAGTTTTTCAACGCGTAGTTTTGCGATCGAATAAAATAAAATCGAAAAGAAATAAGTTTTTCGCCGGGTAGTTTTGCGATCGATTAAAAATATGTCAAAAACAAAAGATTTTCGACGCTGAGTTTTGCGATCGAATAAAATTTTAACGAAAACTAAAGTTCTTCGATGACACTGTTTGCGACACAAACTTTTTCGATCGAAAATTTTCAAATCAAACAGTAAATACGTAAAACATGATCTTCGATTTCTGGGTAAATCATGGGTTTATCTGGGTTCAAAATGTTCAGAGAACAGTGGCGAATCCGAATATCATGATTTTAACCAAAAGATTGAGTGTAAACACTTTGATTTGAAGCTCGAAAAATCAGTTTTCGTCGAAAAAATAAACATGAACTTTCGGCAAAAACAATTCGTGAAAATGCTTGATAATCGGATGTTTTTGAACAGAAAATGAATCGAAACACGTTTCTACCTTCGAAATCCGCACGTTTAATCTAAAAATTCTGAGAAATGAGGAATTCGAATTGAAATGCCGAAGTCGGTTCGAAGATGTTCTTAGAAGATGAAAATTTTTTCGATTGGGAATTTGTAGCGTGTGAGAGAGTTTTTCGAGTGATAAAGTAATATTAATACTTTACGATCGGGTAAAGTAAAAATTCTTTTGGGCCGTAAAAAAAATATTCTCGGGCTTTAGATAAAATCAGGTCCGAAATAAAATTTATGAACTAACCCAAAATAATATGTATAATACTCCCTGTATTTCCGCAAGAGAGGAAATTATCTCCTGATGTTGATGAAATTCAGCATTTGACTCCTCGGATGAGCTCTAAATTTTCTGCGAGGCTTAATAAATTGTTAGAATTAAAGTTTCTACGAATGTAGAAGATAATAACAAATTCTCATATAAAAACTCCCCCTCAACAATTGCATGAATAAACTTTTCAGTACCTACACATAGTTTCGGTACATATGAAATTTCCGATTGAAGTACAATTAACGCATTTTAAGCAATTCAGCATATTTTATAAAAATGTTGCGTTTTTCCAAGAATAATTTCGCATTTTATCAAGTCTGAACCAATGCATGTATTAATGCATTTAAGATGTGCGAAAAAAAAAAATTTTGTTTCGGGGTCAGATTTATTTTTTTTGAATATTATCACAAAAAAAATTTCAAGACATATATATAAACATTAATTTGCCATAAAATCATGTAACTAAACTCAAAGAGCATAGTATAAATCATTTTGACAACTCTCGCAAGTTTCGCTCATATCACTTAATATATTTTTTTTTATCAAGGAGATTTTTAGTAGATATATCACTCTTATCATCACAACAAAGTTATATCAATTAATTTGTTATCGTAGTATTTTTAATCAACTTACCAAGTGAGAGTTCGTCATTTTGAATCAAAGGGACTTTTAAGGGATTATTTTTAGGCTCTGACTAAGGGGTAGAAATTTTGGGTAAGTGAGCTTAAAAATTGTTCTCTTCTAGGGGTCCTTTTTATGAGATTCGATTCTGATCCTTTTGCTTTTCCTTTCTATAGTAATTTCTTTTCGGGGTTTTGAGAGATGAGATCTTCTTTGATTTTGGGTCGAGACTGTGTTCCTTTAGAAAGTTTCACAGTTATGAAGTTCGAACCCAAGACTGTGCTTCTCTTCTCGTTTTCTCTACATAAGATATAGATTATCATTGGAGAAGTTCACTTCGAGGTGCTTCTCTTCTAGGAGTATACGAGATTATCTAGGAGAAGTTCACAGTGAGATCAGTGTTTCTCTTCTACAATGATTGAGAAATGTGTAATGTGCATCACTTTAGCTCTCCCCCTCTTTTTCTTGATTGAGTAACCCCGAATCATTTGAATAATGTTGAAGGCTTAATCGGGTGTTGTTAAAGAAAAAGAATGTCGGAGAAGGCTCAAAGGGGATCTCTAGAGGAAAAAGTAAAGGATTTATAATTTAGGCCAGGTGAGGAATTTCCTAATATGGCCTTATCATTTTCATGACAAACTAAACACAAAAGCAAGATTGAAGCTACGAAGGACAAACCAAAAAATAGTCTTTTGAAGTGTGACAAAAAAAAATTGAGGTTCAAATTCTCATATGTATGATGTGGCTTTGTGTCTAGTGAATCAAAAAAAGTTCTTTTGAATAAAAGAATGTTATATGAATTTTTAGGCAAAGAATTTAATCATATATATCGAAGAAATATTTTTGTGAGTAATTTCAAAAATAGTCAAAAATTATCTTCATCCCCCATTTTTTTATTTATACTATTTATATATGTATTATTATATATTTATTTTATGTAAAAATAAAATATATTTATTTATATATATATATTTTAATTTTATTTTAGAAAAAAAATCTTAAAAGATAAAGTCACGCAAAATAATCAAGAAATATTAAGAACCACATAGAATATCAAATTGAAGCATAGTAGAGCATGTAAAGCACATTTCAAGTAAAATTGAGATTCAACATGCCTAACTTAGCAATAAGGAATTGAAATCGTTTTTCATCCAATGCCTTAGTGAATAAGTCGGTAAGTTGAAGCTCCGTTTTAACAAAATACATATCTATCGTGCCTTTTTCTACATGATCTTTTATAAAGTGATATCGTATGTCTATGTGTTTCGTGCGTGAATAATAAACTGGATTGCAAGTAATGGCTATAGCACTTTGAGAATCACTATAAATGGGAATGTTATTGAAATCAAACCCGTAATCGCGTAGTTGTGTCCGCATCCATAGAATTTATGAGCAACAGCTGGCAGCCGCAACGTATTCCGCCTCGGCTGTCGATGTTGACACACATTTTTGTTTCTTTGAAGACCAGAAGACCAACTTTTCGCCTAAAAATTGTGCTCCGCCAGACATGCTTTTTCTGTCCATCGACAACCTGCATAGCCAGCATCAGTATAGCCAATAAGTCGAAAGTCAGTATTTTTAGGATACCAAAGCCCTAAGTTTGGAGTTCCTTTGAGATATCGTAGAATTTTCCTGACGGCATTCATGTGGGACTCCTTTGGTCGTCTTAAAAGCGGGTGCAAAGGCAAGTTGCAAACATAATGTCGGGTCTGCTGGATGTCAAGTATAAAAGAGATCCGATAATGCTCCGATAGGTGGTGATGTTGACAGCCTTTCCAGACGGATCAGCATCCAGTTTGCAATTAGTAGACATTGGAGTATTCATCGGTGTGCTCTTGTCTTGATTAAATCTCTTCAGAATATCTCGGATATATTTTGTCTGACTGATGAAGATTCCACCATCGAGTTGCTTGACTTGTAATCCAAGAAAGAATTGGAGATCTCCCACTAAGCTCATCTCGAATTTGGTCTTCATGAGATTACCAAATTTCTGACAGAGACGTTCATTCGTCGATCCGAAAATGATGTCGTCAACGTAAACTTGAAGGATCATCAAGTCTTTGCCTTGCCTTTTGATGAAGAGAGTCGTATCGATTGTTCCTCTGATGAAGTTGGATTTGACAAAAAATTCGATCAGAACATCATACCAAGCACCAGGGGCTTGTTTTAGTCTATAGAGAGCTTTGTCCAATCGATAGACATGATCAGGATGGTTCTCATGCATGAACCCTTCGGGTTGAGCGACGTGGACTTCTTCTTTTAAGACGCCGTTGAGAAAGGCAGTTTTGACGTCCATTTGATAGATTTTGAAGTCTTTGTGAGCCGCTATGCTAGAAAATAAGCGAATAGCTTCAATACGTGCAACCGGAGCATACGTCTCGTCGTAATCAATTCGTTCTTGTTGATTGTATCCCTTAGCGACGAGTCGTGCTTTATGCCTGATTACTTCACCGTTCTCATTTTTCTTATTCTGGAAAACCCATTTTGTTCCAATTGTGGTTTTGCCTTGTGGTCGAGGAACCAATGTCCAAACTTGTAGATGCTCGAACTGGTTGAGTTCATCTTGCATCGCAATTACCCAATCCGGGTCTTTAAGAGCTTCGGCTACCTTATTTGGTTCGTTTTGGCTTAGGAAGCATGTGAATAAACCGCTTTGTGTAGCGTCCTAGTACGTACACCACTTGAAGGATCAACGATAATCTGATCAGTAGGGTGAGCTCAAGTCCATTTGCGTTCGTGAGGAATAACTGAAGTAGATTCGTCATTGAATAGGAGATCGAGATATCCCAAATTAATTGGTTGATCATTCAAAGTGGAAAATTCAATTAAGATGGTGAATCGATGGGAATTTCCTCATCTGCATTTGTAGGAGCTGCAGTACTAGATGAAGATTTTGAATAAGTAGATTCTCCAGCATTTGTCGGATTTTGAAGAAAAGGAGTCTCATTATTAATTTCTTCCATTGAGGGAGATGGGGCACTGCTTGGTGTTGAGTGAGACGAAGCAGGCATTTGAGACTTGTTCCGATAAAAGTGTTCGAATAGAGAATCTAAATCTTCATGGTCAGCGGGAATTGCTTCATTCGATGTTGATGTAGACGTTGCTGAGAGTTGTTGACCTTGTGCCAACACGCCAATAAGCTCGGGTTCTGAACTGTTTTGTTCAGAAGCTAATTGCGTCATTTCTTGAAAGGTGACGTTGTAGCTTTCGAGAATTGTACGAGAAGACTCGAGGTAGACGCAATATGATTTTGAAGTAGAGGAATATCCAACAAAAATGGCTTCAAAGGCTTTGGGATCGAACTTGCTTCGATGCTCCCGATCGTTGGCCACAAAACACTTGCAACCAAATACTTTGAAGAATGAGATATTCGGGATTCTTTGATTAATCAACTCATATGGCGTCTTCTCAAATCGTTTATGAATAATTGTCGTGTTTTGAGTAAAACATGTTGTACTCACTTCTTCGGCCCATAGAAAGTGAGGAAGACATGAGTATATAAGCATAGTTCTTGCAGCTTCAACTAGACTCCGGTTCTTTCTTTCTACGACACCATTTTGTTGTGGTGTTTTTTGCAGCTGAGAATTGTTGAATAATTCCAAGTGATTGATAAAAGTTGTTGAGACGCTGATTCTTGAATTATGTCTCGTTGTCCGTTCTGATTACTTGGATTTTCTTTTGCAGGAGATTCTGAGTTGTATTCACAAAGCTTATTATCAAGTCTCCAGTCTCATCCTTAGTTCGGAGATATCTTATTCATGTGTAGCGAGAATAATCGTCGACAATTACTAACACATATTTACGACCGTTGATGCTTTGTGTACGCCATTGGTCCGCAAAGATCCACGTGATCCTGTGAGAAGTTCTTGGTTCTGACGATTCAAAACTCTGCAATGTTCAGCTAGAAATACTACTTGAAATCTTTGTCAGAATTGGCATATGCTGAACAGATTGTGCTGGAGACCTTGGACGTAAGAGACATCTTTAATCGTCAAATTTGGCAGTAAAATGTCTCCAAATCCGTGTATGGGAGCTGAGTCATTGTTGCCAAATCGGACTTTGCCATTGTAACGATCTTGGTAGTTGCTCAACAGCTCTTGTTTTCCCATCATGTGTGTGGAGCAACCAGAATCTAAATACCACACATGATGGATCTGCATAGAAAGAATTTAGGGAGACTTAGGTACCCACTTTTGAATGGGTCCTCTCGGATTAGCAGATTTGATAATTAAGGTTTGTTCATCTTTGGTTCCTAACTTATGAGAATGCTTAGGTACCCAAACCAACTTAGAAGTAGTTGGTTTAAGTAGTACCTCTTTAGACAATTTAGCCTTGTTGACTTGTGTGTGCCTAGGTGGTGATTTAGGAATCCATTGTGGTTGAACCTTACATGAGAGGTTAATTTCAGCACGAACAAATGTCTGATTTGTCTTATTGCTGGAGAAAATATTTTCTCTGGCTAGTCTCTTAAGGTGTTTAGCTGAATGTACGTGTACTGGACACCTTAGGTGGGAACAAGAATGTATGGAGCTGTAAGCTTTCTTAATAGTTGTATCTTGTTTCTGACGAGACTTAAGACTTGCATTTGTTTTAGAATGATGATAGTTTTTACAAGTAGAGCCAATTTCAAAGTTTGTGCTTTCAAAAATAATAGGCTTTAACGCATAATTTGAATTAACAATACTAGAAATAGCTGTTTTCATACGAGTGTCCATATTTTTGACGTAGAAAAAATAGATAACAAATCATTTTCTTCTGAAAATTTATTCTAGGCACTCTTTACTTAGCATGCTTCACCTCTTTTACTACTCTACCTGTGAATGGAGTAGAAAAAAAGTTAGTCAAAATCTTTTTCCTTTTTGAAGCATTTAAGGATTCGTTTTCTCTCTTTACAATTTCTAAAGAAGATTTATCTTCTTTTGAAATATTTTGAAAAATAATAGGAGAGTTTTTCTTAGTTTTAATCTTGTCCTTCATTATAGATTTTTCTTTCAAAATAAGATCAGGACTTTAAAATAGAAGAAGTTTTGAGATTGGAAATCTCCAATAAAAAAGTTCATTCTTTTCAGCTTTGAAATTCTTTCTTTTTGTTTCCAAGGAAGCGTTTAAATCAGCTATTTTACTAATAATAGCTGGAATATAACAGAAATTGGAATTTTGAGAATGATCAATATTGTCTTCCTTATTTTTAGAAAAATCTTCTAGGGGATATAATGAAGTATAATCACTAGACAAGTTGAGATCTCTTGTCTTGTAACTATTATTCAAGTCGGTGTAGTTAAAAGAAATGTTAGTCCTATCAGTGGCTTGTCGTTTAGATTCTTCTAAAGCATTTATTTCGGAAAAATTAGTAAATGCCATTAAAGAAGTTAAACCTAATCCCATATACTTGATATCGTATAATTGTCTAACATTGACCTTTTTCAAGTTACAGGTATTATTAAAACCTAAGCCCTCTTTAGGATTATAAAATTCTGTATCAAGAGGTTGATTTAGAAATATAGTTTGATCCGTTTGACCCCTTTTTATTAGAAGATCATCTAACGTTTTAATCCTTGAATAAAGTTTCTTACGTTCGTCAGAAATTTCTTTGAAATTATTTTTAGAAATTTCTAAGTCTCTCTGACAATCAATAAGAATCGTATTAAGTTCAGTAATTTTGTTCTCAGAGGTAGCTATGGTTAATTCAATAGAGATTTTTTCCTTAATGTTAGATAAGAGAATTTCGAGATGAATTTTCTTATCTAATTGCTTTTGGAAATTGCTTTCGCTAAGAGCTCGTTTCTCTTCTAATTCCTTTGTTCGTTTCCGCTCAATTTTCATGTAGTGTACTTAAGCTGTAACGATTCTAACATGTTTGATAATGTGGAATAGACAATTGTACCTCTTGTGACGAAGAGGGTGCTTTGTCGTCGTCAGGCCTCCTGGATGGGTCATCATTTGAAGCGTCGTCGAGGTATGCCATAAGTGCAAGATTTTCGTCTTCAGATTTGTGGTATCTTCCAGCCAATGCTCTTGTTCTGCCATCAGTGCTAGTCCAGCCTCTTTCTGTTTAGTGAGTTGGAATTTTTTGGAGTAGTAGTTGGCATCCTTTTTCTTGGGTAGTTTGCATTCTCTGGAGAAGTGTCCTACCTTTCAACAATTATAGCATTTTTTAGGTGCTTTGACAGTCTTAGATTCTGAGGACTCGGCCGGTCTTTCCCTTTGCTTGGAGTTAGTTGTCCGAAGTCTATTGGCCGAAGACGAGGATTTCTTTTTGTAAAAGTTTTTACTCGTCATTTTAGAAATGAGAGCTAACTGTTTCTTGAGCTCCTTCTGAAGAACTTGGAAACTTGATACTTTTATCGTTTCGAGATCGACTTTGCTTTCTTTCAGAGATAAGTGCTATAGAGTCGTCGATCTGCTTGCCCTTTAGTTCTTTTCGGATTCATTTATATCTTCTTCATGTTGGGAGAGATTATCAAAGACGACGTGAATATCCATTTCGTCCAAATCCTTATTTTGTCGGATTTGAATGGATATTTTCTTCCACTCCGGTTGAAGAGAAGAAAGAAATCTGATGTTGACCTCCATGTTGGTCTTGAATATATCTATCTTCCTCATTTCATTGAGAAGAGTTAGATATCTTTGATAGAGTTCATAAACTGATTCCTCCGTCTTGGATTTGAAAGAGTCATAAGCCGTTAGGATATTTGCTTTCTTTGCTTTGACTCAAACTTCAGTTCGTTGCATCATCTTGTGGAGCTCGTCCCACATGGCTTTTGCACTCGATTGACTATCTATTTGCATATAGATGTCATTCGGTATTCCTTGCATTAGGAAAGTCTTGGCTCCCAAGTCTGTTTTGGCTCTTAAACGCTCCCCCTCGGTATATTCACCAGGAACTTTAAGTCTTCTGGTTGTAGAAATAGGAGGATTGTTTGTGGCATCTCCTTTTTTGATGAGCTAGAATTGAGATGGACCTTCTTGAAGTGACGCGATCAAATTTGAGGCCTGATCTTTCGTTTCCAAGAAGTTCAAGAACCGGCTTCTCCATACCGTGTATTCGCCTCTGCGAAGAATTGGAGGGCAGACGTCATTTCCAAGTGAGTAAGCATCCATTTTTGTTGATTGATAGGATCTCCGTGAAGGTTTGGAATAGTAGTGAAAAATGCTTCACAAGTGACAAACTTAGTTAGAAATATTTGATTCGTACTTAAACAATTTCCTTTTTAAACCTATGAGCCGGTCGTGAAAGAGAAATTGTTATGTTTTTGAAAATATTTGGTAATTAAAAATTAATACTTCAAGATTCGTTAAAGAAATTTGAATTATTGATCGAAAATATTTAGTATCAAAATTGATAGTTTGGAGACAAATATTTTTCGTAAGTTTTGAAGTTCACAATTTTCGATTTTTTTTAAATGATGTGGTCGAAATGTTTTTCTAGCAGTAAAGTTTTTCGATCAGTAAAGTTTTTCGATTTAAAAATATTACGCTTTTTAATCGAAAAAGTTTTTCGAACGTTTAAGGATTTAGTTATATGTTTATCGAAGAGTATTTTTCGGAAAAAATGTTGAAAAGATGATCTTATCGAAAAATATATTTTCGAAAAACTATGTGGATCACAAAAACTCTTATCGAATAACTTGTGATCGAAAAATTATTAGTGATCGAAAAACTTTGTTTTTAGTTTGACTCAAATTGTTGACTGTAAAATTTTTCGATGAAATATTTTTCGATCGAAAATATGTTTTCGCTAATTTTAGATCGAAAAATTTATTCGCACGAAAAATATTTTTATATATGAACCGAAAAACTAATTATTGAAATATGTTTTTCGAGTCTTAAATTTGAGTAAAACACTCGAAAATAGTGTTTGTCGTCGAAAATTTCTCGGCTGCAAACTTGGTCGAAAAATATTTTTCGATCGAAGAACTTGATCGAAGAACAGTTAAGTTCAATGTAACAGTGAAAATTCCAGATTCAATCGAAATGTTCAATTTAGATGCGGAAATTCTGGATAATGACTCGTTTAACAATTCTAAATATGATCAAATACAGAATCAACCACGTTTAATAGCAAAATATATCGAGATTTAAGAAAATCATATTGGACTCAAAAGTTGATCGCAAACGCAAAAATCAATCTAGATCAAAAATCTAAATTATTATTACGTTATAAGCGATTGAAATCAATACGTAAATCAATCCTAACATATAATCTATCACTTAATCAGCAAAATCAATAACAAAATTCGCACAATTAAGTATATTGATCAAAATGTAAGTCACGTTTGTTTTTCGATCGAAAAATCTGGAAAATTATTTTGATCTGAAAATTGCGAATTCTGTCCAAAATCAATCACGATTTGCTCTGATACCAATGGTTTGGTCCTGATTCATCAATCAACAAGCAATCTAAGCGCAAATTCTCGGTATTCGAGGAAGAAATCTTACGATATTGATCGGTCGAATATCCGCTTTGAAGATCTTTAGAGGTTGTTAGATGTTTTCGAGTTTCTCGAGCGTGATCTCTCGTTTAAAAAATTAATTCGAAACTTATTATTTTCTGAATAATAATAAACTCTTTAAACTTTGATAGTGTACATCATATTTATACCTGTATTTAAGGTATAATTACTCTTAAGTCCTACACTATCAAAACTTCTAATTACGCCCCTAATTACAAGGATAATAAAATAATAAAGCACAATTCTAATATACTCTTCATGTACTCACCACGTCGTAGTACGGGAGGACATATTTAGTTTCCCATAGAAAGAGTGTCCATTGATTCATTGAAGGATTGATTTTGATGGATTGACGTGGGTGATTGAACTTAGACTATGCGTGAGGTGAGAGTAGTTTGGACTCGATTTTTTATTGTTTATCGAAAAATTTGGTTTAGAAAAAGTTTTAATATCGAAAAGTGTAAGTGTAAAAAATCGGGTATCGAAAAAAACATTTTGTTACGAAAACCTTGCGTGCGTAAATCAGGTTAAGAAAAATAGGGTTAAAAAATTTTCGACAACAAAAAACATCGAGTGCGAAAATCTGGTTCCAAAAATTGGGTTTCGAAAATCTTGTTGCAAAAATTTTAGTACCGAAAATCGGTTTTCGTAGTGTTTTGCGAATAGGTTTTCGATGTGAATTTCGAAGTGAATACGAATTTTTTTTTAGAATCTTTAAATGCAAATTTTCCACAAAAACTTGAAGAACACTCGAAGAGCTCGTCGAACTTAAAAAATCGATAAAAACCCCGAAAAACTTTTCGAATCCAAACAACAGCTGGTTCAACTGGTCACGATAGGCTCTGATACAAATTATAGGTCTCAAAAACACGCAACGATCAATGAAACTGGTGGGGAATCGGTCGAGATTTTGTTATTACTTTTGAGAGTGTGTTTCTGCGTGTGTTTCTCTCTGAAAGTTACAGTGGCAGCTCTAATCCCAATGATGATTCACATTCATAAAGGGTTAGGGTTTAGTATTTATACCACATAATTTGGTATATAAAAAGAACCTAATTAATTAACAACCACTAATAAGCCCAATTACACTTTAGACTCTACAAAAAGAATCTAATTACTTAACTACGACAAGGACTAATACATAAATACTGGACACAAGCTAGTCACAAGTGTGATCTCAACAGGAAGCCTAAGTGGCCCCAAAAGTTCAGTTTCGAAAATCTCGTTGCAAAAGTGTTAGTACCGAAATTTGAGAAAATGACACCGAAATCGGTTTTCGCAGTGTTTTGCGAACCGGATTTTGGTGTGAATTTCGAAGTGAGTTCGAAATTTTTTCTGAAAATCTCTAAATGCTAATTTTCCATAAAAATTGCTCAAAACTTGATGAAAAGTTATGAGTTGTTTCACAGAATCTAACGACAATGTTCTATAACGCTAAACGAGTTGAAGGATAACAAGGCTCCTAATCACTCAAAAAATATGAAGAACACTCGAAGAGCACGTCGAACTCAAAAAATCGATAAAAATCCCGAAAATGCTTTTCTAATCCAAACAACAGTTGGTTAAACTGGTCAAGATAGACCCTGATACCAAATGTAGGTCTCAAAAACACCTAACGATCAACGAAAGTGGTGGAGAATCGATTGAGATTTTGTTAGTACTATTGAGTGTGTGTTTCTGCGTGTGTTTCTCTCTCAAAGTTACTATGGCGGCTGTAATCCTAAAGATGATTCACTTTCTTTAAGCGTTAGGCTTTTAGTATTTATACCACTAATTTGGTATATAAAAAGAACCTAATTAGTGAACAAGCCCTAACAAGCCCAATTACACTTTAGACTCTACAAAAAGAATCTAATTAATTAACTACGACAAGGACTAATACATAAATATCGGACACAAGCTAGTATCATGTGTGATGTCAACGGAAGCTTAAGTGGCCCCAGACCGATAATTACCTCAGCAGGTCTCAATGCACATGCCTGAACAGTCCTAGTGACACTTCCCAGAACGGTGTCACAAGGGTCGGCTGGAAGACAGGCCTCAGTAAGCGCATGCCACACGTCGGTTACTTATTCCGACGTTGTGAGAACAGAAGTTGCTCCTGTAGGTTATCACCACATCTCTTTAGTTGTCAACATGCTATCTATTTGGAGATAGATATCGTTGATGATGGCTTGTAGAAGATAAGTATTCGCAACGAGGACTGCTTTAGCTCTTTCCTTTACAACGTCAGTGAGTTGTGCGGTTGGTTTCGTCACTAAGCTGTCGAGTATTGAGGGTGTGACCGTAGCATCTCCGGGAACTGTCGGCCGCTTGTTCATGGAGGAAAACATATCCGCGGCTTGATCCTTAGTCTCCAGGAAATTAAAAAATATGCCTTTTCACACTGTGTACTCACCACGTCGTAGTGCGGGAGGACGTATTTCGTTTCCCATAGAAAGAGTGTCCATTGTTTCATTGAAGGATTGGTTTTGATGGATTGACGTGGGTGATTGAACTTAGACTATGCGTGAAGTGAGAGTAGTTTGGATTGTCGAAGTTTTATTTTTTATCGAAAAATTTGGTTTAGAAAAAGTCTTGATATCGAAAAATGAAAGTGTAAAAAATTGTGTATCGCAAACATTTAATTGCGAAAACCTTATGTGCAAAAATCAGGTTAAGAAAAATAGGGTTCAAAAATTATCGACAGCAAAAAACTTCGAATGCAAAAATTGGGTTCCAAAAGTTCGGTTTTGAAAATCTCGTTGCAAAAGTGTTAGTACCGAAATTTGAGAAAATGACACTGAAAATCGGTTTTCGCAGTGTTTTGCGAACCGGTTTTCGGTGTGAATTTCGAAGTGAGTTCGAAAATTTTTCTGAAAATCTCTAAATGCTAAATTTCCATAAAAATTGCTCAAAACTTGATGAAAAATTATGAGTTGTTTCACAGAATCTAACGACAATGTTCTATAACGCTAAACGAGTTGAAGGATAACAAGGTCCTAATCACTCAAAAAATATGAAGAACACTCGAAGAGCACGTCGAACTCAAAAAATCGATAAAAATCCCGAAAATGCTTTTCGAATCCAAACAACAGTTGGTTAAACTGGTCAAGATAGACCCTGATACCAAATGTAGGTCTCAAAAACACCTAACGATCAACGAAAGTGGTGGGGAATCGATTGAGATTTTGTTAGTACTATTGAGTGTGTGTTTCTGCGTGTGTTTCTCTCTCAAAGTTACTGTGGCGGCTGTAATCCCAAAGATGATTCACTTTCATTAAGGGTTAGGGTTTTAGTATTTATACCACTAATTTGGTATATAAAAAGAACCTAATTAGTGAACATGCCCTAACAAGCCCAATTACACTTTAGACTGTACAAAAAGAATCTAATTAATTAACTACGACAAGGACTAATACATAAATATCGGACACAAGCTAGTCACATGTGTGATGTCAACGGAAGCTTAACTGGCCCCAGACCGATGATTACCTCAGCAGGTCTCAATGCACATGCCTGAACAGTCCTAGTGACACTTCCCACAACGGTGTCACAAGGGTCGGCTGGAAGACAGGCCTCAGTAAGTGCATGCCACACGTCGGTTACTTATTCCGACGTTGTGAGAACAGAAGTGGCTCCGGTAGGTTATCACCACATCTCTTTAGTTGTCGACATGCTATCTATTTGGAGATAGATATCGTTAATGATGGCTTGTAGAAGATAAGTATTCGCAACGAGGACTGCTTTAGCTCTTTCCTTTACAACGTCAGTGAGTTGTGCGGTTGGTTTCGTCACTAAGCTGTCGAGTATTGAGGGTATGACCGTAGCATCTCCGGGAACTGTCGGCCGCTTGTTAATGGAGGAAAACATATCCGCGGCTTGATCCTTAGTCTCCAGGAAATTAAAAAATATGCCTTTTCACACTTTGTACTCACCACGTCGTAGTGCGGGAGGACGTATTTCGTTTCCCATAGAAAGAGTTTCCATTGTTTCATTGAAGGATTGGTTTTGATGGATTGACGTGGGTGATTGAACTTAGACTATGCGTGAAGTGAGAGTAGTTTGGATTGTCGAAGTTTTATTTTTTATCGAAAAATTTGGTTTAGAAAAAGTCTTGATATCGAAAAATGAAAGTGTAAAAAATCGTGTATCGAAAACATTTAATTGCGAAAACCTTATGTGCAAAAATCAGGTTAAGAAAAATAGGGTTCAAAAATTATCGACAGCAAAAAACATCCAGTGCAAAAATTGGGTTCCAAAAGTTCAGTTTCGAAAATCTCGTTGCAAAAGTGTTAGTACCGAAATTTGAGAAAATGACAACGAAATCGGTTTTCGCAGTGTTTTGCGAACCGGTTTTTGGTGTGAATTTCGAAATGAGTTCGAAATTTTTTCTGAAAATCTCTAAATGCTAATTTTCCATAAAAATTGCTCAAAACTTGATGAAAAATTATGAGTTGTTTCACAGAATCTAACGACAATGTTCTATAACGCTAAACGAGTTGAAGGATAACAAGGCTCCTAATCACTCATAAAATATGAAGAACACTCGAAGAGCACGTCGAACTCAAAAAATCGATAAAAATCCCGAAAATGCTTTTCTAATCCAAACAACAGTTGGTTAAACTGGTCAAGATAGACCCTGATACCAAATGTATGTCTCAAAAACACCTAACGATCAACGAAAGTGGTGGGGAATCGATTGAGATTTTGTTAGTACTATTGAGTGTGTGTTTCTGCGTGTGTTTCTCTCTCAAAGTTACTGTGGCGGCTGTAATCGCAGAGATGATTCACTTTCATTAAGGGTTAGGGTTTTAGTATTTATACCACTAATTTGGTATATAAAAAGAACCTAATTAGTGAACAAGCCCTAACAAGCCCAATTACACTTTAGACTGTACAAAAAGAATCTAATTAATTAACTACGACAAGGACTAATACATAAATATCGGACACAAGCTAGTCTCATGTGTGATGTCAACAGAAGCTTAAGTGGCCCCAGACCGATGATTACCTCAGCAGGTCTCAATGCACATGCCTGAACAGTCCTAGTGACACTTCCCACAACGGTGTCACAAGGGTCCGCTGGAAGACAGGCCTCAGTAAGCGCATGTCACACGTCGGTTACTTATTCCGACGATGTGAGAACAGAAGTGGCTCTGGTATGTTATCACCACATCTCTTTAGTTGTCGACATGCTATCTATTTGGAGATAGATATCGTTGATGATGACTTGTAGAAGATAAGTATTCGCAACGAGGACTGCTTTAGCTCTTTCCTTTACAACGTCAGTGAGTTGTGCGGTTGGTTTCGTCACTAAGCTGTCGAGTATTGAGGGTGTGACCGTAGCATCTCCGAGAACTGTCGGCCGCTTGTTAATGGAGGAAAACATATCCGCGGCTTGATCCTTAGTCTCCAGGAAATTAAAAAATATGCCTTTTCACACTGTGTACTCACCACGTCGTAGTGCGGGAGGACGTATTTCGTTTCCCATAGAAAGAGTTTTCATTGTTTCATTGAAGGATTGGTTTTGATGGATTGACGTGGGTGATTGAACTTAGACTATGCGTGAAGTGAGAGTAGTTTGGATTGTCGAAGTTGTGGCGACCCTACTTCCTAATTAAGTTAATTGGCGGATTTCCCCGCAACAGAACACGCGGAAGACCCGATAAAATTTTCTCTCTTTTTTTTTTTTTTTTTTTTTTAATTTAAATAACCTACATAGTATTATATCGGGTTTCCAAAAATATCTACTATTAATACTTTGGGCCGAAGCCCCAAAATTTCAAACCCAATATCAAACACTATGCCACTCCACAGGTCGCGTCCCATGTACTGCGCCACCCTCAAAAGTCCGTGGAGTCACCGCCGCCAGCTCGCCATGAATCTCAACCCTGACACTAGTCGGTGTCGGGTTCATTCTTACCTACAAACAAAAATAGGATAGAACCCTGAGCTATTGCCCAGTAGGTGATTACATAACATGCAATACGTGCGTGCACTCCACCCAATCCCGGTTCCTCACAATATAATATAATGCACACTCGACAAATCTCATCTATCAATTCTCAATTCTCAACAGGGCCCTAGGTCAGACTCGGCACCCACGCGCGCAATGGCAAAGTACACCATCAACCATGCGGTAGCCCACACCGGCCGCGCCGGGTCGCTCCTTCCGCACACAATCTCAACCCGACGGCTTTTTCCCCGAATGTTATACCACAAGTTCGGGTAGACAGGAATCTCACATCTGTCTGCCGTCCCTGAGCCAAATAATATCCGGTGGTTTACACCTCGGGTGGCTCAATCCCGAGTAGATGGGTGTCGCAAACCCCCTCTCCCACCAAGTGCATAATCGAGTCTGAACCTGACTGCCAAAATCGGCAACTCTACCCTTCTCACATTCGACACAATATCGTGTCACCGTATCATTACGGTACCTTCACCTCTCTTATGCATGTCGTGAAATGCATATCACATTCGTCACATATATCACGTATTATTTCTTACAAATAATACCCCAAAATACTCTCGTATCTTAAAATAAGGGTTGACCCGAAAATTCTAGTCAAAGTATGAATATACTTTGATTTAAAGATAAAATGAACTTAAAATAATTTTATTTGAATATTTGGGCCTAATTTAAGACAAAAGTCCAAAAATAATTAGACTGGTCGAATCGTGAAGTTCGGTCAACTTCAGACTTTTTTTTTTTTTTTTTTTTTTTTTTTTTTTAAAAGCATATTGTCAACCCGACATTTTTAGTCAAAATTCGGGACTCTTCACAGTGTTAGCGGTATTGCCCGAATTTGGATTTCGCGCGTCATTTGATCGAATTTGCGAAGTCTGATTTAGTTCGCGTGTCACCCGAAATTCACTCACAGGAATCACCCCGCGAAATTCAAGTTGACCCGCGAAACTTTAGTCCGACCCGCTACTTCTCTCACAGGAATCACCCTGTGGTCGACCCGCGAAATTAATTCTGACCCGCGAAAAACCCATTTACTCACACAATAAAATCCATTTGAGTCCGCGAAGAACTTTTCGCGACCCGAATATAATTCGCGAACTAAACTTCGGCGAACTATCGAAAATCTGCCCGAATTTCAACCTTTCAAATTTGGCGAAATTTAAAATTTGGCCCGCGACCTTCTTTTCTCACTCACATCTTTACAAATCTTTCGGCCCGCGAATTTTATCGCAGCCCGCGATTTTCTTTCCTCTCTCACACTTCACGAACCTTTTTGGCCCGCGAATTCTTTTCAACCCGCGAATTTCTCATGAGCTGAAACTTTCTTCATCTCATCGAAATTCATATTTTCCAGAACTTCATCACATGAATCCGTTCCAGATTTCACATAAACATGTAAGAATTCACAGAACTCATATATTGAGCTCAAACTTAACATCTCAACACAGCAAATACAACACATAATCATTCAAAGCTCCCGAAATTCATGAATTCGGATGACCTTTCATCCAAATTCGTTAAACTAAATAAATCAAACTTAAAAACAATTTGTAGGGGTTAAAAACCACCTACCTCACTTCCAAGTTAGCCGAAATTGCTTAGTTCTTCTCTGCTTTTCTTCGTTTGTTTTCTTTCGTTTGATATTTTCGTTTGTCCTTATCACCTTTTGAGATAAACCTTTAAAAGGAAAGTTACGTTTCCTTTCTCTTAAGGAAATCTCTTATTGGGCCTACTTTAAATTAATTTGGGCCCATATCTATTTATTTCTTACAGAATAATTTTCACGCTAATTGCGCATTATTCCCGTATTAATTTTACGGGTATTACAGAAGTTTTATTTTTTATCGAAAAATTTGGTTTAGAAAAAGTCTTGATATCGAAAAATGAAAGTGTAAAAAATCGTGTATCGAAAACATTTAATTGCGAAAACCTTATGTGCAAAAATCAGGTTAAGAAAAATAGGGTTCAAAAATTATCGACAGCAAAAAACTTCGAGTGCAAAAATTGGGTTCCAAAAGATCGGTTTTGAAAATCTCGTTGCAAAAGTGTTCGTACCGAAATTTGAGAAAATGACACTGAAAATCGGTTTTCGCAGTGTTTTGCGAACCGGTTGTCGGTGTGAATTTCGAAATGTGTTCGAAATTTTTTCTGATAATCTCTAAATGCTAATTTTCCATAAAAATTGCTCAAAACTTGATGAAAAATTATGAGTTGTTTCACAGAATCTAACGACAAGGTTCTATAACGCTAAACGAGTTGAAGGATAATAAGGTTCCTAATCACTCAAAAAATATGAAGAACACTCGAAGAGCACGTCGAACTCAAAAAATCGATTAATCCCGAAAATGCTTTTCGAATCCAAACAACAGTTGGTTAAACTGGTCAAGATAGACCCTGATACCAAATGTAGGTCTCAAAAACACCTAACGATCAACGAAAGTGGTGGGGAATCGATTGAGATTTTGTTAGTATTATTGAGTGTGTGTTTCTGCGTGTGTTTCTCTCTCAAAGTTACTGTGGTGGCTGTAATCCCAAAGATGATTCACTTTCATTAAGGGTTAGGGTTTTAGTATTTATACCACTAATTTGGTATATAAAAAGAACCTAATTAGTGAACAAGCCCAATTAAACTTTAGACTCTACAAAAAGAATCTAATTAATTAACTACGACAAAGACTAATACATAAATATCAGACACAAGCTAGTCTCATGTGTGATGTCAACGGAAGCTTAAGTGGCCCCAGACCGATGATTACCTCAGCAGGTCTCAATGCACATGCTTGAACAGTCCTAGTGACACTTCCCACAACGGTGTCACAAGGGTCGGCTGGAAGAAAGGCCTCAGTAAGCGCATGCCACACGTCGGTTACTTATTCCGACGTTGTGAGAACAGAAGTGGCTCCGGTAGGTTATCACCACATCTCTTTAGTTGTCGACATGCTATCTATTTGAAGATAGATATCGTTAATGATGGCTTGTAGAAGATAAGTATTCGCAACGAGGACTGCTTTAGCTCTTTCCTTTACAACGTCAGTGAGTTGTGCGGTTGGTTTCGTCACTAAGCTGTCGAGTATTGAGGGTGTGACCGTAGCATCTCCGGGAACTGCCGGCCGCTTGTTAATGGAGGAAAACATATCCGCGGCTTGATCCTTAGTCTGCAGGAAATTAAAAAATATGCCTTTTCACACTGTGTACTCACCACGTCGTAGTGCGGGAGGACGTATTTCGTTTCCCATAGAAAGAGTGTCCATTGTTTCATTGAAGGATTGGTTTTGATGGATTGACGTGGGTGATTGAACTTAGACTATGCGTGAAGTGAGAGTAGTTTGGATTGTCGAAGTTTAATTTTTTATCGAAAAATTTGGTTTAGAAAAAGTCTTGATATCGGAAAATGAAAGTGTAAAAAATCGTGTATCGAAAACATTTAATTGCGAAACCTTATGTGCAAAAACCAGGTAAAGAAAAATAGGGTTCAAAAATTATCGACAGCAAAAAACTTCGAGTGCAAAAATTGGGTTCCAAAAGTTCGGTTTCGAAAATCTCGTTGCAAAAGTGTTAGTACCGAAATTTGTGAAAATGACACCGAAAATCGGTTTTCGCAGTGTTTTGCGAACCGGTTTTCGGTGTGAATTTCGAAGTGAGTTCGAAAATTTTTCTGAAAATCTTCTAAATTCAAATTTTCCATAAAAATTGCTCAAAACTTGATGAAAAATTATGAGTTGTTTCACAGAATCTAACAACAATGTTCTATAACGCTAAACGAGTTGAATATAACAAGGTTCCTAATCACTCAAAAAATATGAAGAACACTCGAAGAGCACGTCGAACTCAAAAAATCGATAAAAATCCCGAAAATGCTTTTCGAATCCAAACAACAGTTGGTTAAACTGGTCAAGATAGACCCTGATACCAAATGTAGGACTGAAAAACACCTAACGATCAACGAAAGTGGTGGGGAATCGATTGAGATTTTGTTAGTACTATTGAGTGTGTGTTTCTGCGTGTGTTTCTCTCTCAAAGTTACTGTGGCGGCTGTAATCCCAAAGATGATTCACTTTCATTAAGGGTTAGGTTTTTCGTATTTATACCACTAATTTGGTATATAAAAAGAACCTAATTAGTGAACAAGCCCTAACAAGCCCAATTACACTTTAGACTCTACAAAAAGAATCTAATTAATTAACTACGACAAGGACTAATACATAAATATCGGACACAAGCTAGTCTAATGTGTGATGTCAACGGAAGCTTAAGTGGCCCCAGACCGATGATTACCTCAGCAGGTCTCAATGTTCATGCTTGAACAGTCCTAGTGACACTTCCCACAACGGTGTCACAAGGGTCGGCTGGAAGACAGGCCTCAGTAAGCGCATGCCACACGTCGGTTACTTATTCCGACGTTGTGAGAACAGAAGTGGCTCCGGTAGGTTATCACCACATCTCTTTAGTTGTCGACATGCTATCTATTTGGAGATAGATATCGTTAATGATGGCTTGTAGAAGATAAGTATTCGCAACGAGGACTGCTTTAGCTCTTTCCTTTACAACGTCAGTGTGTTGTGCGGTTGGTTTCGTCAGTAAGCTGTCGAGTATTGAGGGTGTGACCGTAGCATCTCCGGGAACTGCCGGCCGCTTGTTAATGGAGGAAAACATATCCGCGGCTTGATCCTTAGTCTCCAGGAAATTAAAAAATATGCCTTTTCACACTGTGTACTCACCACATCGTACTGCGGGAGGACGTATTTCGTTTCCCATAGAAAGAGTGTCCATTGTTTCATTGAAGGATTGGTTTTGATGGATTGACGTGGGTGATTGAACTTAGACTATGCGTGAAGTGAGAGTAGTTTGGATTGTCGAAGCTTTATTTTTTATCGAAAAATTTGGTTTAGAAAAAGTCTTGATATCGAAAAATGAAAGTGTAAAAAATCGTGTATCGAAAACATTTAATTGCGAAAACCTTATTTGCAAAAATCAAGTTAAGAAAAATAGGGTTCAAAAATTATCGACAGTAAAAAACTTCGAGTGCAAATATTGGGTTCCAAAAGTTCGGTTTCGAAAATCTCGTAAAAGTGTTGGTCCCGAAATTTGAGAAAATGACACCGAAAATCGGTTTTCGCAGTGTTTTGCGAACCGGCTTTCGGTGTGAATTTCGTAGTGAGTTCGAAAATTTTTCTGAAAATCTCTAAATGCCAATTTTCCATAAAAATTGCTAAAAACTTGATGAAAAATTATGAGTTGTTGCACAGAATCTAACGACAATGTTCTATAACGCTAAACGAGTTGAAGGATAACAAGGCTCCTAATCACTCAAAAAATATGAAGAACACTCGAAGAGCACGTCGAACTCAAAAAATCGATAAAAATCCCAAAAATGTTTTTCGAATCCAAACAACAGTTGGTTAAACTGGTCAAGATAGACCCTGATACCAAATGTAGGTCTCAAAAACACCTAACGATCAACGAAAGTGGTGGGGAATCGATTGAGATTTTTTTAGTACTATTGAGTGTGTGTTTCTGCGTGTGTTTCTCTCTCAAAGTTACTGTGGCGGCTGTAATCCCAAAGATGATTCACTTTCATTAAGAGTTAGGGTTTTAGTATTTATACCACTAATTTGGTATATAAAAAGAACCTAATTAATGAACAAGCCCTAACAAGCCCAATTACACTATAGACTCTACAAAAAGAATCTAATTAATTAACTACGACAAGGACTAATACATAAATATCGGACACAAGCTAGTCTCATGTGTGATGTCAACGGGAACCTTAAGTGGCCCCAGACCGATGATTACCTCAGCAGGTCTCAATGCACATGCCTGAACAGTCCTAGTGACACTTCCCACAATGGTGTCACAAGGGTCGGCTGGAAGTCAGGCCTCAGTAAGCGCATGCCACACGTCGATTACTTATTCCGACGTTGTGAGAACAGAAGTGGCTCCGGTAGGTTATCACCACATCTCTTTAGTGTTCGACATGCTATCTATTTGGAGATAGATATCGTTGAAGATGGCTTGTAGAAGATAAGTATTCGCAACGAGGACTGCTTTAGCTCTTTCCTTTACAACGTCAGTGAGTTGTGCGGTTGGTTTCGTCACTAAGCTGTCGAGTATTGAGGGTGTGACCGTAGCATCTCCGGGAACTGCCGGCCGCTTGTTAACGGAGGAAAACATATCCGCGGCTTGATCCTTAGTCTCCAGGAAATTAAAAAATATGCCTTTTCACACTGTGTACTCACCACGTCGTAGTGCGGGAGGACGTATTTCGTTTCCCATAGAAAGAGTGTCCATTGTTTCATTGAAGGATTGGTTTTGATGGATTGACGTGGGTGATTGAACTTAGACTATGCGTGAAGTGAGAGTAGTTTGGATTGTCGAAGTTTTATTTTTTATCGAAAATTTTGGTTTAGAAAAAGTCTTGATATCGACAAATGAAAGTGTAAAAAATCGTGTATCGAAAACATTTAATTGCGAAAACCTTATGTGCAAAAATCAGGTTAAGAAAAATAGGGTTCAAAAATTATCGACAGCAAAAAACTTCGAGTGCAAAAATTGGGTTCCAAAAGTTCAGTTTCGAAAATCTCGTTGCAAAAGTGTTAGTACCGAAATATGAGAAAATGACATCGAAATCGGTTTTTGCAGTGTTTTGCGAACCGGTTTTCGGTGTGAATTTCGAAGTGAGTTCGAAAATTTTTCTGAAAATCTCTAAATGCTAAATTTCCATAAAAATTGCTCAAAACTTGATGAAAAATTATGAGTTGTTTCACAGAATCTAACGACAATGTTCTATAACGCTAAACGAGTTGAAGGATAACAAGGTCCTAATCACTCAAAAAATATGAAGAACACTCGAAGAGCACGTCGAACTCAAAAAATCGATAAAAATCCCAAAAATGCTTTTCGAATCCAAACAACAGTTGGTGAAACTGGTCAAGTTAGACCCTGATACCAAATGTAGGTCTCAAAAACACCTAACGATCAACGAATGTGGTGGGGAATCGATTGAGATTTTGTTAGTACTATTGAGTGTGTGTTTCTGCGTGTGTTTCTCTCTCAAAGTTACTGTGGCGGCTGTAATCCCAATGATGATTCACATTCATTAAGGGTTAGGGTTTTAGTATCCACCAATTTTGTATATAAAAAGGACCTAATTAATTAACAAGCCCAATTACACTTTAGACTCTACAAAAAGAATCTAATTAATTAACTACGACAAGGACTAATACATAAATATCGGACACAAGCTAGTCTCATGTGTGATGTCAACGGGAAGCTTAAGTGGCCCCAGACCGACGTTTACCTCAGCAGATCTCAATGCACATGCCTGAACAGTCATAGTGACACTTCCCACAACGGTGTCACAAGGGTCGGCTGGAAGACCTGCCTCAGTAAGTGCATGCCATGCGTCGGTTACTTATTCCGACGTCGTGAAAACGAAGTGGCTCCGGTAGGTTATCACCACATATCCTTAGCTATCATCATGCTATCTATTTGGAGATAGATATCGTCGAGGATGGCATGTAGAAGATAAGTCTTCGCAACGAGGTCTGCTATAGCCTTTTTCTTTTCAAGGTCAGTGAGCTGTGCGGTTGGTTTCGTCACTAGACTGTCGAGTATTGAGGGTGTGGCCGTAGCATCTCAGGGAACTGTCTTCTAGACTTTTGATGGCCGCTTGTTAATGGAGGAAAATATGTCCGCGGTTTGATCCTTAGTCTCCAGGAAAATAAGGAATATGCCTTTTCACACTGTGTACTCACCACGTCGTAGTATAGGAGGACGTATTTCATTTCCCATAGAAAGAATGTCCATTGTTTCATTGAAGGATGGTTTTGATGGATTGACGTGGGTGATTGAACATAGACTATGCATAAAGTGAGAGTAGTTTGAATTTTCGAAGTTTTATTGTTTATCGAAAAGTTTGGCTTAGAAAAAGATTTGATATGGAAAAATGTAAGTTTAAAAATCGGGTATCGAAAACATTTTGTTGTGAAAAGCTTGCGTGCGAAAATCAGTTTGAGAAAAATAGGGTTCAAAAATTTTCGACAGCAAAAAACATCGAGCGCGAAAATCGTGTTCCAAAAATTGGGTTTCGGAAATATCGTTGCAAGTGCCGAAAATTAAGAAATTGACACCGAAAATCAGTTTTCGCAGTGTTTTGCGACCCGTTTTTCGGTGTGGATTTCGAAGTGAGTTCGGAAATTTTTCTGAGAATCTTTAAATGCAAATTTTGCACAAAAATTACTCAAAACTTGATGAAAAATTCTGGGTTATTTCACAGAGTCTAACGACAATGTTCTATAACACTAAACGTGTTGAAGAATAACAAGGCTCCATCACTCAAAAAATATGAAGAACACTCAAAGAGCTCATCGAACTCAAAAAATCGATAAAAACCTCGAAAAACTTTATCGAATCCAAACAACAGCTGGTTCAACTTGTCACGATAAGCTCTGATACAAATTGTAGGTCTCAAAAACACCTAACGATCAACAAAAGTGGTGGGAATCGGTTTAGATTTTGTTATTACTCTTGAGTGTGTGTTTCTGCGTGTGTTTCTCTCTCATTGTTACTACGACAAGGACTAATATATAAATATCGGATACAAGCTAGTCTCATGTGTGATGTCAAAGGGAAGCTTAAGTGGCCCCAGACCGACGTTTACCTTAGCAGGTCTCAATGCACATGCCTGAACAGTCATAGTGACTTTTCCACAACGGTGTCACTAGGGTCGGCTGGAAGACCTGCCTCAGTAAGTGCGTGCCACGCGTCGGTTACTTATTCCGACGTCGTGAAAAGGAAGTGGCTCCGGTAGGTTATCACCACATCTCCTTAGCTATCGTCATGCTATCTATTTGGAGATAGATATCGTCGAGGATGGCTTGTAGAAGATTAGTCTTCGCAACGAGGTCTGCTTTAGCCTTTTGCACTTCAAGGTCACTGAGCTGTGCGGTTGGTTTCGTCACTAGACTGTCGAGTGTTGAGGGTGTGGCCGTAGCATCTCAGGGAACTGTCTTCTAGACTTTTGATGGCCGCTTGTTAATAGAGGAAAATATGTCCGCGGTTTGATCCTTAGTCTCCAGGAAAATAAGAAATATGCCTTTTCACACTGTGTACTCACCACGTCGTAGTATAGGAAGACGTATTTTATTTCCCATAGAAAGAATGTCCATTGTTTCATTGAAGGATGGTTTTGATGGATTGACGTGGGTGATTTGACTTAGACTATGCATGAAGTGAGAGTAGTTTGAATTCTAGAAGTTTTATTGTTTATCGAAAAGTTTGGCTTAGAAAAAGTTTTGATATGGAAAAATGTAAGTGTAAAAATCAGGTATCGAAAACATTTTGTTGTCAAAAGCTTGCGTGCGAAAATCAGGTTGAGAAAAATAGGGTTCAAAAATTTTCGACAGCAAAAAACTTCGAGTGCGAAAATCGTGTTCCAAAAATTGGGTTTCGGAAATATCGTTGCAATTGCCGAAAATTAAGAAATTGTCACCGAAAATCAGTTTTCGCAGTGTTTTGCGACCCGTTTTTCGGTGTGGATTTCGAAGTGAGTTCGGAAATTTTTCTGAAAATCTTTAAATGCAAATTTTGCACAAAAATTACTCAAAACTTGATGAAAAATTCTGGGTTATTTCACAGAGTATAACGACAATGTTCTGTAACACTAAACGTGTTGAAGAATAACAAGGCTCCATCACTCAAAAAATATGAAGAACACTCAAAGAGCTCATCGAACTCAAAAAATCGATAAAAACCTCGAAAAACTTTTTCGAATCCAAACAACAGCTGGTTCAACTTGTCACGATAAGCTCTGATACAAATTGTAGGTCTCAAAAACACCTAACGATCAACAAAAGTGGTGGGAATCGGTTTAGATTTTGTTATTACTCTTGAGTGTGTGTTTCTGCGTGTGTTTCTCTCTCATTGTTACTACGACAAGGACTAATACATAAATATCGGACACAAGCTAGTCCCATGTGAGATGTCAAAGGGAAGCTTAAGTGGCCCCAGACCGACGTTTACCTTAGCAGGTCTCAATGCACATGCCTGAACAGTCATAGTGACTTTTCCACAACGGTGTCACTAGGGTCGGCTGGAAGACCTGCCTCAGTAAGTGCGTGTCACGCGTCGGTTACTTATTCCGACGTCGTGAAAAGGAAGTGGCTCCGGTAGGTTATCACCACATCTCCTTAGCTATCGTCATGCTATCTATTTGGAGATAGATATCGTCGAGGATGGCTTGTAGAAGATTAGTCTTCGCAACGAGGTCTGCTTTAGCCTTTTGCACTTCAAGGTCACTGAGCTGTGCGGTTGGTTTCGTCACTAGACTATCGAGTGTTGAGGGTGTGGCCGTAGCATCTCAGGGAACTGTCTTCTAGACTTTTGATGGCCGCTTGTTAATGGAGGAAAATATGTCCGCGGTTTGATCCTTAGTCTCCAGGAAAATAAGAAATATGCCTCTTCACACTGTGTACTCACCACGTCGTAGTATAGGAGGACGAATTTCATTTCCCATAGAAAGAATGTCCATTGTTTCATTGAAGGATGGTTTTGATGGATTGACGTGGGTGATTTGACTTAGACTATGCATGAAGTGAGAGTAGTTTGAATTCTAGAAGTTTTATTGTTTATCGAAAAGTTTGGCTTAGAAAAACTTTTGATATGGAAAAATGTAAGTTTAAAAATCAGGTATCGAAAACATTTTGTTGTCAAAAGCTTGCGTGCGAAAATCAGGTTGAGAAAAATAGGGTTAAAAAATTTTCAACAGCAAAAAACTTCGAGTGCGAAAATCGTGTTTCAAAAATTGGGTTTCGGAAATATCGTTGCAAGTGCCGAAAATTAAGAAATTGCCACCGAAAATCAGTTTTCGCAGTGTTTTGTGACCCGTTTTTTGGTGTCGATTTCGAAGTGAGTTCGAAAATTTTTCGGAGAATAAATGCAAATTTTGAAGTGAGTTTGAAAACTTTTCTGAGAATCTTTAAATGCAAATTTTGCACAAAAATTACTCAAAACATAATGAAAAATTCTGGGTTGTTTCACATAATCTAATGACAATGTTCTATAACACTAAACGTGTTGAAGAATAATAAGGCTCCAAATCACTCAAAAAATATGAAGAACACTCAAAGAACTCATCGAACTCAAAAAATCGATATAAACCTCGAAAAACTTTTTCGAATCCAAACAACAGCTGGTTCAACTTGTCACCATAAGCTCTGATACCAATTATAGGTCTCAAAAGCACCTAACGATCAACAAAAGTGGTGGCGAATCGATTGAGATTTTGTTATTACTTTTGAGTGTGTGTTTCTACGTGTGTTTCTCTTTCAAAGTTACTTTGGCGGCTGTAATCCCAATGATGATTCACATTCATTAAGGGTTAGGGTTTTAGTATCCACTAATTTTGTATATAAAAAGGACCTAATTAATTAACAAGCCCAATTACACTTTAGACTCTACAAAAAGAATCTAATTAATTAACTACGACAAGGACTAATACATAAATATCGGACACAAGCTAGTCTCATGTAAGATGTCAACGGGAAGCTTAAGTGGCCCCAAACTGACGTTTACCTCAGCAGGTCTCAATGCACATGCCTGAACAGTCATAGTGACACTTCCCACAACGGTGTCACAAGGGTCGGCTGGAAGACCTGCCTCAGTAAGTGCATGCCATGCGTCGGTTACTTATTCCGACGTCGTGAAAAGGAAGTGGCTCCGGTAGGTTATCACCACATATCCTTAGCTATCGTCATGCTATCTATTTGGAGATAGATATCGTCGAGGATGGCTTGTAGAAGATAAGTCTTCGCAACGAGGTCTGCTTTAGCCTTCTTCTCTTCAAGGTCAGTGAGCTGTGCGGTTGGTTTCGTCACTAGTCTGTCGAGTATTGAGGGTGTGGCCGTAGCAACTCAGGGAACTGTTTTCTAGACTTTTTATGGCTGCTTGTTAATGGAGGAAAATATGTCGGCGGTTTGATCCTTAGTCTCCAGGAAAATAAGGAATATGCCTTTTCACACTGCGTACTCACCACGTCGTAGTATAGGAGGACGTATTTCATTTCCCATAGAAAGAATGTCCATTGTTTCGTTGAAGGATGGTTTTGATGGATTGACGTGGGTGATTGAACTTAGACTATGCATGATGTGAGAGTAGTTTGAATTCTCCAAGTTTTATTGTTTATCGAAAAGTTTGGCTTAGAAAAAGTTTTGATATGGAAAAATGTAAGTGTAAAAAATCGGGTATCGAAAACATTTTGTTGTGAAAAGCATGTGTGCGAAAATCAGGTTGCAAAAAATAGGGTTCCAAAAATTGGTTTCGAAAATATCATTGCAAGTGCCTAAAATTAAGAAATTGACACCGAGAATCAGTTTTCGCAGTGTTTTGCGACCCTTTTTCGGTGTGGATTTTGAAGTGAGTTCGAAAATTTTTCTAAGAATCTTTAAATGCAAATTTTGCACAAAACTTGATGAAAAATTCTGGGTTGTTTCACATAATCTAACGACAATGTTGTATAACACTATACGTGTTGAAGAATAACAAGGCTCCAAATCACTCAAAAAAAATGAAGAACACTCAAAGAAAAAATCGATAAAGACCTCAAAAAACTTTTTCGTATCCAAACAACAACTGCTTCAACTTGTCACGATAAGCTCTTATTCCAATTGTAGGTCTCAAAAACACCTAACGATCAACAAAAGTGGTGGGGAATCGGTTTAGATTTTGTTATTACTTTTGAGTGTGTGTTTCTGCGTGTGTTTCTCTCTCAAAGTTACTGTGGCGGCTCTAATCCCATTGATGATTTACAGGGTTAGGGTTTTAGTATTTATACAACTAATTTTGTATATAAAAAGAACCTTATTAATTAACAAGCCCAATTACACTTTAGACTCAACAAAAAGAATCTAGTTAGTTAACTACGACAAGGGCTAATACATAAATATCGGACACAAGCTAGTCTCAAGTGTGATGTCAACGAGAAGCCAAGGTGGCCCGAGACCGATGATTACCTCAGCAGGTCTCAATCACATGCCTGAACAGTCATAGTGACAATTCCCACAACGCTGTCACAAGGGTCGGCTGGAGGACTTGCCTCAGTACGTGCGTGCCACGCGTCGGTTACTTATTCCGACGTCGTGAGAACGGATGTGGCTCCGGTAGGTTATCACCACATCTCTTTAGCTGTCGACATGCTATCTATTTGGAGATAGATACCGTTGAGGATGGCTTGTAGAAGACAAGTCTTCGCAACGAGGTCTGCTTTAGCTCTTTCCTTTTCAACGCCAGTGAGTTGTTCGGTTGGTTTCGTCACTAGGCTGTCGAGTATTGAGGGTGTGACCATAGCATCTTCGGGAAGTGTCTTCTAGAATTTTGTCGGCCGCTTGTTAATGGAGGAAAACATCTCCCCGGCTTGATCCATAGTCCCCAGGAAATTAAGGAATATGCCTTTCACACTGTGTACTCACCTCGTCGTAGTAAGGGAAGACGTATTTTGTTTCTCATAGAAAGAGTGTCCATTATTTCATTGAAGGATTGGTTTTGATGGATTGACGTGGGTGATTGAACTTAGACTATGCGTGAGGTGAGAGTTGTTTGGACACTCGATTTTTTATTGTTTATCGAAAAATTTGGTTTAGAAAAATCTTGATATCGAAAAATGTAAGTGTAAAAAATCCTGTATCGAAAACATTTTGTTGCAAAAACCTTATGTGCAAAAATCAAGTTAAGAAAAACCGGGTTCAAAAATTTTCGACAGCAAAACACTTCGAGTGCAAAAATTGGGTTCCAAAAGTTCGGTTTCGAAAATCTCGTTGCAAAACTTTAGTACCAAAAATTAAGAAAATGATACCAAAATTCAGTTTTCGCAGTGTTTTGCGAACCGGTTTTCGGTGTGAATTTCGAAGTGAGTTCGAAAATTTTTCTGAAAATCTCTAAATGCAAATTTTCCATAAAAATTGCTCAAAACTTGATGAAAAATTATGAGTTGTTTCACAGAATCTAACGACAATGTTCTATAACACTAAACGAGTTGAAGGATAACAAGGCTCCAAATCACTCAGAAAATATGAAGAACACTCGAAGAGCTCGTTGAACTCAAAACATCGATAAAAATCCCGAAAATGTTTTTTTTGAATCCAAACAACAGTTAGTTCAACTGGTCAAGATAGACCCTGATACCAAATGTAGGTCTCAAAAACACCTAACGATCAACGAAAGTGGTGGGGAATCGGTTTAGATTTTGTTATTACTTTTGAGTGTGTGTTTCTGCGTGTGTTTCTCTCTCAAAGTTACTGTGGCGGCTCTAATCCCAATGATGATTCAGATTCATTAGGGGTTAGGGTTTTAGTATTTATACAACTAATTTTGTATATAAAAAGGACCTAATTAATTAACAAGTCCAATTACACGTTACACTCTACAAAAAGAATCTAATTAATTAACTACGACAAGGACTAATACATAAATATCTGACACAAGCTACTCTCATTATGATGTCAACGGGAAGCTTAAGTCGCCCAAGACCGACGTTTACCTAAGCAGGTCTCAATGCACATGCCTGAACAGTCATAGTGACACTTCCCACAACGGGTTCACAAGGGTCGGCTGGAAGACCTGCCTCAATAAGTGCATGTCACACGTCGGTTACTTATTCCGACGTCGTGAAAAGGAAGTGGCTCCGGTAGGTTATCACCACATCTCCTTAGCTATCGTCATGTTATCTATTTGGAGATAAATATCGTCGAGGATGGCTTGTAGAAGATAAGTCTTCGCAACGAGGTCTGCTTTAGCCTTTTGCTTTTCAAGGTCACTGAGCTGTGCGGTTGGTTTCATCACTAGGCTGTCGAGTACTGAGGGTGTGGCCGTAGCATCTCAGGGAACTTTCTTCTAGACTTTTGATGGTCGCTTGTTAATGAAGGAAAATATGTCCGCGGTTTGATCCTTAGTCTCCAGGAAAATAAGGAATATGCCTTTTCACACTGTGTACTCACCACGTCGTAGTATAGGAGGACGTATTTCATTTCCCATAGAAAGAATGTCCATTGTTTCATTGAAGGATGGTTTTGATGGATTGACGTGGGTGATTGAACTTAGACTATGCATGAAGTGAGAGTAGTTTGAATTTTCGAAGTTTTATTGTTTATCAAAAAGTTTGGCTTAGAAAAAGTTTTGATATGAAAAAATGTAAGTGTAAAAAATCGGGTATCGAAAACATTTTGTTGTGAAAAGCTTGTGTGCGAAAATCAAGTTGCGAAAAATAGGGTTCCTAAAATTGGTTTCGAAAATATCGTTGCAAGTGCCAAAAGTTAAGAAATTGCCACCGAAAATCAGTTTTCGCAGTGTTTTGCGACCCGTTTTTCGGTGTGGATTTCGAAGTGAGTTCGAAAACTTTTCTGAGAATCTTTAATTGCAAATTTCGCACAATAATTACTCAAAACTTGATGAAAAATTCTGGGTTGTTTCACAGAATCTAACGACAATGTTCTATAACACTAAACGTGTTGAAGAATAACAAGGCTCCAAATCACTCAAAAAAAATGAAGAACACTCAAAGAGCTCATCGAACTCAAAAAATAGATAAAAACCTCGAAAAACGTTTTCGAATCCAAACAACAACTGGTTCAACTTGTCACGATAACCTCTGATTCCAATTCTAGGTCTCAAAAACACCTAACGATCAACAAAAGTGGTGGGGAATCGGTTTAGATTTTGTTATTACTTTTGACTGTGTGTTCCTGCGTGTGTTTTTCTCTCAAAGTTACTCTGGCGGCTCTAATCCCATTGATGATTCACATTCATTAAGGGTTAGGGTTTTAGTATTTATACAACTAATTTTGTATATAAAAAGGACCTTATTAATTAACAAGCCCAATTACACTTTAGACTTTACAAAAAGAATATAATTAGTTAACTATGACAAGGACTAATACATAAATATCAGACACAAGCTAGTCTCAAGTGTGATGTCAACGAGAAGCCAAGGTGGCACCAGACCGATGATTACCTCAGCAGGTCTCAATCACATGCCTGAACAGTCATAGTGACAATAACCATACGCTGTCACAAGGGTCGGCTGGAAGACTTGCCTCAGTAAGTGCGTGCCACGCGTCGGTTACTTATTCCGACGTCGTGAGAACGGAAGTGGCTCCGGTAGGTTATCACCACATCTCTTTAGCTGTTGACATGCTATCTATTTGGAGATAGATACTGTTGAGGATGGCTTGTAGAAGATAAGTCTTTGCAACGAGGTCTGCTTTAGCTCTTTCCTTTTCAACGTCAGTGAGTTGTTCGGTTGGTTTCGTCACTTGGCTGTCGAGTATTGAGGGTGTGACCGTAGCATCTTCGGGAAGTGTCTTCTAGAAATTTGCCGGCCGCTTGTTAATGGAGGAAAACATGTCCCCAGCTTGATCCATAGTCCCCAGGAAATTAAGGAATATGCCTTTCACACTGTGTACTCACCTCGTCGTAGTAAGGGATGACGTATTTTGTTTCACATAGAAAGAGTGTCCATTATTTCATTGAAGGATTGGTTTTGATGGATTGACGTGGGTGATTGAACTTAGACTATGCGTGAGGTGAGAGTAGTTTGGACACTCGATTTTTTATTGTTTATCGAAAAATTTGGTTTAGAAAAATCTTGATATCGAAAAATGTAAGTGTAAAAAATCCTGTATCGAAAACATTTTGTTGCGAAAACCTTATGTGCAAAAATCAAGTTAAGAAAAACCGGGTTCAAACATTTTCGACAGTAAAACACTTCGAGTGCAAAAATTGGGTTCCAAAAGTTCGGTTTCGAAAATCTCGTTGCAAAACTTTTAGTACCAAAAATTAAGAAAATGACACCAAAAATAGGTTTTCGCGGTGTTTTGCGAACCGGTTTTCGGTGTGAATTTCGAAGTGAGTTCGAAAATTTTTCTGAAAATCTCTAAATGCAAATTATCCATAAAAATTGCTCAAAACATGATGAAAAATTATGAGTTGTTTCACAGAATCTAACGACAATGTTCTATAACACTAAACGAGTTGAAGGATAACAAGGCTCCAAATCACTCAGAAAATATGAAGAACACTCGAAGAGCTCGTTGAACTCAAAACATCGATAAAAATCCCGAAAATGTTTTTTTTGAATCCAAACAACAGTAGTTCAACTGGTCAAGATAGACCCTGATACCAAATGTAGGTCTCAAAAACACCTAACGATCAACGAAAGTGGTGGGGAATCGGTTTAGATTTTGTTATTACTTTTGAGTGTGTGTTTCTGCGTGTGTTTCTCTCTCAAAGTTACTGTGGCGGCTCTAATCCCAATGCTGATTCAGATTCATTAGGGGTTAGGGTTTTAGTATTTATACAACTAATTTTGTATATAAAAATGACCTAATTAATTAACAAGTCCAATTACACGTTAGACTCTACAAAAAGAATCTAATTTATTAACTACGACAAGGACTAATACATAAATATCTGACACAAGCTAATCTCATTATGATGTCAACCGGAAGCTTAAGTGGCACAAAACCGACGTTTACCTCAGCATGTCTCAATGCACATGCCTGAACAGTAATAGTGACACTTCCCACAATGGTGTCACAAGGGTCGGCTGGAAGACCTGCCTCGATAAGTCCATGCCACACGTCGGTTACTTATTCCGACGTCGTGAAAAAGAAGTGGCTCCGGTAGGTTATCACCACATCTCCTTAGCTATCGTCATGTTATCTATTTGGAGATAAATATTGTCGAGGATGGCTTGTAGAAGATAAGTCTTCGCAACGAGGTCTGCTTTAGCCTTTTGCTTTTCAAGGTCACTGAGCTGTGCGGTTGGTTTCGTCACTAGGATGTCGAGTACTGAGGGTGTGGTCGTAGCATCTCAGGGAACTTTCTTCTAGACTTTTGATGGCCGCTTGTTAATGGAGGAAAATATGTCCGCGGTTTGATCCTTAGTCTCCAGGAAAATAAGGAATATGCCTTTTCACACGTATTTCATTTCCCATAGAAAGAATGTCCATTGTTTCATTGAAGGATGGTTTGGATGGATTGACGTGGGTGATTGAACTTAGACTATGCATGAAGTGAGAGTAGTTTGAATTCTCGAAGTTTTATTGTTTATCGAAAAGTTTGGCTTAGAAAAAGTTTTGATATGGAAAAATGTAAGTGTAAAAAATCGAGTATCGAAAACATTTTGTTGTGAAAAGCTTGTGTGCGAAAATTAGGTTGCGAAAAATAGGGTTCCAAAAATTGGTTTCGAAAATATCGTTGCAAGTGCCGAAAATTAAGAAATTGCCATTGAAAATCACTTTTCGCAGTGTTTTGCGACCCGTTTTTTGGTGTGGATTTTGAAGTGAGTTCGAAAACTTTTCTGAGAATCTTTAAATGCAAATTTTGCACAAAAATTAGTCAAAACTTGATGAAAAATTCTGGGTTGTTTCACATAATCTAACGACAATGTTCTATAACACTAAACGTGTTGAAGAATAACAAGGCTCCAAATCACTCAAAAAATATGAAGAACACTCAAAGAGCTCATCGAACTCAAAAAATCGATAAAAACCTCGAAAAACTTTTTCGAATCCAAACAACAACTGGTTCAACTTGTCACGATAAGCCTCATTATGATGTCAACGGGAAGCTTAAGTGGCACAAGACCGATGTTTACCTCAGAAGGTATCAATGCACATGCCTGAACAGTCATAGTGACACTTCCCACAATGGTGTCACAAGGGTCGGCTGGAAGACCTGCCTCGATAAGTGCATGCCACACGTCGGTTACTTATTCCGACGTCGTGAAAAGAAAGTGGCTCCGGTAGGTTATCACCACATCTCCTTAGCTATCGTCATGTTATCTATTTGGAGATAAATATTGTCGAGGATGGCTTGTAGAAGATAAGTCTTCGCAACGAGGTCTGCTTTAGCCTTTTGCTTTTCAAGGTCACTGAGCTGTGCGGTTGGTTTCGTCACTAGGCTGTCGAGTACTGAGGGTGTGGCCGTAGCATCTCAGGGAACTTTCTTCTAGACTTTTGATGGCCGCTTGTTAATGGAGGAAAATATGTCCGCGGTTTGATCCTTAGTCTCCAGGAAAATAAGGAATATGCCTTTTCACACGTATTTCATTTCCCATAGAAAGAATGTCCATTGTTTCATTGAAGGATGGTTTTGATGGATTGACGTGGGTGATTGAACTTAGACTATGCATGAAGTGAGAGTAGTTTGAATTCTCGAAGTTTTATTGTTTATCGAAAAGTTTGGCTTAGAAAAAGTTTTGATATGGAAAAATGTAAGTGTAAAAAATCGAGTATCGAAAACATTTTGTTGTGAAAAGCTTGTGTGCGAAAATTAGGTTGCGAAAAATAGGGTTCCAAAAATTGGTTTCGAAAATATCGTTGCAAGTGCCGAAAATTAAGAAATTGCCATTGAAAATCACTTTTCGCAGTGTTTTGCGACCCGTTTTTTGGTGTGGATTTTGAAGTGAGTTCGAAAACTTTTCTGAGAATCTTTAAATGCAAATTTTGCACAAAAATTAGTCAAAACTTGATTAAAAATTCTGGGTTGTTTCACATAATCTAACGACAATGTTCTATAACACTAAACGTGTTGAAGAATAACAAGGCTCCAAATCACTCAAAAAATATGAAGAACACTCAAAGAGCTCATCGAACTCAAAAAATCGATAAAAACCTCGAAAAACTTTTTCGAATCCAAACAACAACTGGTTCAACTTGTCACGATAAGCCTCATTATGATGTCAACGGGAAGCTTAAGTGGCACAAGACCGACGTTTACCTCAGAAGGTCTCAATGCACATGCCTGAACAGTCATAGTGACACTTCCCACAATGGTGTCACAAGGGTCGGCTGGAAGACCTGCCTCGATAAGTGCATGCCACACGTCGGTTACTTATTCCGACGTCGTGAAAAGAAAGTGGCTCCGGTAGGTTATCACCACATCTCCTTAGCTATCGTCATGTTATCTATTTGGAGATAAATATTGTCGAGGATGGCTTGTAGAAGGTAAGTCTTCGCAACGAGGTCTGCTTTAGCCTTTTGCTTTTCAAGGTCACTGAGCTGTGCGGTTGGTTTCGTCACTAGGCTGTCGAGTACTGAGGGTGTGGCCGTAGCATCTCAGGGAACTTTCTTCTAGACTTTTGATGGCCGCTTGTTAATGGAGGAAAATATGTCCGCGGTTTGATCCTTAGTCTCCAGGAAAATATGGAATATGCCTTTTCACACGTATTTCATTTCCCATAGAAAGAATGTCCATTGTTTCATTGAAGGATGGTTTTGATGGATTGACGTGGGTGATTGAACTTAGACTATGCATGAAGTGAGAGTAGTTTGAATTCTCGAAGGTTTATTGTTTATCGAAAAGTTTGGCTTAGAAAAAGTTTTGATATGGAAAAATGTAAGTGTAAAAAATCGAGTATCGAAAACATTTTGTTGTGAAAAGCTTGTGTGCGAAAATCAGGTTGCTAAAAATAGGGTTTCTAAAATTGGTTTCGAAAATATCGTTGCAAGTGCCGAAAATTAAGAAATTGCCATCGAAAATCACTTTTCGCAGTGTTTTGCGACCCGTTTTTCGGTGTGGATTTCGAAGTGAGTTCGAAAACTTTTCTGAGAATCTTTAAATGCAAATTTTGCACAAAAATTACTCAAAAGTTGATGAAAAATTCTGGGTTGTTTCACAGAATCTAACGACAATGTTCTATAACACTAAACGTGTTGAAGAATAACAAGGCTCCAAATCACTCAAAAAATATGAAGAACACTCAAAGAGCTCATCGAACTCAAAAAATCGATATAAACCTCGAAAAACGTTTTCGAATCCAAACAACAACTGGTTCAACTTGTCACGATAAGCTCTGATTCCAATTGTAGGTCTCAAAAACACCTAACGATCAACAAAAGTGGTGGGGAATCGGTTTAGATTTTGTTATTACTTTTGAGTGTGTGTTTCTGCGTGTGTTTCTCTCTCAAAGTTACTGTGGCGGCTCTAACCCATTGATGATTCACATTCATTAAGGGTTAGGGTTTTAGTATTTATACAACTAATTTTGTATATAAAAATTACCTTATTAATTAACAAGCCCAATTACACTTTAGACTCTACAAAAAGAATATAATTAGTTAACTACGACAAGGACTAATACATAAATATCGGACACAAGCTTGTCTCAAGTGTGATGTCAACTAGAAGTCAAGGTGGCCCCAGACCGATGATTACCTCAGCAGGTCTCAATCACATGCCTGAACAGTCACAGTGACAATTCCCACAACGCTGTCACAAGGGTCGGCTGGAAGACTTGCCTCAGTAAGTGTGTGCCACGCGTCGGTTACTTATTCCGACGTCCTGAGAACGGAAGTGGCTCCGGTAGGTTATCACCACATCTCTTTAGCTGTCAACATGCTATCTATTTGGAGATAGATACCGTTGAGGATGGCTTGTAGAAAATAAGTCTTCGCAACGAGGTCTTCTTTTGCTCTTCGTTTTCAACGTCAGTGAGTTGTGTTGTTGGTTTCGTCACTAGGCTGCGAGTATTGAGGGTGTGACCGTAGCATCTTCGGGAAGTGTATTCTATAATTTTTCCGGTCGCTTCTTAATGGAGGAAAACATGTCCCCGGCTTGATCCATAGTCCCAGAAAATTAAGGAATATGCCTTTTCACACTGTGTACTCACCACGTCGTAGTACGGGAGGACGTATTTTGTTTTCCATAGAAAGACTGTCCGTTATTTCATTGAAGGATTGGTTTTGATGGATTGACGTGGGTGATTGAACTTAGACTATGCGTGAGGTGAGAGTAGTTTGGACTCTAGATTTTTTATTGTTTATCGAAAAATTTTGTTTAGAAAAAGTCTTGATTCGAAAAATGTAAGTGTAAAAAATCGGGTATCGAAAACATTTTGTTGCGAAAACCTTGCGTGCGTAAATCAGGTTAAGAAAAATAGGTTTCAAATTTATCTGAAAATCTCTAAATGCAAATTTTTCATAAAAATAGCTCAAAACTTGATGAAAAATTATGGGTTGTTTCACAGAATCTAACGACAATGTTCTATAACGCTAAAGAGTTGAAGGATTACAAGGCTCCAAATCACTCAAAAAAATATGAAGAACACTCGAAGAGCTCGTCGCACTCAAAAAATCGATAAAAATCCCGAAAATGTTTTTCGAATCCAAAAACCAGTTGGTTCAACTGGTCAAGATACACCCTGATACCAATTGTAGGTCTCAAAAACACCTAACGATCAACGAAAGTGGTGGGGAATCGGTTGAGATTTTGTTATTACTTTCGAGTGTGTGTCTGTGCGTGTGTTGCTCCCTTAAAGTTACTGTGGCGGCCCTAATCCCAAAGATGATTCACATTTATTAAGGGTAGGAGTTCTAGTATTTATACCACGTAATTTGATATATAATACTGGGGCCCCAACAAGCTCAAATACACTTTACACTCTACAAAAAACTGTAATTAATCAACTACGACAAGGACTAATACATAAATATCGGACACAAGCTAGTCTCAAGTGTGATGTCAACGGGAAGCCTAAGTGGCCCTAGACCGATGATTACCTCAGCATGTCTCAATGCACCTGCCTTAACAGTCATAGTGACACTTCCCACAAGACACTTCCCACAACGGTGTCACAACGGTCGGCAGGAAGACCTGCCTTAGTAAGCGCATGCCACACCTCAGTTACTTATTCCGACGTCGTGAGAACGGAAGTGGCTCCGATATGTTATCACCACCTCTATGTTGTTGTCGACATGCTATCTATTTGGAGATAGATATCGTTGAGGATGCCGTGTAGAAGATAAGTCTTTGCAAGGAGGTATGCTTTAGCTCTCTGCTTTTCAACGTCAGTGAGCTGTGCGGTTGGTTTCGCCACTAATCTCTCAATTATTGAGGGTGTCACCGTAGCATATTGGAGAACTGTCTTCTTGAATTATGTTGGCCGCTTGTTAATGGAGGAAAACATGTGCGCGGCTTGATCCTTAGTCTCCATGAAATTAAGAAATCTGCCTTTTCAGACCGTGTACTCACCACGTCGTAGTACGGGAGGACGTATTTCATTGAAGGTTCGGTTTTGGTGGATTGACGTGGGTGATTAAACTAAGACTAGGTGTGAAGTGAGAGTAGTTTGGATTCTCGACGTTTATTGTTTATCGAAAATTTTGGTTTAGAAAAAGTTTTTGTATCGAAAAATGTAAGTGTGAAAAATCGGGTATCTAAAACATTTTGTTGCGAAAACCTTGCGTGCGAAAATCAGGTTAAGAAAAATAAGGTTCAAAAATTTTCGACAGCAAAAAATTCGAGTACAAAAATCGGGTTTCGAAAATCTCATTGCAAAAATTTTAGACCGAAAATCGGTTTTCGCAGTGTTTTGCGAACCGTTTTTCGTTGTGAATTTCGAAGTGAGTTCGAAAATTTTTATGAGAATCTCTAAATGCAAATTTTGTAAAAAACAATTCTCAAAACGTGATGAAAAATTATGTCTTGTTTCACAGAATCTAACGACAATGTTCTATAACACTAAACGAGTACAAAAAATTGCTCAAAAAATATGACGAACACTCGAAGAGCTCATCAAACTAAAAAAATCGATAAAAACCCAGAAAAACATTTTCGGATCCAAACAACAGCTGGTTCAATTGGTCACGATAGACTGATACCAATTGTAGGTCAAAAAAACACCTAACGATCAACGAAAGTGGTGCGAACCGTTTTTCGGTGTGAATTTCAAAGTGAGTTCAAAAATTTTACCGAGAATCTCTCTTTCTCGAAAATTGATCAAAACTTAATGAAAAATTCAGGGTTCTTTCACAGACTCTAACGACAATGTCTATAACACCAAACGAGTTGAAGAATAACAAGGCTGAAAATAACTCGAAAAATATGAAGAACAACTGAAGATTTCGTTGAACTCAAAATATCGATAAAAACCTAGAAAAACTATTTCGAATACAAACAAAAGTTGGTTCAGTTGGTCACGATAGGCTCTGATACCAATAGTAGGTCTCAAAAACGCCTAACGATCAATGAAAGTGGTGGGGAATCGGTTGAGATTTTCTTATTACTTTCGAGTGCGTGTCTGTGCGTGTGTTTCTCCCTTAAAGTTACTGTGGCGGCTCAAATCCAAAGATGATTCACATTCATTAAGGGTAGGAGTTTTAGTATTTATACCACATAATTTGGTATATAATACTTGGGCCCCAACAAGCTCAAATACACTTTACACTCTACAAAAAGACTCTAATTAATTAACTACGACAAGGACTAATACATAAATATCGGACACAAGCTAGTCTCAAGTATGATGTCAACGGGAAGCCTAAGTGGCCTAGACCGATGATTACCTCAGCAGGTCTCAATGCACCTGCCTGAACAGTTATAGTGCCACTTCCCACAACGGTGTCACAAGGTTCGGCAGGAAGACCTGCCTCAGTAAGCGCATGCCACACATCGGTTACTTATTCCGACGTCGTGAGATAGGAAGTGGCTCCGATAGGTTTGGAATTAGGCGCCCATCTTTTTCCTTTTGTCAATTAATCTCTTCAATGTTCGATTCTACTCTATGTTAGAACAATGGTATTTTGATCTAAGTGGCAATCTCCTAATGGCTGCACTAATCGCCCTACTCTAGCTTGCAAAAGCAAAATTTGCATGATTTCCGTAATATCCTTATATATATATAGGTGGACAGCTGGAAGCTTCAATAGTTCCTTGTTGAACCCTCTTATAGTGCTATGATGGGGTATTTCAGTCTGTCTTACTAAAGCGGCTTAGGCCTCAGCCATGATTCTCTCCCCTAACCTACGAAATATCCTAATTTTTCCTATTACTGGAAAACCACCTCTATGTAGTTGTCGACATGCTATCTATTTGGAGATGGATATCATTGAGGACGCCTTGAAGAAGATATGTATTCCGTAAGGAGGTATGCTTTAGCTCCCTGCTTTTCAACGTCAGTGAGTTGTGCGCTTGGTTTCGCCACTAATCTCTCGAGTATTGAGGGCGTCACCGTAGCATCTTCGAGAACTGTCTTCTTGAATTATGTTGGCCACTTGTTAATGGAGGAAAACATGTGCGCGGCTTGATCCTTAGTCTCCAGGAAATTAAGAAATCTACCTTTTCACACCATTTACTCACCATGTCGTAGTACGGGAGGACGTATTTCATTGAAGGTTCGGTTTTGGTAGATTGACGTGGGTGATTAAACTAAGACTAGTTGTGAAGTGAGAGTAGTTTGGATTCTCGACGTTTTGGTTTAGAAAAAGTTTTGGTATCGAAAAAATGTAAGTGTAAAAAATCGGGTATCTAAAACATTTTGTTGCGAAAACCTTGCGTGCGAAAATCAGGTTAAGAAAAATAAGGTTCAAAAATTTTCGACAGCAAAAAACTTCGAGTGCGAAAATCGGGTTCCAAAAATTGGGTTTCGAAAATCACGTGCAAAAATTTTAGTACCGAAAATTAAGAAAATGCCACCGAAAATCGGTTTTCGCAGTGTTTTGCGAACCGTTTTTCGTTGTGAATATCGAAGTGAGTTCGAAAATTTTTCTGAAAATCTCTAAATGCAAATTTTGCAAAAACAATTCTCAAAACATGATGAAAAATTATGTCTTGGTTCACAGAATCTAACGACAATGTTCTGTACACTAAACGAGTACAAAAAATTGCTCAACAAATATGAAGAACAATCGAAGAGCTCGTCAAACTAAAAAAATCGATAAAAACCCATAAAAGCGTTTTCGAATCCAAACAATAGTTGGTTCAATTGGTCAAGATAGACTGTGATACCAATTGTATGTCTCAAACACCTAACGATCAACGAAAGTGGTGCGAACCATTTTTCGGTGTGAATTTCAAAGTGAGTTCGAAAATTTTACCGAGAATCTCTCTTTCTCGAAAATTGATCAAAACTTAATGAAAAATTCAGGGTTCTTTCACAGACTCTAACGACAATGTTCTATAACACCAAACGAGTTGAAGAATAACAAGGCTCAAAATAACTCGAAAAATATGAAGAACAATCTAAGAGCTCGTTGAACTCAAAATATCGATAAAAACCTAGAAAAAAAAATTCGAATACAAACAAAAGTTGGTTCAATTGGTCACGATAGGCTCTGATACCAATAGTAGGTCTCAAAAACACCTAACGATCAATGAAAGTGGTGGGGAATCGGTTGAGATTTTCTTATTACTTTCGAGTGCGTGTCTGTGCGTATGTTTCTCCCTTAAAGTTATTGTGGCAGCTCTAATCCCAAAGATGATTCACATTCATTAAGGGTAGTAGTTTTAGTATTTATACCACATAATTTGGTATATAATATTTGGGCCCCAACAAGCTCAAATAAACTTTACACTCTACAAAAAGACTCTAATTAATTAACTACGACAAGGACTAATACATAAATATGGGACACAAGCTAGTCTCAAGTGTGATGTCAACGGGAAGACTAAGTGGCCCTAGACCGATGATTACCTCAGCAGGTATCAATGCACCTGCCTGAACAGTTATAGTGCCACTTCCCACAACGGTGTCACAAGGGTCGGCAGGAAGACCTGCCTCAGTAAGTGCATGCCACACATCGGTTACTTATTCCGACGTCGTGAGATAGGAAGTGGCTCCGATAGGTTATCACCACCTCTATGTAGTTGTCGACATGCTATCTATTTGGAGATGGATATCATTGAGGATGCCTTGTAGAAGATAAGTATTCCGCAAGTAGCTCTCTGGTTTTCAACGTCAGTGAATTGTGCGCTTGGTTTCGCCACTAATCTCTCGAGTATTGAGGGTGTCACCGTAGCATCTTGGAGAACTGTCTTCTTGAATTATGTTGGCCGCTTGTTAATGGAGGAAAACATGTGCGCGGCTTGATCCTTAGTCTCCATGAAATTAAGAAATCTGCCCTTTCAGACCTTGTACTCACCACGTCGTAGTACGGGAGGACGTATTTCATTGAAGGTTCGGTTTTGGTGGATTGACGTGGGTGATTAAACTAAGACTTGGTGTGAAGTGAGAGTAGTTTGGATTCTCGACGTTTTGCTTTAGAAAAAGTTTTGGTATCGAAAAATGTAAGTGTAAAAAATCGGGTATCTAAAACATTTTGTTGCGAAAACCTTGCGTGCGAAAATCAGGTTAAGAAAAATAAGGTTCAAAAATTTTCGACAGCAAAAAACTTCGAGTGCGAAAATCGGGTTCCAAAAATTGGGTTTCGAAAATCACGTGCAAAAATTTTAGTACCGAAAATTAAGAAAATGCCACCGAAAATCGGTTTTCGCATTGTTTTGCGAACCGTTTTTCGTTGTGAATATCGAAGTGAGTTCGAAAATTTTTCTGAAAATCTCTAAATGCAAATTTTGCAAAAACAATTCTCAAAACATGATGAAAAATTATGTCTTGGTTCACAGAATCTAACGACAATGTTCTGTACACTAAACGAGTACAAAAAATTGCTCAACAAATATGAAGAACAATCGAAGAGCTCGTCAAACTAAAAAAATCGATAAAAACCCATAAAAGCGTTTTCGAATCCAAACAATAGTTGGTTCAATTGGTCAAGATAGACTGTGATACCAATTGTATGTCTCAAACACCTAACGATCAACGAAAGTGGTGCGAACCATTTTTCGGTGTGAATTTCAAAGTGAGTTCGAAAATTTTACCGAGAATCTCTCTTTCTCGAAAATTGATCAAAACTTAATGAAAAATTCAGGGTTCTTTCACAGACTCTAACGACAATGTTCTATAACACCAAACGAGTTGAAGAATAACAAGGCTCAAAATAACTCGAAAAATATGAAGAACAATCTAAGAGCTCGTTGAACTCAAAATATCGATAAAACCTAGAAAAAAAATTCGAAAACAAACAAAAGTTGGTTCAATTGGTCACGATAGGCTCTGATACCAATAGTAGGTCTCAAAAACACCTAACGATCAATGAAAGTGGTGGGGAATCGGATGAGATTTTCTTATTACTTTCGAGTGCGTGTCTGTGCGTATGTTTCTCCCTTAAAGTTATTGTGGCAGCTCTAATCCCAAAGATGATTCACATTCATTAAGGGTAGTAGTTTTAGTATTTATACCACATAATTTGGTATATAATATTTGGGCCCCAACAAGCTCAAATAAACTTTACACTCTACAAAAAGACTCTAATTAATTAACTACGACAAGGACTAATACATAAATATGGGACACAAGCTAGTCTCAAGTGTGATGTCAACGGGAAGCCTAAGTGGCCCTAGACCGATGATTACCTCAACAGGTATCAATGCACCTGCCTGAACAGTTATAGTGCCACTTCCCACAACGGTGTCACAAGGGTCGGCAGGAAGACCTGCCTCAGTAAGTGCATGCCACACATCGGTTACTTATTCCGACGTCGTGAGATAGGAAGTGGCTCCGATAGGTTATCACCACCTCTATGTAGTTGTCGACATGCTATCTATTTGGAGATGGATATCATTGAGGATGCCTTGTAGAAGATAAGTATTCCGCAAGTAGCTCTCTGGTTTTCAACGTCAGTGAATTGTGCGCTTGGTTTCGCCACTAATCTCTCGAGTATTGAGGGTGTCACCGTAGCATCTTGGAGAACTGTCTTCTTGAATTATGTTGGCCGCTTGTTAATGGAGGAAAACATGTGCGCGGCTTGATCCTTAGTCTCCATGAAATTAAGAAATCTGCCTTTTCAGACCGTGTACTCACCACGTCGTAGTACGGGAGGACGTATTTCATTGAAGGTTCGGTTTTGGTGGATTGACGTGGGTGATTAAACTAAGACTTGGTGTGAAGTGAGAGTAGTTTGGATTCTCGACGTTTTGCTTTAGAAAAAGTTTTGGTATCAAAAAAATGTAAGTGTAAAAAATCGGGTATCTAAAACATTTTGTTGCGAAAACCTTGCGTGCGAAAATCAGGTTAAGAAAAATAAGGTTCAAAAATTTTCGACAGCAAAAAACTTCGAGTGCAAAAATCGGGATCCAAAAATTGGTTTTCGAAAATCACGTTGCAAAAATTTTAGTACCGAAAATTAAGAAAATGCCACCAAAAATAGGTTTTCGCAGTGTTTTGCGAACCGTTTTTCGTTGTGAATATCGAAGTGAGTTCGAAAATTTTTCTGAAAATCTCTAAATGCAAATTTTGCAAAAACAATTCTCAAAACATGATGAAAAATTATGTCTTGGTTCACAGAATCTAACGACAATGTTCTGTACACTAAACGAGTACAAAAAATTGCTCAAAAAATATGAAGAACACTCAAAGAGCTCGTCAAACTAAAAAATCGATAAAAACCCATAAAAACGTTTTCGAATCCAAACAATAGTTGGTTCAATTGGTCAAGATAGACTGTGATACCAATTGTAGGTCTCAAAAACACCTAACGATCAACGAAAGTGGTGCGAACCATTTTTCGGTGTGAATTTTAAAGTGAGTTCGAAAATTTTACCGAGAATCTCTCTTTCTCGAAAATTGATCAAAACTTAAAGAAAAATTCGGGGTTCTTTCACAGACTCTAACGACAATGTTCTATAACACCAAACGAGTTGAAGAATAACAAGGCTCAAAATAACTCGAAAAATATGAAGAACACTTGGAGAGTTCGTCGAACTCAAAAAATTGACAAAAATCCCGGAAAAACTTTTCCGAATCCAAATAAAAGATGGTTCAATCAGTCACGATAGGCTCTGATACCAATTTTAGGTCTCAAAAACACCTAATGATCAACGAAAGCGGTGGGTAATTTATTGAGATTTTGTTAATACCTTTGAGCGTGAATTTGTGCGCGTGTTTTTCTCTCAAAGTTACGATAGCGGCTCTAATCCCAAAGATGATTCATATTTATTAATGGTTATGATTTTTGTATTTACACCACATAATTTGGTATATAATACTTGGGTTCTAACAAGCCTAATTACACTTATGACTCGACAATAAGAATCTAATTAATTAACTACAACAAAGACTGATACATAAATATTGGACAGAAGCATGTTTCATGTGTGATGTCAACGAGAAGCCTGAGTGGCCCCGGACCGGTGATAACCTCAACAGGTCCCAATGCACCTGCCTCAACAGTCATAGTGACACTTCCAACAATGGTCTCAAAAGAGTCGGCTGGAAGACCTTCCTCGGTAAGCACAGGCCATGCGTTGATTACTTATTCCAACGTCGTGAGAACGAAAGTGGCTCTGGTAGGTTATCACCACATCTCTTTAGCTGTTGACATGCTATCAATTTGGCGATAGATATCGTTGAGGATGGCTTCTAGAAGTAAGTTTTCGCAAGGTGGTATGCTTTAGCTCTCTGCTTTTCAACGTTAGTGAGCTGTGCGGTTGGTTTCGCCACTAGGCTGTCGAGTATTGAGGGTGTGACCGTATCATCTCCGGGAACTATCTTCCAGAATTTCTTTGGCCCTTTGTTAATGTAGAAAAGTATGCATGCGGCTTGATTCTTAATCTCCAGGAAATTAAGGAATCTGCTTTTGCACACCGTGTACTCACCACGTCATAGTATGAGTGGACGTATTTCGTTTTCCATAGAAAGAGTGTCCACTGTTTCGTTGAAGGTTTTGTTTTGATCTATTAACCTGGATGATTGAACTTAGAGTATATGTGAAGTGAGAGTAGTTTGGAGTCTCGAAGTTTTATTGAGAGTAGTTTGGAGTCTCGAAGTTTTATTGTTTATCAAATATTTTGGTTTTCAAAAGTTTTGATATCGAAAAATGTAAGTGTAAAAATCGGTTATCGAAAAACATTTTTTTTGCAAAAACCTTGTGTGTGAAAATCGGGTTGCAGTTGGGCTTTGAAAATCTCAATGCAAAAATGTCGTTGGGAAAATTGTAGTACCAAAAATTATGAATATGCCACCGAAATTCATAGATATTCCAAAAATCATTTTTATTTCGTGTTTTGCGAACCTTTTTTGGTGCGAAATTCGAAGTGAGTTTGAAAATTTACCAAAATCTCTAAGCGCAGGTTTTGCTCAAAAATTGCTCAGAACTTGATGAAAAATTATGTGTTCTTTCATAGAAACTAACGAAAATGTTTTATAACACTAAGCGAGTTTAAGAATACAAGACTAAAAAAATATGAAGAACACTCGAAGAACTCGTCGAACTAAAAAACTCGATAAAAACCCAGCAAAAACATTTTTGAATCTAAACTAAAGCTGGTTCAATCGGTTACGCTAGGCTATGATACCAATTGTAAGTCTCAAAAACACCTAACAATCAACTAAACTGGTGGGGAATTGATTGAGATGTCGTTGATACCTTTGAGTGTGTGTTTGTGCGTGTGTTTTTCTCTTAAAGTTATTGTAGCGGATCTAATCTCTAATGTGATTTCCTTGATTACTGGTTAGGGTTTTAGTATTATACCACATATTTTAGTTTATAATACATGGTCCCTAACAAGCCCAATAAGCCTCAACTTATACATTAGACCCTATAAAATAGAATTTAATTAACAAATATACAAGACAAAATCTAAATACATATTGGACATTATTTTAGAAAGACCATTATTTAATGAAGTGGAAACGTCTACGAGACATGCAATATTCATTGTCACTAATCCGCATCTGGAGAACGGGTTATCATAATATCTCCCCGATACAAGTCTGTTAGAAATCAGATATCTCCCATTTAAATTTTATTTGATATGCGGTATATCTACCAACTGCTCCATCTCTACGCACTAAGATGAGACCTCAAAGGAGGATGCAAATATATGTAAAATTTGAATCTTCACCGATAATAAAATATTTAGAACCGCAAACTAGTTTACTTACGGCTAGATTTGTTAACTGTCAATTCGCTGAATTGAATCTGACAATGGGGGAGAAAATAAGTATGATCGTCGACGAAAAGAATGTAAACATGAAGTTCAAAAGACAACAGGTACAAAGTTTAGCTAATCAATTGCGAAAGAGCATTACGAACCCAAAAAGAGTGACTAAGTCACATATACTCTTTTTTAATGCTCATGTAAATATTTATGTTCCGGCAGAACGTACAATTAATAATGTCGAGCCTATACCACAGTTCAAGCGTGGTAGGTTCTCCAATTCAAAAGATAAAAATCCTCGAAAAAAAAGAGAAATAATAAACATGGTCCGATCGAAGATTTATCGACTTTACAAGAGTCAGTATGCATAAGCGATTATGAGAATGAAAGTCGGGTAACTAAAAAATAATGATAATGAAGAGATCTCGATAGAATATACAAAAATATAATTAGATGGAACCGATTAAAGTCAACGTTGACGATATATTCTCATTTAACGTAGCGCTTCATGAGATGAATCAAAATAAGGATCATGAACCATTGTTTGTAAAAGAATGCACGGAAAGAAATGATTGATAGAAATGGAAACACACAATCGAGGCCAAATTTCAATTTTTGAGAAATTAAAATTTTTCAGAAGTCTCCATATTAGAAAATGTCAAGCAGGTTGGATGTAAATGACTTCTCATCAGAAAAAGAAATAAAAATGGTGAAATTGTGAGATACAACGCACGACTTTTTGCACAAGGTTTTTCAGAAGGACATGATATTGATTATGAGGAGATTTTGGTGGATGCAACCACTTTCGTTATCTAATAAGTCTGGTAGTACATTAAGGACTTGATATGTGTTGTATGGATGTTATTACTGCTTATTTATATGGATCACTAGACAGTGACATGTATATGAAACTTCATGAGGGCCACATATGAGTACTAAATTAAGTTGAACAAATAGCTTATAGCTTAATGCAATATGGGCATATGTGATATAATTTCGTAGCCGAATAATAATTGAAAGAGGGGTCTAAAAACGATCAAACTTGCCCATGTATATGTATGAAAAAGCATTGGGAGTGAGTTTGCCATTATTGTATTTTCTGTTTATGATATTAACATAACTGGAACTCCTGAAGAGTTTTAAAAAGCTTTTTATTATTTGAAAAAGAGTTCGGAATGAAAGTTTTTGGCAAAAAATAATGTTGCCATCGACGTCAAATTGAATATTTGAAGAATGAGATTTTTGTATATCAAGAAACTTATCCAAAAACGGTACTGAAAAGATTTACACAGATATAGCTCATGCATTGGATACTCCAATGATCGTTCGATCTTAGATGTAAATAAAGATCGCTTAAGGCCTCGTGAACATGATGAAGAACTACTTGGTCTTGAAGTACCATCTCAGTGCAATTGGATCCCTGATGTATCTTACGAGTCATATTCGACCTGATGTAATGTTTGCTGTAAATATATTGGCAAGATATAACTCTTTGCTGACCTGTAGCATTGGAGTAGAGTCAAATGAATTTTTCAATACTTTCAAGGAACAACGGATATGAGATCGTTCTATTTTAATGAATCAAACGTATATTTGATTGGATATAAAAATGATGGTTTTCTGTCCGACCCACATAATGATCGATCACAAACAGGTTATTTATTTATATTTGCAGAACCGTTATTTCACGGTGGTTTGTTACAAAGTCTAACGGCTACTTTATCGAATCATGCAGAAATTTTAGCTATTCATGAAGCTTGCCGAGAATGTGTTTGTCTGCGGTCGATAATTAAACATATATTGTTAGGCCCTAATTAATTAACTAACGAGCGATCTAGGCATGAATTCTAGATATTCGAATATAGATTATCAAATGTTACCTTCGGTCGAATATCTCGGTTGAAGATTACGAGAGAGAAATGTTTAGAGTGAGGAAGTTTTCGTTTGTGTTTCTCTCTCTATAATGTGAATTCTTAGCCTCGTGGATTTTCTAAATTCTTGTGAATTGATTAGTGTACATTGTATATATACCTCTATACATGGTATATTACTAATTAGTCCTACACTATCAAAATACAAGTTGTGCCCCTAATTACCAGGATAACTAATAAACAAAGCACAATTTCTAAGTTCTTCAATCTCCCTCTTTGTGCTTGTTTGCTCTTCAGCTCCGTTTATCCTTGTCGGGCGTAGAAAGACTTCCTCAATCCCAATGCTATCTCGTAGTGTCGAACAGCATTCCTTAGCTCCAACCTTACGTTGATGGCAGTGAGAAGCTCATTTAGGAGCGAGGCCTCTTCTTCTCCAAGATCCTCAAAGGTCGTTTCTTCATCGATCTCCGCCAACCTCCTTTCGATGTTCTTCCTTACGAGCTTCAACGTCCCGTCACAGAACTTATGAACTTCATACTTCATCGTCGCTCTCGTCTTTCCAATGATTGGATTTCGATATGTGATGGCGAGGCCTGGATTCTTGAAAATATAGTTCTCTCGGAAGTCGTTGAGCGGGAAGCCTTTCATGAGCGGCGATTCCATGTTGACCTTCTTCATGTTGTTTTCCACTGTGATTTGAAGGTCGTGTGCGGTGTAAAACTTAATCTGCCGCATCATGAATCTCTTCAATCCATCGAGTCCTTCCTTCTTGATATATCCAGTAGGTGTCCAGTATTTTTTCTTGTACATCTAGAACAAACGATAGACTTTGTCTGGTGGAAGGAACGGTAGACTTTCGTCCATCTCCTCTCATGTGTGATTGTCATCCGCTTGCTCTATTAGGTAGATCGGGGTTGGATAACTTCCAATCGTGTGTGATACACCCACGAGTTGGAGGATTGGTGGCTTGTCCCTAAAATTTCTTCTAAGTTGATCCGTTGGGATGCCACCTCCATCTTCTTTCGTTCTTCCCAATGAGAGATGCCCCTTAGATTCAGCTCGTTTATCTTCTTGATACGGTTTGGAGCTCTCCATATCTACTTCCTTATATCTTCAAGGAAAGGCACTTCAATCCAAACGTTTTCCCATGGTGTCTCGATTCGAACAGTCCGCTTTCATAAGCGACGAGGGGCATCCACTCGGTGCCTAATCATCTCTGGCAGTTCCGGGAGTTAGGTGTTGTAGTTTTTGCCTTTTTGAAGTTCTTCATCTTCAAGCAGTACCAAATCAACTGAAGCTGTTGTATGAAGTATATGACGTTGGAGAGTCGAGCTTGAGCAACTTCCTCTGGTTCCCAATGTGTCAGCCACTTCTCGTTCAGAATATAGTCATCTACGATTGCATGTGGATCGTAGATGACTGCTTCAGGTTGATTTTGGAGGACGGAGGCCGGGATTGGATTTGGACTTTTGGGGGATAGAGGTATTATATGTGTGTGGGATTTGGTGGCTGTTTGTTCGCGGGTATTAGTGGGTTGTGTGGTTGGTGGGTTAGATGATGATCCTCTAGCTTCATGCGTTGAGGGTGTCTTCTCTCGACTCTGACCACGGCCGCATTTGCTGGTCATTTGCCATTTCTCCCCCTCATGGCGATCCGGATCATCGGGATCATCATGTCATTGCTTTGTGCGGGAGCTTTCTTCTCGGCAATGTGTTTGAGCAGGCAGCACGGGGTCATCTCCTCGGGAGGGTCGTTGTCTCGAGGGCTAACGTCGAGATATAGGAATATCATGAAGTTGGGTTATCGTGATGATATATGGGTTGATGAGGGAAGGAGATTGGGTTGGGGTGGTTAATATGGGTTGGATGGAAGTGTGTATGGTGATGGTTAGTGGTAATAAGGAGATGGGTTGGGAGAGGGTTTCGGAGGGAGCTGCCTCGGAGACTGGTGCTTTCCTGGTATCCCGTCGGGAAGTTTTTATGGCGTGTAGAACTCTTTCCATTAGCCTATCTTCGAGAGAATTGATGGCTGTGGAAAGAACATCTTGTAGGCGCTGCTCCGTCACGAAGATTGGTACCTCCGGAGCGGGGCCAAAGAGGCGTTCCACTGTCACAACGTCATAGAATAGAACTGACCTCCCGCCTATTAAAGGACTTGTGATTCCAGGACGTCGATTGACACCCGTTTACAACCCAGAAGTCACTACTTCGGTGGGTTGGCCCGTTGTTGTCTCCGAAGATATCGGGGGACCAACATGACTTCCATCCAATCCTTGAAATGAGACCGCTGGTATCATCTCTATGGATGTTGGGATAGGTTCAATGAGAACATGTCCGGTCGTCAAGACCGGTGGTGGCGGAGGAAGTAACACAGAAGCCGTTGTGGTGGAGGTAGATGCAGACGAGGCCATAATTTGTTGTCGGCGTGAACCCCTTCGTAGTAGACTGCACTTCTCATCAAAGTCAGTGGCTTCAGGAGAAGTAGATGTTGGATGTGTGGGCACACGGGCTGCACCTTCAGGCTCCATGGCCGGTGTTTCAGTCTCCTGAGCCGCAGCTTCGGGCTCGTGAGTCTCCACCGGTAATTTGTTTTAGGTAGGCATCGGAGCCGGATCGACTGATCGTACCATGGGCTCAGTGATTGAATTGTTTTGGCAATAATCTTTATAGGCCACGTCAGTGAGGTCTACTAGGAGTAGAAGCTCCTACGGAATCAACATTGGTTGGAGTACCAAATCCGATGCCTTCGGATTATGGATTCCGCAGCCACGGCGGTGTGTATCCTCCGACATGTGGTAGACGAGGGATCTCCAGATGTACTTACATCAGGTGGGAGATCAGCATCGGTAACCATCGCACGTAAGGCATGAACTTTGCCTCCAATTTTGTTTCCCGTTGACGCATTTAATCCGCTAGATCATGTCAGATTAGCTAGGCGTCGTAGTTCTTTGAGAAGACGACTCCATGGAAGATTCTGAGAATATTCCCGTTCGCCTTATCGAAAAATTCCAAATAATGTCCTCCATGGGTGAGGGATCCCGCTGTTCTGAATGTTGTCCAGTTTGGTCAGCGGTGGCTTGTATCTCATCCGAAGCATGTCTTCTACTGTCTCCGCATCTGTTGGTAGAGGGTCGTAGACTTCATGATGCGGTAGATCGAGGACCATGGCCAGAAGATTTTTGTCGATGATGACGTGCTTCTGGTTTATCTTGGTTGTGTAGGTCACGTCATCACCTACAATGTGGCTCGTCATGCATCCCCAGAACTGCTGGAGATATACCATCTGGACTGTTGCAGTCATGGTGAGTGCTGGCCATAAGGGGTGTCCTTTGAGTATAGAAATGATGCCTTCATCGGGACATCAGAAGGTGGCTAGATGCAATTGATAGTTGTTGTCGTTGACGGTTAGCCAACCTTCGGAAGGATAGATGTATGAGTATTTTTATGAGCCATCTCTGAAAAATATGAATAAGAATCATTAAACTGAATATTCAAATGCAAATTAGATTAAGTAAATGTTAGTGTTGAAAAAAAAAAATTGTCGAGGCTCAAACAAGTGATTATTTGTATAACGAATGACTCAGAAAAAATTTTGAAAATTGTGTTTAAAGTGTATACTGTTTGCGACGTGTTTTTATTCGAACGAAAGTTTATTCGAACGATAAGTTTTGCGATTGAATAAAAACTTAACGAAAACTCAAGGTTTTTACCGCTGAGTTTTGCGATCGAATAAAAATGTATCGAAAACTAAAGTTTTTCGCTAAGTAGTTTTGCGATCGATAAATTTGTTGTAGAAAACTCCTGATTTTCGGCGCGTAGTTTTGTGATCGAATAAAATTTTATCTAAAAACTTAATGTTTTCGCCGCGTATTTTTGCGATCGAATAAAATTTTATCGAAAAACTTAAGTTTACGACGCGAAGTTTTACGATCAAATAAAAACATATTGAAAACATTAGATTTTTGCCCTTAAGTTTTGTTATCGAATAAAACTGAACGAAAACCAAAGTTCTTCGATGGTACTGTTGCGATAAAACGATTTTCGACCTAAAATTTTGAAATAACAGTAAATTCTAAAAAAGGCGAATGACGATTCTGGGTAAAACATGAGTTAATTTGGACTCATAATGACCTGAAATCAGTTGCGAATCCAAATATCATGCATTTAATCAAAATGAACGAACCTAAACACAAAAACTTGGTGAACCGAAACTGGATTCTACCTTCAAATTAGGCGAGTTTTTGACAGAAAATCTGAGAAGGTTAAGATTTTTTCGCAATCACCATTTGAAGCTTTTGAGAATGCAAAAGTTTTTCGATCGAAAAAGTGTATAAATACTTTTCGATCAGGTAAAGTTAAAGAGTTTTGGGCCGTGAAAAATTATTTTGGGCTTTCGTTAAAATCAAGTTTGTTTAACGAAAATTTTAATCTTTTTACTTTTGCACCCAAATAGAAATTGCAAGTAAATCATTTAGAAATAACAAAAAAATATTTATGTAAGCTCCCCCTCAACAAATACACATATAATGTGTTGGCAATTTAGCACATATTCAACACAATGATGCATATGAAAATATACGATATAAGCACAACTAACGCATTTAATCAATTTCGCGTAGATTCGTGAGCCCCGAATCATGTATACGATAATTTTGTGTTTTCAGAAAATTTCGCAGTTTGTCAATTCTGGACCAATGTCCGATAATATTTTGTTTTTGGGGTCAGATTTTCCATTTTGAATATTATCACGCAAATATTTCTCATGAAACATAGAGTACTAATTTGTCGTCAAATCGTGTAACTAAACTAATCAACTCCCGCATGGTTCGCTCATAGCACTCAATTTATTTTTATTATGGGAATATTTAGTAGATATATATCTCATATCAACACGGCAAATTTTTATCAATTAATTTGTTATCGTAGCGCATTTAATCAACTTATCAAGTGAAAGTCCATCCATTTGAATCAAAGGGACTTTGAAGGGATTATTATTTTTAGGCTCTGACTAAAGGGGTAGGATAATTTTGGGATTAGTGAGCTTAAAAATTCTTCAATTACAGGGGCCCTTTTGAAATTCATTTCTGCTCCTTTTTTCTTTTCTTTTCTATGCACTTGCTCAAAATGAGTCTCTTCTTCTTTACGAGGCTTTGAGAGGTGATATCTTCTTTTGTTCTCGGGCGGAGACCGTGTTCCTTTTGAAGGTTCACGGTTATGGAATTCAAACCCGAGGCCGTGCTCCTCTTCTCGTTTTCTCGATATAAGATCTAGATTATCGTTGGAGAAATTCACTTCGAGGTGCTTCTCTTCTAGGAGTATACGAGATTATCTAGGACAAGCTCACAACGAGATCCATGTTTCTCTTTTAAAAAAGATCGGGAGAAGTTCATCATGTGCATCTCCTTTTCTCTCCCTCTTTTTCTTGTTTGAGCAACCCCAAAACAGGAATAATGTTGAAAGCTTGATCGGATTTCAAAAGAAAAAGAATATTGGAGAAGGCTCAAAGGGGATTACTAGTGGAAAAAAGAAAGGATTGATAATTTGAGCCAAGTGATGAATTTCCTAATTTCCCTTATCATTTTTCATGACGAACTAACACAAAGCAAGAATGAGGCTACGAAGTACAAATCAAGAGACAAGCATTTGAAGTGTGACACACTCATGGACAATTCCTAAAACATATTGAGGCTCAAATTCTCACATATATGTTGTGGCTTTGTGTCTAGTGAAACAAACTAAGCTCTTTGAATAAAAGAATATCACATGAATTTTTAAGCAAAGAACTAAGCATATATCATAGAATTATTTTAGTGAGTAAATCAAAAATAGACATAATTATCGCCATCCCCCATTTTTATTTAATTTTATGTTATTATTATTATATTTATATATACTATATTATTTTTATTTATTTGTATTTTTTTATAAAAAAAATATTTGAGAAATAAAAGCACGCAAGATATAGCAAAGAAGTTCAAGAAACACATAAAATATCATACGTAAACATAATAGAGCATGTGAAGCACATTTCAAGCAAGATTGAGATTCAACATGCCTAGCTTAGCAATAAGAAATTGGAATCGTTTTTCATCCAATGCCTTGGTGAATAAGTCGGCAAGTTGAAGCTCCGTTTTAACAAAATACATATCTATAGTGCCTTTTTCTACATGATCTTTTATAAAATGATAGCGAATATCTATGTGTTTCATGCGTGAATGATGAACAGTATTGCAAGTAATGGCAATATCACTTTGAGAATCACTATAAATGGGAATGTTATTAAATTCAAACCCGTAGTCGCGTAGTTGCGTCCGCATCCACAGAACTTGTGAGCAACAACTGGCAGCCGCGACGTACTCCGCATCGGCCGTCGAAGTTGATACACAAGTTTGCTTCTTTGAGGACCAGCAGACCAACTTATCGCCCAATAATTGTGCTCTGTTAGACGTGTTTTTTCTGTCCATTCGACAACCTGCATAATCAGCGTCAGTATAGCCAATTAATCTAAAATCAGTGTCTTTTGGATATAATAACCCTATGTTGGGAATTCCTTTGAGATAGCGTAGAATTCACTTGACGGCGTGCATGTGGGACTCTTTTGGGTCGACTTGAAAACGAGCACAAAGACAAGTGGCGAACATGATGTCGGGTCGGCTTGACGTTAAGTAGAGAAGAGATCCAATGATGGTCCTATAAGTTGTCATGTTGACTGCCTTGCCTAACGGATCAACATCCAATTTACAGTTTGTGGACATGGGAGTACTCATAGGTGGGCTCCTGTCGTGATTAAATCTCTTCAGAATATCTCTTATATACTTGGTTTGACTGATGAGTATTCCATTGTCGAGTTGCTTGGCTTGTAGTCCAAGAAAGAATTAGAGTTCGCCCATTAGGCTCATCTTGAATTTTATCTTCATCAGGTAACCAAATTTCTGATATAGTCGTTCATTTGTCGAGCCGAAAATGATGTCGTCGACGTAAACTTGAACGATCATCAAGTCCTTGCTTGATTTTTGATTAATAGTGTCGTATCGATTGTTCCTCTTATAAATTTGGACTTTACTAGAAATTCGCTCAGCACATCATACCAAGCATGAGGGGCTTGTTTTAGTCCGTAGAGAGCTTTATCCAATCGATAGACATAATCAGGATGATTTCGTGCACGAACCCTTCGGGTTGAGCGACGTAGACTTCTTCTTTTAACACGCCGTTGAGAAAGGCGGTTTTGACATCCATTTGATAGACTTTGAAGTCTTTATGAGCCGCGTATGCTAGAAATAATTGAATAGCTTCAATACGAGCAATCGGAGCATACGTCTCATCGTAGTCAATACCTTCTTGTTGATTGTACCCCTTGGCTACGAGTTGTGCTTTATTCCTGATTCACCGTTCTCGTTCTTCTAATTTTTTTAAACCAATTTAATTCCTATAATTGTTTTGCCATGCGGTCGAGGAACTAGTGTCCAAACTTGTAGACGGTCGAATTGGTTGAGTTCATCTTGCATTGCGATCACCCAATTCGTGTCTTTAAGGGCTTCGACTACCTTAAGTGATTTTTTTTGGCTTAAGAAGCACGTGAATAGTCCGCTTTGTGTAGATGTCATAGTGCTTAATCCACTTGAAGGATCGCCGATTATTTGGTCGATAGGATGAGCTCGAGTCCACTTGCGTTCATGAGGAAGAACCGAAGTAGATCCATCGTTGATTTGTAGATCGAGACATCTTGAATTGATAAGTTGATCATTCGTAATAGGGAAATTCATTTCGGAAGTTGAATTGGAAGGGATTTCCGTATCGGAATTAGTAGTAGCAGCAACACTAGTTGAAGATTCAGAATTTGGAGTTTGAGGGTTCGGAATCTCAATAGTAATTTCAGCCGTAGAAGGAGAAGTTGCGTTGCTTGGTATAGAATGAGACGAAGCATGCATTTGAGACTCGTTTCTATAAATATATTCAAATAAAAAATCCAAATCTTCCAAATCGGCGGGAATTGCTTCTTCCGACGTTGAGGTAGATGTTGTCGGAATTTGTTGACTTTGTGCCAACAGGCCTATAAGCCCGAGTTCTGAACTGTTTTTTTCAGAAGCCAAATCGTTCACTTCTTGAAAAGTGACATTGTAGTTTTCTAAAATAGTACGAGAAGACTTGATATAGATGTGGTATGCTTTAGAAGTGGATGAATATCCAACAAAGACGGCTTCAAATGCTTTAGGGTCGAACTTGCTTCGATGCTCTCGACGTTGGCTACAAAGCATTTGCAATCGAAGACTTTGAAGAAAGAGATTTCGGAATCCTTTGATTTATTATCTCGTACGGCATCTTTTCAAAGCGTTTGTGAATAATCGTCCGATTTTGCGTAAAGCACGTTGTACTCACTGCTTCAGCCCATAGAAAGTAAGGGAGACCGGAATGCATTAGCATTGTTCTTGCAGCTTCAACTAAAGTCCGGTTCTTCCGTTCTACAACGTCATTTTGTTGAGGCGTTTTAGCGGCTGAAAATTTTTGAATAATTCCAAGTGACTGATAGTAGTTGTGGAGATGCTGATTCTTGAATCCAGTCTCATTGTCAATCCTGATTACTTGGATCTTCTTTTGCATGAGATTCTGAGTCGTATTCACAAAGCTTACTATCAAGTCTCCAGTCTCGTCTTTAGTTCGGCGATATCTTGTCCAAGTGTAGCGTGAATAATCGTCTACAATTACTAGCACATACTTACGACCGTTGATAATTTGTGCTTTCATTTGTCTAAAAAGGTCCATGTGTAATAATTCCAAAGGTCGAGATGTGGAGCTTGAGTTTGTGTGACACTCGCTTCATTTTTCCCATTCGACAAGCCGAACAATGATGCTCTTCATGAAGGGAAATAGTTGTAGACCGTTGACCAACTTTTTGATAAAGAGTTTGTGAAGAGCTTTGAGATTTAGGTGAGATAGACGTCGATGCCATAAGTTGTTCCTCTTGATTGTAGTCTGTGATAGCAAACAGCTGTCGAATGTCATAGTGTTGTCAGATTGATGGTGTATAGATTAGATCTTTGAGATCCTATAAGAATTTCTTGATTCTAACTATTTAAAATTCTGCACTGATCAGCTAGAAACACCACTTGAAACCCGCTGTCACAGAATTGTCCTATGCTGAACAAGTTGTGTTTAAGACCTTGGACGTAAGAGACATCTTTGATGTCAGATTCTTCAGAAGAATATCTTGAAAGCCTAGTATTGGAGCTGAATCGTTGTTATCGAATCTGACTTTTCGTTGTAAAGGTCTTGATAGTTGCTCAACAGTTCTTGATTTTCCGTCATGTGTGTGGAGCAACCGGAATCTAGATACCACACATGATGGATCTGGATAGAAAGATTTTAGAGAGACTTAGGTACCTACTTAGTAATGGGTCCTCTCGGATTAGCATAGTGAGTATGTAAGGTTTGTTCATTTTTTGTTCCTAAACCATTGGAGCTCTTAGGTACCCAAACCAACTTATTAATAGGTTGTTTAAGTGGTAGCTCTTTAGGCAACTTGGCCTTGTTGGCTTGCATTGGCCTAGATGGTGTCTTCGGAACCCATTGAGGGTGAACCTTACATGGGAGATTAATTTCAGCTCGGACAAATGTCTTATCAGTCTTAGTGCATGAGAAAATCTTTTCTCTAGCTAGTCTCCTAAGGTGTTTAGCCGAGTGTACTTGGACTGAGTACCTTAGATGAGAGCAAGAATGTATTCAGGTATAAGCTTGCGTAATAGCCGGGTCTTGTTTCCTACGAAACTTAAGACTTGCATTTGTTTAGAATGATTGATTTTGTTTTTAGAAGTAGAGCCGTTTTCAAATTTGTGCTTTTAAAATTAATAGACTTTAAAGCATAAGTTGAAGCAACATGAAAATTAGAAACGGCTGTCCTTTTACGAGTGTCCTTACTTTTTGATACATAAGAAAGTTTGGAAAATAAGTCATTTCTATCAATTTTCTTCTGAAATTCTATCCTAGGCACTCTTTCCTTTGCATGGTTCACCTCTTTTACTACTCTACATGTGGATGGTGTAGAAAAAGAGTTAGTAAAATCTTTTTCACCTTTGAAGCGTTTTAGGACTCTTTCCCTCCATTTACGCTTTTTAAAAAAGATCTTTCTTCTTTTAAAATATTTTGTAAAATAATGGGAGGTGTTTTCATAAATTAGATCTTGTCCTTAATTAATGATTTTTCTTTCAAAATAAAATCAGGACAAGATTTTAAAATTGAGGAATTTTTTAGTTAGAAATCTTCAATAAAAGACCATTCTTTTCTGCTTCAAAATTTTTTCTTTCTGTCTCTAAGGAAGCGTTCAAATCAGCTATTTTCTTAATAATATGGGGAATATAACATAAAGTAGAATTTTTAGAATGATCATTACTTTCTTACTTAACTTTAGGAAGATCTTCTAAAGGATATAATGAATTATAATCACTAGACATTCCCGTGTCTTGTAACTATTATTCAAATCTGTGTAGTCAAAGGGGATGTTAGTCCTATATGTGGCTTTTCTTTTCGATTCTTCTAAGGCATTTATTCGGAAGAGTTAGTAAAAGCCATTAAAGAAGTTAATCTTAAACCCATGTACTTGATATCATATAATTGTTTGATATTGACCCTTTTCAAGTTACAGAGATTCTTAAATTCTAGGCCTTCTATAGGATTATAAAATTCTATATCATGAGGTTGATTTAGAAAGATAGTCTGATCCGTTTGCCCCCTTTTTGTTAGAAGATCGTCTAAAGTCTTAATCCTAGATTAAAGCTTCTTACGTTTGTCAAAGATTTCCTTACTAATATTTCTAGAAATTTCTAAATCTCTCTGACAATTGCTAAGAGTCTTACTAAGGTCGTTGATTTTTGTCTTAGAAGTAGCTAACCTAGATTCAAGACTATGTATCGTTTCCTTAGCATTAGATAAGAGAACTTCTAGGTGAACTTTCTTAACTAGTTGCTTTTGGAAATTAATTTCACTAAGGGCTAGTCTCTCCTCTAATTCTTTTGTACTTTTCCGCTCATTTTTCATGTTAGCATATTTAAGTAGTAAAGATTCTGACATGATTAATAATGTAGATTCGGGTGTAGCTACCTCTTGAGATGAGGTTGATGCTTTGTCTTCGTCGTCGGACCTCCTCAATGAGTTTTCGTCCGAGGCATCGTCAAGAAATGCCAGAGGAGCCAGATTGCCGTTGTCAGAATCCGTTGTGTTTTCTAGTCAGTGCTCTTGTTCGGCCATTAGAGCTACTCCAGTTTCCTTTTATTTGGTAAGTTGAAATTCTCTTGCGAAGTGCCCTATCTTTCCACAATTGTAGCATTTTTTTGGTGCTTTGGCGTTTTTGGATTCTGATGACTCGACCGGTCTTTCCTTGGGCTTAAAGCTTGAGGTACAAAGTCTATAGCCGAAGAGGAGGATTTCTTATAGATCTTTTTGCTCATCATTTTAATAATGAGAGCCAATTGTTTCTTGAACTCTTTCATATCGGGCTCGGAATCCGATTCTGACTCATCTTCATCTTCGGAATTCATCTTTGATAATCTCGCTAATGTCTTCCTCGTGTTGAGCGAGATTATCAAAGACGGCGTGAACATCCATTTCGTCTAAATCCTTGTTTTGACGGATTTACATGGATATTTTCTTCCACCCCTGTTGAAGAGAAGAGAGAAACCGGATGTTGACCTCCATGTTGGTCTTGAAGATATCAATTTTCCTCATCTCGTTAAGAATAGTTAAATAGCGTTGATAGAGTTCGTAGATATTTTCCTCCGTCTTAGCTTTGAAGGAGTCGTAAGCGGTGAGAATGTTTGCTTTCTTAGCCTTGACTCCAACTTCAGTCCGTTGCATCATTTTGTGGAGCTCGTCCCACATAGCCTTTGCACTAGACAGACTATCTATTTGCATATAGATGTCATTTGGAATTCCTTGCATTAGGAAAGTTTTGGCTCCGAGATCTGCTTTGGCTCTTAATCGCTCCCCTTCCGTGTATTCACTAGGAATTTTGATTCTTCTAGTGGCGGGAATGGGAGGATTATTAGTGGCATCGCCTGCTTGGATAAGCCCAAATTGAGCAGGACCTTCTTGAAGAGAAGCTATCAAGTTTGTAGCTTGATCTTTTTTCTCCAAGAAGTTCATGAATCGACTTCTCCAAATGGTGTATTCGCCTCTTCGTAGAATTGGAGGGCGGACGTCGTTTCCAAGTGAGTAAGCATCCATTTATAGTTGATTGGTAGGATCTCGTGAAAGTTTGGAATTGAAATGGTAAAAGTGCTTCACAAGTGACAAACTTCGTTAGTTATGTTTGACTCGTACTTTAAGCAATTTCCTTGTCGGACATATTTTTCGTTTTTAAAAAGGAATTGTTTTGATTGCGAAAAATATTAGATACTAGAATTGATACTTCAAAATTTTGCTAAAGAATTTTGAATTTATGATCGAAAATTTTAAGTATCGAAAAAGATTATTCGGAGAGAAATATTTTTCGTAAGTTTTGAAAATTACGATTTTCAATTTAAAAAAAAAATTAAGTGTAAAATGTCTGTGTGTTTGAAGGTTCAGTAGTCCAAAAAAAAATTTCAAGCATTAAGTTTTCTGATTTGAAAATTTTTCGAACCTTATAATCGAAAAAAAAAAATTTGATCGTATAAGTTTTTCGTTGTATATTTATCGAAAATATTTATTCGAACGAAAAGGTTTTTCAAAGAAAATATGCTATCGAAAAATAGTTTGTCGAATAATTTTGTTGATCGCACAAACTTTTGTCGCAATATTTGTAATCAAAAAATTTAAAAGTAATCGAGAATTTTCGCTAAGTTTGACTCAAATTGTTGACTAAAAGTTTTTCGAGTGATTGAAATATGTTTTCGCTAAATTATGACTCGAAAATTTAGAAGATCGAAAGTCTTGTGATCGAAAAACTTGTAATAGTAAAACAAGTTTTCGTGTAATAGTAATACTCGAAATTGATATTTATATTTTAATCGAAAAACTTATTATCGAAAATAAAGTTTTTCTTGAGTGAAACTCACGAAAACAGTGTGAGTTATCGAGAAACATTTCGGCTGTAAACTTATTCGAAAAATATTTTTCGAGCCAAGTTGTTGATCGAAAAACGACCGAATAACAACCTTCAAGTTCAGTGGAACAGTGAAAATCCAGATTCAACCGAAAACTTCAAGATAGGTGCTGAGATTCAGGATAATCACTATAATCTAAGTTCTGAATATGAACAAACACAAGATTAACCACGTTTTACAGCAAAATATATTGATTTTGAAGAAATCAAATCCTATTCAAAACTTAATCGCAGACATAAATATCGATCGAAATTAAATCTTAAATAATCTGATGTTCTAAGCGATTGAAATCAGTACGTAATTCATTCCTAACATATAATCTATCACTTTAACAGCAAGATCACAACAAATTCGCAAAATTAAGCACATTGATCAAAATACATTTCACGTAAGTTTTTCGATCGAAAAATCTGGAAAATTATTTTGATCTTAGAATAGCGAATTCCATCCAAAAGCGATCACGATCAGCTCTGATACCAATTGTTAGGTCGTATTTATCAACTAACAATCAATCTAAGTATGAATTCTAGATATTCGAATGAGAAATCTCAAGAATTATCTTCGGTCGAATATCGAGTTTGAAGATCGGGGGAGACAAACGATTAGAGAGTGGAAGTTTTCGATTGCCTTTCTCTCTCTAGAATGTGAATTCAATATTTTGTGATTTTTCTGAAAATGACTTGTATATTGATTTTTGTTGTGTACATGGTATATATACCTCTATGCATGATATATTTAAAAACTAGTCCTACACTAATAAAAATACGAGCTACGCCCCTAATTACAAGGATAACTAATTAACAATGCACAACTTTTATGTTTCTTCAATATTTAACTTGTAAATATTCTAACATGATTAATAATGTAGACTCAGGTGTAGCTACCTCTTGAGATGAGGTTGATGCTTTGTCCTCATCGGACCTCCTCGTTGAGTATTCGTCTGAGGCATTGTCAAGAAATGCCATTAGAGCTAAATTGTCTTTGTCAAAATCAGTTATGTCTTCTAGCCAGTGTCAGCAATTAAAACTACTCCAGCTTCCTTTTGTTTAGTTAATTGAAATTTCTTGGAGTAGTAGTTGGCGTCTTTCTTCTTCGGAGGATTGCATTCTGTGGCGAAATGCCCTATTTTACCATAATTGGAGCATTTTTGTGGCTTTTTGGCATTTTTGGATTCTGACGACTCGGTCGGTCTTTCATATCGGGCTCGGATTCCGATTTTGACTCGTCTTCTTCTTCTGAAGAACTCGGCAGTTTGATGCTTTTATCTTTACGAGATCGACTAGTTTTTCTTTTCAAAACTAGAGCTATTGAGTCTTCAATTTGTTTACCCTTTTGTTCTTTTTGTGCTAATATCTTCCGCGTGTTGAGCGAGATTGTCGGAAACGACATGGATATCCATTTCATCCAAATCCTTGTTTTGACGGATTTGCATGGATATTTTCTTCCACTCCGATTGAAGAGATGAAAGAAATCAGATAGCTACCTCCCTATTTGTCTTGAAAGTTTCTATTTTCCTCATCTCGATAAGAAGAGTCAAATTGCGTTGATAGCGTTTGTAGAGATTTTCCTCCGTCTTAGCTTTTAAGGAGTCATAAGTTGTGAGTATGTTCGCCTTCCTAGCCTTGACTCCGACTTCGGTCCTTTGCATCATTTTGTGGAGCTCGTCCCACATAGCCTTAGCACTTGATAGACTATCTATTTGGATATAAATGTCATTTTTGATGTCTTGCATCAGGAAAGTTTTAGCACCGAGATCAGCTTTAGCTCTTAATCTCTCCCCCTCATAGTATCCACTACGAATTTTGAGTCTTCTAGTGGCAGGAATGTGATGAATATTTGTGGCATCGCCTTCTTGGATAAGTAAGAATTGAGCGGGTCCTTCTTGGAGAGAAGCTATCAAATTTGTAGCTTGATCTTTTGTCCCCAAGAAATTTATAAATCGCCTTCTCCATACGGTGTATTCGCCTCTTCTTAGAATTGGAGGATGGACATCGTTTCTGAAGAGTATATTAGAATTGTGCTTATTATCCTTGTAATTAAGGGCGTAATTAGAAGTTTTGATAGAGTAGGACTTAAGAGTACTTATACCTTAAATATAGGTATAAATATGATGTACACTATCAAAGTTTATAGAGTTTATTATTATTCAGAAATAATAAGTTTCGAATTCATTTTTTAAACGAAAGATCACGCTCGAGAAACTCAGAACCATATAACAACCTCTCAAGATCTTCAAAGCGGATATTCGACCGATCGTATATCGTAAGCTTTCTTACTCGAATACCGAGATTCGTGCTTAGATTGCTTGTTGATTGATGAATCGGGACCTAACAAATGTCATCAGAGCAAATCGTGATTGATTTTGGACAGAATTCGCAATTTTCAGAACAAAATAATTTTCCAGATTTTTCGATCGAAAAACTCACTTGACTTATATTTTGATCAATATACTTAATTGTGCGAATTCTGTTATTGATTTTGCTGATTAAGTGATAGATTATATGTTAGGATTGATTTAGGTACTGATTTCAATCGCCTAGAACGTAATAGTAAATCAGATTTTTGATCTAGATTGATTTTTGCGTTTACGATCAAGTTTTGAGTCCAATCTGATTTTCTTAAATCTCTATATATTTTTCTATTAAACATGGTTGATTCTGTGTTTGATCATATTTAGAATTGTTAAACAAGTGAATATCCAGAATTTCCGCGTCTAAATTGAACATTTCGATTGAATCTGGAATTTTCACTGTTACATTGAACTTAACTGTTCTTCGATCAAGTTCTTCGATCGAAAAACTTGAATCGAAAAATATTTTTCGACCAAGTTTACAGCCGAGAAATTTTTCGACGACAAACACTATTTTCGAGTGTTTTACTCAAATTTAAGACTCGAAAAACATTATTTCAATAATTAGTTATTCGGTTCATATAAAAATATATTTTTCGAGCGAATAAATTTTTCGATCCAAAATTAGCCAAAACATATTTTCGATCGAAAATATTCCATCGAAAAATTTTACAGTCAACAATTTGAGTCAAACTAAAAACAAAGTTTTTCGATCACTAGTAATTTTTCGATCACAAGTTATTTGATAAGAGTTTTTCTGATCAACATAGTTTTTCGACAAAATATTTTTCGATAAGATCATCTTTTCAACATTTTTTCCGAAAAATATTCTTCGATAAACATATAACTAAATCCTTAAACGTTCGAAAAACTTTTTCGATTAAAAAGCGTAATATTTTTAAATCGAAAAACTTTACTGCTCGAAAAACATTTCGACTACATCATTTAAAAGAAATCAAAAATTGTGAACTTCAAAACTTACGAAAAATTTTGTCTCCGAACTATCAATTTTGATACTCAATATTTTCGATCAATAATTCAAATTTCTTTAACGAATCTTGAAGTATCAATTTTTAATTACCAAATATTTTCAAAACATAACAATTTCTCTTTCACGACCGGGTCATAGGTTCAAAAAGGAAATTGTTTAAGTACGAATCAAATATTTCTAATTAAGTTTGTCACTTGTGAAGCATTTTTCACTACTATTCCAAACCTTCACAAAGATCCTATCAATCAACAAAATTGGATGCTTACTCACTTGGAAATGACGTCCGCCCTCCAATTCTTCGAAGAGGCGAATACACGGTATGGAGAAGCCGGTTCTTGAACTTTCTTGGAAACGAAAGATAAAGCCTCAAATTTTATCGCGTCACTTCAAGAAGGTCCAGCTCAATTCTGGCTCATCCAAGAAGGAGATGCCACAAACAATCCTCCTATTCCTGCAACCAGAAGACTTAAAGTTCCTGGTGAATATACCGAGGGGGAGCGTTTAAGAGCCAAAACAGACTTGGAAGCCAAGACTTTCCTAATGCAAGGAATACCGAATAACATCTATATGAATATAGATAGTCTATAGAGTGCAAAAGTCATGTGGGATGAGCTCACAAGATGATGCAACGAACTGAAGTTGGAGTCAAAGCAAAGAAAGCAAATATCCTAACGGCTTATTACTCTTTCAAAGCCAAGACGGAGGAATCAGTTTATGAACTCTATCAAAGATATCTAACTCTTCTCAATGAAATGAAGAAGATAGATATATTCGAAGACCAACATGGAGGTCAACATCAGATTTCTTTCTTCTCTTCAACCGGAGTGGAAGAAAATATCCATTCAAATCCGACAACATAAGGATTTTGACGAAATGGATATCCATGCCGTCTTTGATAATCCCGCCCAACATGACGAAGATATAAGCGAGATCCAAAAAGAACTAAAGGGCAAGCTGATCGACGACTCTATACCACTTATCCCTGAAATAAAGCAAAGGCGATCTCGAAAGGATAAAAGAATCAAGTTGTCAAGTTATTCAGAAGGTGAAGAAGAATCTGACTCGGACTCCGAACCTGATATGAAGGAGTTCAAGAAACAGTTAGCTCTCATTTCTAAAATGATGAGTAAAAACTATTACAAAAAGAAATCCTCGTCTTCGGCCAATAGACTTCGGACATCTAGCTCCAAGCAAAGGGAAAGACCGGCCGAGTCCTCAGAATCTAAAAGTGTCAAAGAACCACAAAAATGTTATAATTATGGAAAGGTAGGACACTTCTCCAGAGAATGCAAACTACACAAGAAAAAGGATGCCAACTACTACTCCAAAAAATTCCCACTCACTAAACAGAAAGAGGCTGGAGTAGCACTGATGGCAGAACAAGAGCATTGGCTGGAACCACAGATTCTAAGAACATCTTCGAACCGACTTCGGCATTTCAATCCGAGTTCCTCATTTCTCATAATATTTAGATTAAACGTGCGGATTTCGAAGGTAGAAACGTGTTCCGATTCATTTTCTGTTCAAAAACATCCGATTATCAAGCATTTTCACGAAAAAATTTTGACAAAAGCTCATGTTTATTTTTTCGACGAAAACTGATTTTTCGAGCTTCAAATCAAAGTGTTTACAGTCAATCTTTTGGGTTCAAATCATGATATTTGGATTCGCCACTGTTCTCTGAACATTTCGAACCCAGATAAACCCATGATTTACCCAGAAATCAAAGATTATGTTTCACGTATATACTGTTTGATTTGAAAATTTTCGATCGAAAAAGTTTGTGCGCTAACAGTGTCATCGAAGAACTTTAGTTTTCGTTAATTTTATTCGATCGCAAAACTAAGCGGCGAAAACTTAAGTTTTTCGACAATTTTTTATTCGATCGAAAACTTAATCAGCGAAAACTTGAATTATTCGACACATTTTTATTCGATCGAAAAACGCCACAATCGAATAAATCTTTACTCGAATAAAAACACGCTGCAAAAGACTTAGAAAATTTTTCAAGACATAGAAGAATTTTCGATCGCAAATTTTAAAAAACGAATAAATTTTTACTCCAATAAAAACACGATTCTAAGACTTAGTTAATTCTACAAATTTCTCAAATTTTCACTATGTCTTCCGCGATAAGTCTTTAAATATACAATTCTACTCTACATTAATTCTTAATCAAATTCATTCATTCATGAAACTTTATCGACTAATGAACCTAATATTATTTTTGCAGATATGGCAACTCCCAACTACCCTCATATTTACTCCTCTGGAAGTTATATGACAGTCCAAGACAACAACGTCCAACTGGATTTAACAACGTTTCGGTGTCCGGATGAAGTCATACTATCCATCCTCAAAGGACACCCTTTATGGCCAGCTCTGACCATGACGGCCACCGTACCAATGGTCTATCTCCAGCAATTCTGGGGATGCATGCAGAGCTTTGTCAACGGCGACAGCGTGGATTATATGACTAAGCTCAGTACAAAACACATCGCCCTGACAAAAATCTAATGGCCTTGGTGCTCGATCTCCCGCACTACGATGAATACGACCGACTACCAACGGATGCGGAGATCGTAGAACACATGCTCTGGATGGGATACAAATCGCCGCTAACTAAACTGGCCAACATTCAAAATAGCGGGATTCCTCATCCGTGGAAGACACTGTTCGGCATCATCAACAAATGCCTCTCCCTAAAACACTCCGGCTTCGACAAGACGAATGGAAACATTCTTCAAATTTTTTACGGAGTGGTCTTCTCCAAAAGATATGACGTGACTCAGCTGATCTGGAACGATCTCGCCGACCAGATGCGTCAGAGGGAGACAAAGTCGAAGGCCAGATCTTTTTTGTATGTCCGGTGGTTCCCGGTAATGATCTCGCATTTCATGGAAGTCCATCCAGATATCCCGAAACTACCACCGATTGCGGACTACACCGCGCCACGCCATCGATTCTTCCAAAACTCGAAGGCCGCCGATCTAGCACTCCAATCAAAGATCCCATTGGAGCTGCTCCATTTAGCTGATCCAACTGAAGAGGCCTACCAAGATTACTGCCAGAACAACTCCATCACGAAGGCGATGGTACGTGCCATGGATCCAGCCCCGACACCTTCTCAAAGGGAACAATTGGTGACATCAACAGAGCCCGGAGTCACGCCTCAGGAGATTGAACCCGAAGGTGTCCCACAAGATATCTCTCCTGAGGCAACCAACTCCGATGAAGCACACAGACTCCAACGAAGGAGCCCTCGCCGATAACAAATCTCAGCCCCGTCTGCAGGCCTTCACCCATACAAGCTTCGGAGTCAACACTTCCATCACCGGGTGATCAACCCACTGAACAGATTCAAATTGAATCTGTCTCAACACCCATAGAGGTGATACCTATCGTATTATCTCGAGGATTGGGTGGAAGCCCTATTGGACCCCCGATATCTTCGGAGCCAACAATAGGCAAACCCTCTGAAGTGGTGACTTCAGGGTTGATAACGGATGTCCTTGGACGTACCGGACCCTCAAGCCCTACTATAGGCGGCACATCGGAAATCTACTCCGATGTTGTGACAGTAGAGCGCCTCCCTGGCCATACTCCATCGATGTTCGTGACAGAGCACAGACTACAAGAAGCACTCTCCTCAGCCCTATCTTCACTAGAAGATCGTCTGATGGACCGAATGCTCCATGCTCTCGAGACTTCCCGAAGAGACACCGGGAAAACACTAGTCTCAGAAGTTGCTCCTACCGACACACAAACTACACCCGTCTCCTCACCACTTCCAACCACCACTCTACACACCCCACTACAACCAATCCTCACCACCCCAACTCCCTCACGCTCACTTATCAACCCATACACCATTCTGATCACTCAGCTTCACGATATCCTCATCTCGCGCCTTCTCGCACTAGAGACAAGAACTCCCGCAGAAGAAAGTCTCTACAAAAGATTAATAGATGAACCAGAGCTGCCAGCACAAACAACGTGCCGTGAAGAAAGCTCTCGCCCCAAACGTAGACATGACGATCCCGATGATCCGGATCATTATGAGGGGGAGAAACGGCAACGAACAACAAGGAGCGGCCGTGGATTGAGTCAGACAAAGACTCAAGAAGCTGGAGGATCGTTCTCAAACCCACCAACCACACAATCTCAAACCCGCCAACAAACAACCACACCTCCCCCCATATCCCAAACACTAACCCTCTCTCCTACAAATCCAAATCATATCCCAACCTCAAACCTTCCCCAAGTTCATCAAGAAGCAGTTGCTTACGATCCACATCTGATCGTAGATGACTACATACTAAACGAGAAATGGACGACGGAATGGGAACCAGAGGAAGCTGCTCATGCTCGACTCTCCAACGTCAGATACTTCCTACAACAAGCTTCAGTTGACTTAGTACTGCTTGAAAAAGAAGAACTTCAAGAAGGTGAGAACTACATTTCTGCCCTCCCAGAGCTACCCGAAATGATAAGGCTTAGAGTCGACTCTCCTCCCCGTCTATCAAAAGGGACAGTTAGAGTTGAGACGCCATGGGAGAATGTCAGAATTGAAGTCCCCTTCATTGAAGACATAACAAAGCAGATTTGGAGGGCTCCAAACAAGATCAAGAAGCTTAACGAACTTAATTTGAGGGGCATCTCACACTGGGAAGATAGGAAGAAAATTGAGCATATCTTCATGCTCAACTATCTCGGACCAGATCGTAGTGGCATTCCAGCTGATCAACTGAAGGAGAACTTCAAGAAAAAGTCACTGATTTCTCCAACTCGTCGGAGTCTCTCATACGATCGGAAGATATCCAACTCCTATCTACATAATTGAGCGAGCGGACAGCAACCGCACTCGAGAAGAGATAGATGAAAGCTATCTCTCATTCCTTCCACCGGATGAAGTCTACCAAATATATCAAATGTACAAGAGAAAGTACAAGACACATTCTGGATATATCGAGACTGAAGGACTCGAGGAGCTGAAAAGATTCATGGTGCGGCAGATCAAATATCACACCGCACACGACCTTCAAATTGCAATAGAGAACAACATGAAGAAGGTCAACATGGAATCTCCGCTCATGAAGGGCTTCCCACTCAACAACTTTCCCGAGAACTACATTTTCAAGACCCCTGGCCTCGCCATAACCTATTAAAATCCAGTCATTGGAAAGACAAGGGCTATGATGAAGTCAGAAGTTCATAAATTCTGCGATGGGACACTTAAGTTAGTGAGGAAGAATATTCAGAAGAGATTGGGAGAGATCACCAAAGAGACAATCTTCGAAGATCTTTGTGAAGAAGAGGCCCCACTCCTGAACGAGCTTCAAGATGCCATAAATGAAATATTGGAGTTGAGGAATGCTGTTTGACGCTACGAGACAGCATTGGGACTGAGGAAGTCTTTTCACGCCCAACAAGGATAAAAGGAGCTGAAACGAAGACAAGCACAAAGGGGGAGATTGAAGAGTATATTTAGAATTGTGCTTTATTATTTCATTATCCTTGTAATTAGGGGCGTAATTAGAAGTTTTGATAGTGTAGGACTTAAGAGTAATTATACCTTAAATATATGTATAAATATGATGTAGACTATCAAAGTTTAAAGAGTTATTATTATTCAGAAAATAATAAGTTTAGAATTCATTTTTTAAACGAGAGATCACGCTCGAGAAACTCGGAAACATCTAACAACCTCTAAAGATCTTCAAAGCGGATATTCGACCGATCGTATATCGTAAGATTTCTTACTCGAATACCGAGAATTCGCGCTTAGATTGCTTGTTGATTGATGAATCAGGACCTAACAGTTTCCAAGTGAGTAAGCATCCATTGTAGTAGTCGATTGGTAGGATCTCGTGAAAGTTTGGAGTTGCGATGGTAAAAGTCCTTCACAAGTGACAAACTAGTTAGTAATGTTTGGTTCGTACTTTAAACAATTTCCTTTTCGGACCTATTTTTCGGTTCAAAAAAATTATTTTTGAGTACGAAAAGATATTTATTACAAAAATTGATACTTCAAAATTTTGCTAAAGATTTTTGAATTTATGATTTTGATAGAAAATTTTTAGTGTCAAAAATGATTATTCGAAGAAAAATATTTTTCGTAATTTTTGAAAATTACGATTTTGATTCCTTAAAAAATTCAAATCAGTGTAAAATGTATGTGTGTTTGAAAGTTGAGTAATTGAAAAAAATTTCGAGGGGTAAGATTTTTGATTTGAAAATTTCCGATCCTTATAATCGAAAATGATTTTCGATAGTATAAGTGTTTCGAAGTATGTTTATCGAAAATTATTTTTCAAGTGATAAAAGTTTTGCAAAAGTATCCAATCGAAAAAAGTTTATCGAAAAAAAAATTTGTCAATCGCAAAAACTATTATCGAAATATTTGTTATCGAAAAATTTAAAATGATCGAAAATCTATGTCTTTAAAAAAAATTCGATAAGTTTGACTCAATTTGTTGACTAAACTTATTCGAGTGTGAAATATTCGATCGAAATATGTTTTCGCTGAGTTTTTAACTCGAGAATTTAGATGATCGAAAAACTTGAGATCGAAAAACTTGTAATAGTAGATATGTATCTAGCGAAACAGTATTCGTCGGAAAAAAAATACGCTTAGTTACGCTTGAAAAAGATATTTATGTGTGAATCGAAAAATTGTTGATCGAAAATAATGTTTTTCGAGTATTTTCGAGCCAAGTTTTTCGATCGAAAAACGATCGAAGAACACAACTCGAGTTCAATGGAACAGTAAAACCAAGATTCAACTGAAAAACTTAAGTTAGATGCTGAGATTCTGGGTAATTACTCGAATATGAGTTCTGAATATGAACAAACCAAGATTAACCACGTTTTACAGCAAAATATAGCGATTATGACGAAAATTAAATCGTATTCAAAACTCAATCGCAAACAGTAAAATCGATCTAAATCGAATATTAGAATAATCCGATGTTCTAAGCGATTGAAATCAGTACGTAATTCATTCCTAACGTATAATCTATCACTTTAGCTACAGGATCATCAACAAAATTTGCAAAATTCAGCATGTAGATCAAATTGTATTTCGCGCGTGTTTTTCGATCGAAAAATCTGGAAAATAATTTTGATCTAAAAATAGCAAAATCAATCCAAAACGGTCACGATATGCTCTAATACCAATTGTTAGGTCCTAATTAATCAACTAACGAGAGATCTAGGCATGAATTCTAGATATTCGAATATAGATTATCGAATGTTACCTTCGGTCGAATGTCTCAGTGGAAGATCACGAGAGAGAAATGCTTAGAGTGAGGAAGTTTTCATTTGTGTGTCTCTCTCTAGAATGTGAATTCTTAGCCTTGTGAATTTTTTGAAATTCTTGTATATTTATTTCTGTAGTGTACATTGTATATATACCTCTATACATGGTATATTTACTAATTAGTCCTACACTATAAAAAATATAAGCTACCCCCTAATTACAAGAATAACTAATAAACATAGCGCAATTTCTAAGTCTTCTTCATATACGACAACCTTGTGAGTTATTATTAGAAAAGTTACTTCCAAGTATTGTATATGAAGACGATATGGGGTGAATTATCCAACTAAAAAAAGAATATATTAAAGGCGAGAGAACAAAGTATAATTCACTGAAATTTTTCTTTACACATGATTTAGACAAAAATGGTGATGCTGATGTACAACTAGTGCGGTCAAGTGAAAATCTTGCAGATTTACTTGCAAAATTACTTCCATAATAATATTCAAAAGATTAGTAGATTCAATTGGAGTTCGAAGACTTCAAGATTCAAAATGATATAACGAGAAGTAAATACGCGTCACAATCTTTTTCCCTTCACTCCATGTGGTTTTCCCCCCACTAAGGTTTTAATGCAACAACAATTGTACATATACTCAAAGAATTACGTACTTTTTTCTTCACTAGGTTTTTATCTCACTTGTGTTACCCTAATAAGATTATAACGAGGACATTCTTTGAAAAAACCAGTGGGGAGGATGAAATAATTAAATAATTAAGATTTAAATCTTTTCCATTGTAGATGAAAATTGGTATTATAAGATGAGTTGTATAATTGATTTAATTGTATTTAATGTAATTAGAGAAAAGTTTTTTAGTAGTATAAATAGATGATTAAAGTTGTATTGAAAACACGTTGAAGGATACTAATTTTCAATTTTCGATCACTATGTTAGAAAATTGCAAAAATAGTTCACTAACTTCGCATGTTGAAAAAAATGGGTTCCGATATATTATTGGTTCACTAACTTCAACATGCGAAGTTAGTGACCAATAATATACTGGAGACCTAATTTTTTTTTCGACATACGAGCAGAGACGAAACCAGGGGGTCAGAGGGGTCGGCCGACCCCCGGCGGCCGGAGTCAGAAGGAGGTTTGTGCTTGTAATAAGATTGAGCCATGGATATGCGATGTTCTAACGAGGAAGATGAGTTGCCCAAATATTTGGGATATTTGAATCTGGGCTTATTTCTGAATTGGGCCAATATTTATTTTAAAAAATCAATTCATAGGGCTTATGTTGAGTGACAAAAAGATAATTGGGCTTCTTCCTGATCCAATTCTATTTTAATAATAAAATTTAATTAATTTTTAATTAAACATAAATAAAATCCATTATTGAATGAATTTTCCACGAGAACTGCACTCTTCACTACTTGCCGAGATCAATGCATTTTCACATCAAACATGGCGTCGAATGAAGTCTTTTTTAAACATTTATACTCTTTTATTAATTACGAGGGGAAGTTAAATACTGTCACTATTAAGCAATCAAATTTTTTCTTTAATTAATAATTAGTAAAAAGGTTAAAATATTTAACCCAATATGTATCAACGAGTAATTACTCTTCCACCATTTTATTAATATATAATAATGAAAAAAAAAACATTACACACGTTACATTAATATATAGAAATTGCGCTCATCCAAAATATATTTCTAGAAGCTATTATTCCGCCATTTTCGAAATAAAAAACAAGCATGAATAAGAATAAATCAACATAACTTAATATACATTTCATAAAGTATGGATTAAATCATCATTGCACCGCATGGAGTGTGCATAAATTACTAGTTCCAGTTATGCCTTAAGAAATTAATCTATTCATAGTGATTAAATTATTCTTTTCACGAGAAATAATTATAAGTATTGAAGAGGACATGAGACCGAGTCCTTATAAAAAATCAGTTATGAAATAAAGTATATGAGATCGAATGATTTTCTACATATCTTTTTCATATTTAGCATTTGAATTAGGGTAAATTATGCAGTACCCACATGTGGTTATAGCGAAATGCACATAACTACCATATGCTTTGTTTATTGCACAAAACTACCTTGTGTTATCTAAAACTTAACATTGTATCCCCGATGTTGTTTAAAACTTAGCACAGTAGCCCCTGTGTTGTCGAAAACTTAGCACTGTACCCCTTGTGTTTTCTAAAACATAGCACGGTACCCCCCAATTATTAGGTGAAAATGACAAGGAAGGGATTTTACGCTATTTCCGAACCATAAGGGATTTAATGCTTATTTTTCAAACCACAAGTGGGCTATATGCTATTTACCCTTTGAATTATTTTTTGACCCCCCACATGACAAATCATGATTCGTCGATGCATACGAGTTAGTAATTTACTTTTGCAATTATCAAATATAGTGATCCAGAATCGTAAACTTGTATATTTTGTATATTTAGTGATGCAATCTTATCATTTCTTGAACGGTAGTTGTCTTTCCCATGAAGTTCACAGGGAATGAAGAAACGTCCACCAAATGCTCAAGCAAGAATGAATATAGGATTATTTTGGAATTATTTTGGATTATTTTAGTAAGTTCGTAATAAAAAGTAGTCAAACATTGTCCCAAATACTTTGGAGGTAAGATCAAATGATAACGAACGTCGCTCCAAACAAGTCAACAGAGAAAAAGAAGCATCTCATTATTCGCTTTCACAGTTCCTAACAAAAAGAAAAAGCCTTAACAGCAGCATCTCATTATTATTAGGTTATAAGCTTAACAAGCATCTTCGTAACATGTCATGAAAAATCGGTCAATGATCTCTTTACACTCGAGATTGGTGATTACTCGGTGGCTTTTCGTCATCATTATTCTGCTTTTCCATCTCCAAAGATTCTTCATCGTACTGAGGTTTCTTTGCCTCGCCTTTGTACATGGCATAGAGTATCAGTTGAACTGCTCCCAATCCACACCCAACGCCATTTGAAATCTTTCACACGCATTCATTACATCATTAACAGCAACACAAAGAAAGAGAAATCATTCAATGTTGGTAGCTAGTAAAATTCACAAAACTTACATAGACGAAAGGGTCTTTTCCAAGTAGGCCAAAGACAAACCAACAAGTACTGGACAAGAAGACAAACAACGAAAGAAAGAAAGGCATATACTCCACGCTCTTGGTCTTTATCACCAACCGCTACATTATAATTTATTACCAATTCAAATTCAACATCAGAAGAAACAATGAACAAGTTGAAAAAAAAAAGCATTTCTTTTTTGTGCTGTGAAGAAACTTACGATTATGGTTAGAGGCGAACCGTACATAATAATGGAGAAGACCGTGGCTACAATCCCACATATGAGTTTTCTACTGCTTCCTCGAACAGCAAAGAGTGAAACGCTCACAACAGTTGCAAATACCGTAAGAACAGAAGATAGCAGTGCCAAGATCTTTGCTTTCTCTTTCCTTTGCGAGAGGATGAGAAAGATAAGAACATAAACAGATTCTATAATTGCACCCACTCCATTAACGGTCGAGACTAGCAAGTTGTTAGGTGACACAAAGGGTAGGCCGTACCTTTTGATAAGAATTAGAACTCAGCTGACTAAATGAATGAATAATGTGATGTTAAGTTATTAAACTCACCAAGCTCCGAGTAAACAGTTGAGCAAGGTCATTGCATAGGGAATACCAGAGAACTGCTCCGTTGACCTTCGCTTTATGATTCTCTTGAAGGTCACCCTGTTACATATTTTAAGTTATAAGGTCACCCTGTAGCAGCAGTTAACTATGAATTGTTAAAGTTATTTGAAGATTCAAGGAAGCTTATTATAGCATCGGACTGAGAACATTCATGGAAGATGACTGTTCAATACTTACAATGGCGCCAAGAACAGAAACATGGCAAAAGCATTCCCTGTGGAAAGAAATTATCGAGAGAAAACAACACGATTAAAATAAATTAAATTAAAACTGCTATGATGACATGGTTGATAACAGCCCACCGAAAATCCCAAGGAACAAGTGCACTAGGTTGTTCATACTATGATCAGTGAAAAAACACTACAAAATCAGGAACAGGTTTTGTGTGTGTGTGTGGAAACTAGAAATGTGGAATGATGCCATCAGAAGCAAGGTATATATTTGGCAAGAATGAATAAGAAAGAAGGAACCAAGCTAACCACGTTATTTTTAATTATTATTATTATTTTGTTTATGTTACATCCGAGAATTGTTTCCGTTGGTAAAATATTCCGTGGAGGCGCTAAACTACTCAACGGAGATCTCGGAAAACAGTCAACGAAGTTTCTCGAATTACCAACCTCAGAATACTCCCGCGCCCGGTGTGTTTAATATTAGAACTGCAGATTGTTAGTGCCGTAGATTATTAGTTTAACTCTGTTTTTATCAATTTAACTCTGTTTTAGCTTAATTTGCTGAGAGATTGTTTATTTTAGATATTGGACTGATTGTATAGTGGGCCTTAGTAATAGTCGGTGATATATATATATATATATACTTGAAAACATTATCAGATGTAACTTAACGATTTTATTCAATAAGCATTCTGTTTTACATCCTTCATCCACATCATATTCTCTACTTTTCGCCTAATATGATATCAGAGCATTGAAAGTGCTGCGAAAGCTATGTTCAAGATCGTTCAATACGAACACATTCCTCTTTGATTTTTCAACATATCAAGAAATTCTCTGGATACGCATTCTTGATACATCCTTCTTGTTCGATTTCAAAGAGTTGTTCAATCGTATTCAATGGCTTCATCATCGGATGACAAAAAAGAGACTAAGAAGGACGATGCCAAAATCTCCTTTCAAGATGAGCAATTGAATCCGTACTATCTCCATCACTAGGATAACACAGGTTTGGTGCTCGTACATCAACCCCTCTCCGGAGATAATTATGCTTCTTGGGCAAGATCGATGGCAATTGTATTGTCTGTTAAGAGCAAGATGGGTTTTATAATGGGACTATTACTAAACCAGCGATTGAAGATCAGAGGTATCAGGCTTGGAAGAGAAATAATGACATCGTCATTTCTTGGATTTTAAACTCAGTATCGAAGGAAATCTCTGCAAGTGTTCTTTATTCGGATTCAGCAAAGGAAATCTGGGATGATTTGAAGCAACGTTTTCAAGAATCCAATGGTCCGCGGGTCTTTGAACTCAAGAAGAACTTGAAATTTGAGATAGAATCAATCATATGTGAAACTATTTTACCAATCTTAAAAGACTATGGTAAGAGATTAATTATTTCAGGCTCTCGTGTTTTTGCACTAAGTGTATCTGTGAAAAGGTGCAAACGAGATGCAGATCACGAGAGTTCATTGATCAAGAATACGTCTGGGCTTTTCTGATGGGGCTCAATGACTCCTACAATCAAGTGAGAAGTCAAATCTTGATGATGGACCTTTACCCAACATCAACATGGCCTTTCTCTTGTGGTTCAAGAAGAGAAAAAACGCTCTAACACAAACACACCAACAGAAGTTATGCGCCAAATTGCCATGGTGGTAAACAAGTCCAACAAATTCGTTCCAAGAAAAATCAAGAGGGAATTTCAAGAAGGAAGGCAAGAGGCCTGGTAATAAGATTGGGCATAAGACTTGCTACAAGCTTCATGGCATTCAACCTTGTTTCAAGACAAGAATTAGAGCTGCTACCAATGCAAATCAAGTTTCGGTTTAGCCATCTTTCATACCAGCTCCACCTCAAGGGAATGCTAATGTGGATCATCCTTCTACAAATGACTTATTGCAGCAGCTCAATCTACATCAAATTCAACATCTCAAACATCTGCTGAGTCAACAAATTCCAGGAACCTCGACGATAAATGCTTTGACATGCTCAGAAATTCAAGTTTTTGTCTAGCTTTTAATATCCCGGATAAGAATTGAGATAGTTTATGGCTAGTAGATTCTGGAGCATCTCGACATATATGCCATGATCCATCATTATTTATGAGGTTATACAATATAACATGTATTGACATACACTTGCCAAATAAACAATCCATAAAAGCATATAAGGTAAGAGAGGTCAAGTTAAACAAAGATATGGTTCTTGAGAATGTTTTATATGTCACTGAATTGAATTTTAACCTCTTATCGGGGTCATGTTCAACAACTAGTAAGAATTCCATATTATTTTCTCTTCAAATGAGTTTTGGATACATGAAATCAAGTTCCAAACAGCGAGTGACAAGGGTAGACTTCAAGATGGACTTTATATTTTGAATAAGCGACATGTTTCTAAGTCTGCTATTTTTTTTTTTTTGAAAATGATTCATTTCATATAATCAATTTACACTGAAGACAAAAACGAAACTACACAAGATGAGGAACAATATTAAAGAAAGATAAATCGTTAATCATCAAATGCAATCCGTCCTTCCTTCAGATAGTATCATCAATTGTTCCATTGTTTGAATGACCGGTGTTAGTACGATGTCCATTTCTCAGATTTCAATATGACCGCTCAAATTCTTTTCGCAACAGAGAGATTTCTCGGCCACCGATGAGAGGAAACACTCCAAAACACTCAAAGAAACACCAATGGAGAGAGACAAGATCTCCCACAATGAGAGAAAGAAACAAGAAAGGCTCCTACGCGAGGAGAATAAAACTGACAAATTAAGATACAAGAAATCCTAGATCGGAACTCAGGGGAGCAGATTGAGGATCGGCTGCGTCAAATGGATGGATATGGCCTATAACGGTAGGCGAGCTCCTAGATCTGAACTCGGTTGTTTCTGATTCTGCTAGTTGTAGCTATTTGGCTGCTTTCTTGAATAAGATTTCTATATATACATGCATCATAGTTTATGGCATCCTTCTTATAAGGTGTTAGATAAAATGAGAAGTATTTTGAATTGTAGAGATGTGATGTCTCGTCATTTATGTAACATTTTCCAAAAGGCTAAACAAACAAAGCTGCCTTCTTATCCAAAAAATAATTTTGCTTCTTCCTGCTTCGATTTAATACATTGTGACATATGGGGACCATTACACTCCTTACAATAATCATAGTTTTTCGTAACAATTGTTGATGATCATAGCACGTTCACTTGGATATTATTAATGAAACATAAATCTGAAACTAGAACAGTCATGTTATATTTTTGTAAATTAGTTGAAACACAGTTAAGGCTAAAATTAAGATGATTCGATCTGATAATGCGAAGGAACTTGAGCTTACCAATCTGTTGCAATCTAAAGGGATACTACATCAATATAGTTGTACTTATACACCTCAACAAAATTCAGTTGTTGAGAGAAATCATCAACATTTACTTAATGTGGCTCGGGCTCTTCGTTTTCAATCAGGTTTATCCAAGTCTTTTGGTCCGAACGTGTTTTGACAGCCACCTTTCTTATAAATAGGCTACATTCACCAGTTTTAAATAATAAGTCACCTTATAAGCTCGTGTTTTCTAAACCTATGAATTACAATCTCCTGCGTGCTTTTGGATGCCTCAGTTATGCTTTTACCATAAGTGCAAATAGAGATAAATTTGCACCTAGGGCCAGGAAGTATTTTTAGGTTATCCTATTGGAGTTAAAGGGTACAAACTGTTAGATATTCAAACCAATGAAATTTTTATCTCAAGAGATGTAATATTTGATGAAAATATTTTTCCTCTAAATAAGAAGGATAATATTTTTGCCGAAGACAATTATCCTTTTAATCTCATTGTTCTACCTAAGGCTTCTTCAGACATCAGTGTAGATATAACCTCTGCCGATTTATTTTCCCACATGCCGTAACCCATTCAAGATTGCACAAATTATGAGCCTAGTTGTGCAAGCTTAGATGAAGAAAATGAGGCAAAATTTGATGTTAATCCAGCCCCAATTACAGAAAATGAATTAGAAACGGAAATTGAAGAACAAGATAATTCCGTTGTACCTCTCAGGGGGTCACAAAGAGAGAGTAAAGCTCCTTCCTACCTGAAAGATTTTCACTGCAATATGGCTTGTGAAAAAACATCAGTGATTCATCCTTTATTTATGTCTTTCACATATAATAATTTATCTGATTCTTACAAGTCTTTTGTCCTAGCTACTTGAACCGTGCAGGAGCCTCAGTTTTATCATCTAGCAATGTACATCTCGGAACGGATCCAAGCCATGAAAGATGAGATCAATGTTATGGAAGAAAATAAGACTTGGACCACAATTGACCTATCCGAAGGTAAGAAATCCATTGTTTGTAGATGAGTATATAAAGTTAAATACAATGAAGCAGGTGAAGTTGAGAGGTTCAAGGCAAGGTTAGCAGCTAAGGGATACAATCAAAGGGAATGGATAGACTACATTGACACTTTTTCCCCGATTGCAAAGCCCACAACCGTGAAGGTTCTCCTATCACTAGCTGCATCAAAGGGATGACACATGTTTCACTTGGACATCAACAACGCTTTCATAAATGGTGATCTCTTGGAAGAAATCTTCATGGATTTGCCACCAGGTTATAAAGTTTCTTCAACTTCATCTAATGGTAAACAAGTTTGTCTTTTGCATAAGTCAATTTATGGTTTAAAACAAGCATCACGCCAATGAAATACCAAATTTTCAGAAGCTATGCTGGATTTTTGTTTTCACCAAACTAATTTAGATCATACTCAATTTGTTAAAGGTTCAGATAATCATTTTATAGCATTATTGGTTTATGTGGATGACATCGTCATCACGTGTCCGTCTATGGATGATATACATGAAGTAAAGTCATTTCGTACAGCATAAATTTAAGCTAAAGGATCTTGGTGTGTTGAGATTTTTCTTAGGACTGGAAATTGCTCGAATGAATCAGGGCATCTATATTTCTCAAAGACTTTACACTCCCAGCAATAAACTCAATGCAGCTGATGGATAAAAGCTAGAAAATCCATCACAATATAGACAGATTATTGGAAAGTTATTATACTGAACATTTACTAGATCTGATATCTGTTTGCAGTCAATAAACAGCTGATGTCAATGCTGATGGCCTAGAAAATCCATCACAATATAGACAGATTATTGGAAAGTTATTATACTGAACATTTACTAGATCTGATATCTGTTTTGCAGTCAATATGTTGAGCCAGTTTGTGTCAAATCCGAGGACTCCTCATTTTACTGCTCTGCATCATCTCCTTCGATATCTAAAAGGATCTCCAGGACAAGGGCTGCTATGTCAAAATTTTCCCCAGTTCACATTAAAGGTTTTATTTATTCGGATAGGGCTACATGTTCAGATACTCGAAGGTCAGTTAAATGTTTTTGCACATTCGTTGGACATTCAGTAGTGTCATTGAAAGTTAAGAAGCAGTTTACTGTATCAAGATAATCAACTAAGGCTGAGTATAGAGCAGTTGGTTCACCTGGTGCTGAAATATTATGACTTAAACAGCTCGTGGCAGATTTTGGTTGTGGAAAACAACCAACTCCTATCATTTATTGTGATAATCGCTCAGCCATTCAGCTGGCCTTGAACCCGAAGTTTTATGAGCGAACCAAACATATTGAAATTGATGCTCACTTCATCATACATCATATTCAACTTGGCAATCTCAAACTCCTTCCGATTAGTTCGAGGCTTCAAGTAGCGGATGCTTTTACTAAGCCCTTGACCGGACCTCTGTTGTCTCATTTGTTGTCCAAAATGTCCGTAATAAATATATTCCGTCCACTTTGTGGGGAGGGTATTAGAGCGCAGATTGTTAGTGTCGTAGATTATTAGTTTAACTATGTTTTTATTAGTTTAACTTTGTTTTAGCTTAATATGCAGAGAGATTGTTTATTTTAGATATTGGGTCGATTGTTTAGTGGTCCTTAGTATCAGTCGGTCATGTGTGTACATATATATATATATATATATACTTGAAAATACTATCAGATGTTATTAACGATTTTATTCAATAAGCATTCTGTGTTACCTCCTTCATCCACATCAAATTCTCCACTTCTCGCCTAATATTTAATAGCGGGCCACGTGGTGCCCTATAGCGCATATATATTTTTAAAACGTTTTCAATGCATTTTACGGTTAGCGTTAATATTTTCCTTTTTTTTTAACCACTTGGACTCTTAATGGGCTTTCTGTTCGATCACATTTATTGTGTTCAGATATAAATGTTATCTCAGTCTTGTAGTGTAATTAGTAGTTTGTGCTTAATCGTAATTAAGCCATAATTTATGCACTACTTTATAAATATACCAAACTTGTTTGGTATATCTACAACCCTAATGACTTGTATTAAGGTGAATACTTCAGAAGAATATTAATTAAATTGATCTTTATAGAGATACTGAAGAAACGAGCTTAAGAAATAATTCCCGAGAACGCTTCCGCTACTCAACTTTACAGTAATTCATCGTTAACTCTTCGATTAATGAATTCTTCACCAAATATAATCGCGTTGGATATATTATGGCCAGTTGGACCTACCCCGGGACAACCCAACCCACCAACCCAAGTATAGGTTTAGGACGCGCAACATCCCCCGCTCGCAAACAAAAGAAGAAATTTCAAGGGGATGCCGTAAGCCTCCAACAGGAACGACGCACAAAACAACGAAGCGACCAGAATCCTCCGCCCCTAAGTCCACAAATAACGCGACATCTAGTCCACCGCGCGAATAATCGAACCTAGCCACTCAACCATCTCTCAACAGATGGTTCGAAAGGCATGACGGTAAAGCAGTTTGTGCGACCCGAGGTCACGAAGCTAACTTTCTCCTCGTCATTGTGAGACAGAATGATGTGATGGTACCCCTGAAAAGCATCCAAGAAGCACAATAGCTAATGCCCCACGTGGAATCCACCAATTGATCAACCTGGGATAGTGGGTAACAATCGTTGGGACATGCCTTATTGAGATCCAAAAAATCTATGTACATTTTCCACTTTCTCGCGGATTTGGGGACCATTGTCACGTTGGATAACCACTTTGGGAAACTAAACCTCCCATTTGTGCCTAGCTTTTAATAATTCTCTGACTTAGACTCTTGACTTTACTATCTTGTTGGGGACCCAACTACCTCTTTTTCAGGAATACCAGTCGTATTTCAGAGAGATGTTGAGCTTATGCTTCATTATGGTCCTATCAATCTCGACTAACTCTGTCGTGGACCAAGCGATGGCATCCTAGTTTTGCTTCAACAATCTCAGACGTTTTTCCTTCAATTTACTTTCTATCCCCGGGCAATTCGCAATCCCTCGGGTCCCTTTACTAATATTTCTTCTATCTCATTATCCTTACTCTCCTCAGCTACGTCATTTATGGCGTACAGAGACCTTCATCCTCTTTTGTTTGGGCCATTGTACCATCCTATTTTCAAGACTTTTGACTCTACCCTAGCCTCTTCCACATAGCATTTTCGTGCTACTTTATGGTCAACCGTCCCCAATTAATTTTCCCACCATGAATTTTATCTTTGGTGGTGGCCAGAGGTTACTGCCTCAAAAGCAGTTAAGGTAGGCCTCCCCAATATTGCATTGTAAGAGGAGGGTGCATCTACCATTGTGAACAGGAGGATTCTGGTTTTCTGCATTCGTCTCGTTCCTAAAGTTAAGGGGAGGTAAAAAAGCTCGAGCGCAGGGGCGGCGTGTCCTGTGAATCCGAAGAGAGCGGTGCTCATGGGGCTCATTTGATAATTTACGAGATTCATCTGGTCTAGAGTTTCTTTGAAGAGGACATTAGTAGAGCTTCTATTGTCGATGAATACCCTTCCTATATCACGATTTGCTACTGCTGCTCTTACTACCAAGGCATCCTCATGCAGCTCTGACCCCCCGTGGAAATCTTCGGGCCGGAAGCAGAGGGTCGGGCCTGACCTCTTTCTCCCCGGTTTGATTTTCATATTCTCCAATCGCCTCGCTCCAGCTTTTCGAGCGCAATTCGAGTCCCCTCCTGCAGGTCCCCCGGATATAATATTAATCTGTCGTGGCGGAGGGCGATGTGGTGAGGGCGGTTGCTCTTGGTCATCTCCATGGCCTGGTCTCTTTTATTTAGGTCTTATTCTGTGGTGTGGTCATATTCTTTATGAAATTACAAAATGTGTTGGAAACTGATTTTCTCGGCCGTTTAAGGGCTCCATAAGATCTTTTCAAAAGTTGACGTTTGTGGCATATTTCCAATGCCTTGATTTTGTTGACCTTCCATCTAAAATGAGGCGGACCCACTCGGGAAGGTTCGGTGATTCCAGAGTTATGTCCCGACGGACGTGTTTCCTTTCCTTCTGCTGGGAAATTTCTCACCCTTCGTTTTTCATTTTAATGATGCACTTGAGCTTCTTCCACCCGCACATATTTCTGGAGTCGGACGATAAACTCTTCTACACTTACAGGCATTTTTTTTTACCAAAGATTGGAACAAACCCCCTTCCTTTAACCCTCCATGAAAGGCGTTTATTAATAAATCTGATGTCGCATTGGGAACTTCTACTCGGGCTTGATTGAATTTTCTCAAATACTCTTGTTGAAGGCTCTCCCTCTCTCCTTGCTTAATGTGAAGTAGGTTGACCGCCGAGGATGGGGGCTTCATGCTGCTCGAACATTGTCTCAAGAAGGCATGCGCTAATTCTTGAAAGGAACTTATCCCGCCGGGGGGCAGGAGACTAAACCACCGTTGAGCCCCTCTGATAAGGTAGTAGCATATGTTAGGCACTTAATGGCATCATCTAGTTGATATAATGCGGCGTTCCTTTCAAAGCTATCTACATGCTCCTTTGGGTATCGGTTGCCATCGTATTTTGCCATCTTAGGCATACAAAAATGAGGCGGAAGTGGGATATTGAGGATCCCTGCCGTGAACGGACCTCCCCGAGATGAGAGCTTAGGAGCACTGGGCATGTATGCGTCCTTCAACTGTTTGACCTCATTTTTCAGTTTTCTAATCTCCTCCTCTTGAGTTCCTTCTCGACGAGATTGTTTTCTTGGCTTCGTTCACCGCCATGAATTGCCCATTACCCCGTCGTGAATAACCTTGTTAATGTCCTTATGTGCATTATGAGGTGCTCAGTAACGGGCGTAATAAAGACTCTAGAGTCGTTACTTGTTCATAATGATAATTCGCCCTGTGTACCCGAGTATCCGGTCTGAAAGTAAAAGTCTGGTCTTCCTTGTAAGTCTGGTCCTAGAATATAGACAAATTTAATTACGATAATTGCTCTTCAATGTCACTCGCGGTCACATTTAATGGAGGCTTCGGAGAAACATTTCTTAGCATGGCTTCGGATTTGCACCCACATGCTGTAACAGAATCAAAAACAACAAATAAGATCTAAGAGACATAATCAATGCAAAATCACGGACTATTTCATGATATAATATTCATTAACCTTCGATTTTCCTCCAAGCCCGACCGTAGAGCTTCAAAGCCTCGAGAAACCTCTTGTGCTCTTCATCGATTCCTCAATCCTCTCTCTCTCCTCTCTCCTCTCTCTCTCTCTCATTTTCGCAATTCAAGATCTAGGCTGGGTTCCGAGTCACAATTAGAGAGAGATAAAACCTTTGGAAGTAGTTCATCTCCTAATTGCTCAGAGGCAGCAACGACCTTTACGAAGATGTGTCGTGTGTTTTCGAATATTCAAAGCAGTTTCCTCCAATTACGTGGAGCGGGGGTGGTTTTTTTATATAAATTTTTATTATTAATTTAACTTTTACTAATATATTTGGCTTATTAGTATTCAAAGCAGTTCATCTCCTAATTCCTCCACTTATTTATTATTAGTTTAATGGTAGAATAGGACACGTGGCGCTTGGAGAACAAAACTACATTTAAATTTATATAAGATGTTTGACCATTTTATTGAGAGTGATTAGATGTCCATTTTAGGCATTTGGTTGATCGGTTTATATTTAGAAGGGTTTAAATTAGTAAGATTTATATAAAACTAATTAGTGGGTATAAAATAAAATGTGTGTTTGGTTAATGGGTTTAAATAAACACACCTGAGACATGTGTTTATTTAAATCCTTGTATAAGGGTTTAAAGTTGGTATTGACACATACTTTATATAAACCTTTGAGCCAAATAACTCAATATGGTCTAAACTAACTTTTAAAAGGTCTAAACCCATTAATCAAACAAGGCCTTAGTATTTGGTGCTCCACTTTTTATCAACCTTTTTCTTTTGGTCAATTTGTTTAACCTTTATCAGCTTCAACAAGTTAAGCGTGTTAATATTCTGAAAACTTGGTTTTTGGAGTGTTTTTCTGGAAGTAACTAGTAAGCAACCCCATAATGCACGAGATTGCATTGTACCCATTGCACAAGGAAAGAAGAAACAAGTCTTGGTTATATGATTCACTCTTACTCAATCATTTAATGACTATTACAGCTGGAGCTAACACAAATCTAAGTATGCGCTGATCATCATCTTATCCAGTAGTAAAGGTAATCTTCAGTATATTTTATAATCTAATCCCAACTGCTTATCTGCTTTAAAAGCTGGTTACTGTTGTATATTATTATAAACATTTAATCATTAATAATTAAAAATATATGATTGTGAATCTTGTGAAGAGTTTTAAGGGGTCTCCGTCCCACAAATAAATCGATGTAAGAAATGTGATATGTGACGCCATGCAATTGATTCATTTGTTTTCCTACTCAGATGCTTTGTTCTGTTTCCGGACGTGTATTCCATGTTCTTTTTCTTACACATCAGCATCCAAAAACTAAAGGAGGGATACCCATTTATATTAATCTTTTTTTTCTTCTTTTTTTTTCCTTTTCCGGGTTTCAGATACTCTCACTCATCAGATTCCACCACATGGAAGAATTTCTTGGCAGCCTCAAACACAACAGTCGAATGGAATTAATTCTCTTACAAAATAGCTCCTTATTTTAACTTCTTCGGATTTGGTCCTGAAAAACACATTCAATTACGAATGAGACTCTTTTTCGTGCATAGGCACTTGAGCTATACATGGCAATTTGGAGGGACTGGCACAAACTACTTTAAAGTGTATAATGTATTATTAATTAATGACATTTATTTGTTCAAATCCATGTCTTGTCTTGCCATAAAAACAAAAACGAAACATATCCAAATAAAGTTAAACTTGAGGTGCCGAATATATTTCTCTCACCACGTCATGTTTTTGCACTACAGATATAATCTACCAACTCAATACTTCCAAAATTGAAAAAAGCCCTTCAAACACGACCTTCTTCGCATAAATAAGCAAGACAAGAAAAAACTTAGATAAAAGAGCGTAAAATGAAGAGCAACTCGAGCTTTCTCAAGAGCTCCAAGCCCTACATTGGCATGATATCATTACAATTTGGCTACGCAGGAATGAACATAATAACTAAAATATCACTCAACGGTGGTATGAGCCACTACGTCTTAGTCGTTTATCGCCATGCCATCGCAACCGCCGTAATAGCTCCATTCGCGTTCTTCTTCGAAAGGTGAACATCTATTTTTTTATTATTATTGTTACATCTCAAAATTTTGCTCGATTTCCTCGTCATCATTCTTATAACTCTTACCTACAGAAAGGCACAGCCCAAGATAACATTCCCGGTGTTCGTTCAAATTTTCGTGCTTGGCCTTCTTGGGTACTGCCTTTTGCGAACAACAAATTTCTCGTACTAAATGAAGCAAAAAACATTTACTCATCGTGTTTCTCCAATAATAATGAATAGGCCAGTGATAGATCAGAACTTCTACTACGCTGGCTTAAAGCTCACTTCCCCCACATTTTCCTGTGCGATGAGCAACATGTTACCCGCATTGACCTTCATCATGGCCGTAATATTCAGGTACATACCGATTTATTTAATTCGTTTCTACGCGAGGAAACTACGAATCACAGTTTGGCCTTGTATTTATTTCACGCTCGCATATAAATGTTTAATTTAAAAAACAATAGAATGGAGAAAGTGGACGTAAAGAAGGTGATGTACCAAGCCAAAGTAGTCGGGACTATCATCACAGTAGCCGGAGCCATGCTGATGACTCTGTACAAGGGACCCCTCGTGGAGATGGTTTGGACCAAACACCGCGGGTCCCACCAAGCCTCTGGAACCAGCGGGCCGGCGGGCAGCGAGACGAACGACCACGACTGGTTCATCGGGTGCGTCCTACTCATCATCGCGACCGTCGCGTGGGCCTCCCTCTTCATACTGCAGAAGGCAGCCCTCAGAACGTACTCGAACCATAAACTCTCTCTGACTTTTTTGGGCTGCTTCATGGGGACTCTGCAGGCCATTGCGGTCACTTTCGTGATGGAGTGTGAGGCCTCTGTTTGGAGCATGGGGTGGGATATGAACCTGCTAGCCGCGGCTTATGCAGTAAGTTTTCTCCTCCCGTGCTTCCCCATTTGGCTTGTTGTTACTGAATAACATAAGCTTCATTGGTTGTATGAAAACGGATCATTATTGCAGGGGATTGTGACGTCGAGCATTTCTTACTACGTACAAGGACTTGTAATGAAGGAAAAGGGACCCGTTTTTGCAACAGCTTTTAGCCCGCTGATGATGATCATAGTGGCCATCATGGGCTCCCTAATCATTGCTGAGAAAATCTATCTTGGAGGGTATGTATGTTGAATTGTGTACTCTTTTAAGTTCTGTTTGGCCGTTTCATGTTGAGAACGAATTATAATGCGTTTTCTTGGTTCTGCTTATTACAGGGTTATTGGCTCAGTCATAATCGTTGTTGGTCTTTAATCTGTTCTTTGGGGTAAATACAAGGAAGAACAAGAAGAAAAGCGAAGGGCACTTGAAGAAATACCAGAAGCTATCAAGGACAATACAATAATAGCAATCAAAGTTGTAATAATGTTAACGATGCACATGTGGTTGGGAACATTGGATTCGCCAAGGACTATGAAGGTGGTGATAACAAGTGTCCTTCAGTTGCAGTTGATTTGCGAAAGTTTGCAACTTCTGAGACTCAAATAAGTCAGAACTCAAGAGAATTTCTTCCTACTGTTTTTTCCCTCTCTCTCTTTTTTTTTTCTTTTAATAATTTTGTCTATTATCTTACTCTTGTTTTTGTTGTATCAATTTTTGGAATGTATGAGCATGTTAGCATATTGTGAAGAAAAGCTATCGTGCTTGCCACTTATTATTAGGGGTGGGCAAACGGGTGCGGGTATCGGGTACCCGACCCGACCCGATCGGGTTTCTTCCCGATCGGGTACAAGTTCGGGTATCGGGTAGTACCCGATACCCGATGTGGCATATGCGGGTCGGGTAGCGGGTAGTTTTATACTACCCGATTAACCCGTCGGGTACCCGATTATAATTTTTATAAAAAAAAATGGGCCAAAGACAAAGTCCAATCCATTATCCCACCCCTAAGTCCAGCAACGAGAGGAAGCAGGCGCAGCGTCCAAATCCCATCAGGCCATCAGTGCTCGCAGTCGCAGCACATCCACCTCCTGCTCCTCATCCTCTCGTCCGCCGGCCGCGTCCGTCAGCCCTCCTCGTCGCGCCCGCGCGTCCGTCAGCCCTCCAAAAGGTATATTATATTAAGAACCCTAATTTTGTTAGTTTCGGAATTTTTTGTTTTCATTCAATTTTCGGTTCCAATTGATGATTCTAAGGTTCTATTAGCTTCTATTCATTGTTAGATACCATGAATGAACGATTTTGGGTGTCGATTTAGCCATTTGGGTTCGGATTCGTTAAGGTTTCGGGTTGAATTAAGCTCGAATTTTAATATGTTGGTTGAATGTTTTTATTTGCAGATGGCAAGTCATAGTGGTAATACTCGTGTTTCAAGTGAAGCTTCAACTAAGAATGTTCGTACCGGAGAAGAAGACCGAGAATCTACCGAACAAGAACATCACGTTAATATTGGAGCTAATGATATTCCGCCAAGTCAAAGTGTCGACATGGATGATATTGATCTTGAAGAGGAGATAGAAGTCGAAGGTAAACAAAAGGGTCGGAAAAAAATAAAATATTGTTGCATCTAGATCGTTGTATTGGGAACACTACAACAAGTTCTTTTGTGAAGTCGACAAAATTCAAAAGGCGAGGTGTAAATATTGTGATAGTGAACTTAAAGCCGATCCAAGGCAACATGGAACCAATTCCCTCAAGAATCACTATAAGTCGTGCAAAAAGAAGCCGCAAGAAGTTCAAACAAGTCAAGCTCGTCTTGCTTTTCAACCGTCTCGGGGTCGTGGGAATGATCAAGACGGTACACTAGGCACTTGGAGATTCGATCATGGTAAGGCAATTGATGCATTGTGTTACATGATTGTCGTTGACGAGTTACCTTTTAAACCGTTGAGAACGAGGGTTTTAGGCACTTCTTGTCGGTTATTTGTCCTATGTTTAAAATTCCGTCACGGAAAACTATAACAAAGGACATTTACAACATGTATGTGAGCGAAAGAGATAGATTGAAGTCGCTCATAAAAAACCAATCACAAACCGTTTGTATTACGACGGACACGTGGACATCGATTCAGAGAATCAACTATATTGTCTCACAGCCCACTTCATTGATGATGATTGGATTTTGAGAAAGAAAATTTTGAACTTTTGCCCGATCTTGGGTCACAAAGGTGAGGAAGTGGGCAACGGTGTCGAGCAATGCTTACTTGAGTGGGGAATTGATAGGATATTTACCATTACGGTTGATAATGCATCGTCAAATGACGGTGCAATTGCTTATTTGAAGAATAGTTGTGATGTTGGTACAAGTATTTTGGGGGGAAAGTACATTCATATGAGATGTATAGCTCATATTATCACTCTTGTCGTGCAAGATGGGTTGAAAGAAAAAATGATGCTATCTCTCGTATTAGAGGAGCCGTTCGATACATTAGGAATTCGCCGAGTAGACTAAAGCGATTTTTTCGAATGCGCCAAAACCGTGAAATTAGAGACGACTAAGGGCTTGAGCCTTGATGTACCGACTCGATGGAATTCCACATACTTGATGTTGGAGTCGGCTATATTTTTTGCTAGAGCGTTTAAAAAATTTAGAGATGTAGATGCGACATTTGTTAATGATCTATCGAAGGAGCCATTTTGCGGTGTTCCCACGTCGAATGATTGGGAAAGAGCCAAGTTGTTGGTAAAATTTTTGAGCCATTTTTACGAGCTTACATTGGCCATTTCGGGTTCTTCGTATGTCACGTCTAATGTAGTTTTTCATGAAATAACTACCGTCGACTTGCTTCTACGAAGTTGGTTAGATGAAGACGATGAAGAACTAAAAAACATGGCTCGTAGAATGAAGCTTAAATTTGACAAATATTGGGGGTCGATAGAGAAAGTGAACAAGATTATGTACTATGCCGTGATTGTTGATCCTCGCTCCAAGTGGGAGATGATTGATTTCTCTTTTGACCGGTTATATCCCGATTGTGTTACCTCGTCGATGATGAAAGAACAAGTTAGGTGTGGTATCCAAGAATTGTTCACGGTGTACAAATTGAGATATGGAGTACCCAATAGTCCAATTGCTCCACAACTAGTTAGTGACGGTTCTTCCTTGTCTATTGCTACGAATGCCACATGTATGTTTGATGAAATGAGGAAGAGAAAGAGAGACGGAAAAAGTGAACGTGTGAAGTCGGAATTGGATAAATATTTGAGCAAAGATATTGAGGACCCATATGATGGCTTGACATACTTAAGTGGTGGAAATTGAATTCTCCTCGCTTCCCGGTACTTTCTAAGATGGCTCGAGATATTTTGGCCGTTCCAGTCTCTACGGTTGCTTCCGAGTCCACTTTTAGTACGGGTGGCCGTGTGCTTGATGCTTTTAGGAGTTCGTTGTCCCCTAAAATTGTGCAAGCTCTAATATGCGTCCAAGATTGGATTCGTCACGATTCAAAACCGATAAATCTTGAGGAGGACTTGAGCGAACTCGAGAAGATCGAGAAGGGTATGTTTTCATTTTACTTTATGCTTTACTTGATATTTACCATTTGGTTTGTTTATTATTGTTATTTTTTTTGTAGAATTGGAGAGCACGGGCGTGGATACATCGGCAATCGCTATTTGATGTGTGAAGCTTTGTTTCTTAATGGTTGAACAACTTTTTTTATGTAGTATTATTTACGATTGTGTTGAACTTATTTGTGAGCTCATTTTATCGTATCGTATATTATATGCATGGATGATGGTGATTGGTGAATTGGTGATGGTATGGTGTAATGTAAGGTATTGAACAACTTATTTTGTGAGCTTATTTTGTTGTCGATTGTGTTACTTGAACTTATTTATCGTTGATGTTTGATGATGGTATTGAATTTATTTTATTGTTGATTGATCGAAATTATTTCATTTTGATAGCGTTGACTTTATTTTATTGTTGATGGTGTTTAAATTATTAATTGTTGATGGTGTTGGATTTATTTTATTTTTGATGGTGTTAGAATTTATTTTGTTGGAATTAAACTTAATTTAAGCTTATTTAATTGTTAAAAAAAAAAAAAAAAAAAAACCCGAACCCGACCCGCGGGTACCCGACGGGTTTCGGGTACCCGATTATGGTCGGGTCGGGGTCGGGTATGTACATATATACCCGCAGTTGTCGGGTACCCGACCCGATCTACCCGATACCCGTCCAAACCCGACCCGATCCCACCCCTACTTATTATAATGGAAGATAGCGTAATTCCTAACAAGAAACAATATCAATCATTCGTTGTCTTTTTGTCGTCTGATATTATCGACAATATCAGATGGGATGTGAAACGTTACATTTTGTTATGAAGCACCGAATATATAATTCGAAAGTACACTTAGTAATTCGATGTCACCAGCACAAATATAACGCTCTTGATTTATATACCTTCTGTTACACCTTGCGAGTGCCACGTCAGTAAGCTTAAACATTGTCAGGCGGGAATGCAATATTGTGCAAAGTCACCAAGGCACATGACTCGGGAAACACTTGGAGACACGCTCGAGCGGCCGACGCGGGCCAGACCAAGCAACGGTGGGCAAGCACCTGCGGGACACTTGGATGTTGAGGTCCAAGAAAACGACAAGAGGTGGCTCGGCGGACTACAAGCCAAGCACGGTGGTGCGCAACGGTGCAGTCGCAGGCGGCGGCGGCTCCGGCGGCGGCTTCGGCGGACGGCGGCGAACAACGGGCTTGGTTGGCGGCGGTGCCGGGAGGAGCAAGGCCGAGCAGCGGCTCGACCAAACGAAGGTGTGAGGACGGCATGCGCGGGGCCGAGGCAGCGCGCGCGCAACGAGGCTGACGAGGTTTGCGATAATCTCGGGCGAGCTGTGGGCGGGATCAAGACCGAGTCTTAGATCCACGTGAAAATTGACCAAGTCTCGAGATGTTGAGAGGATTTGGGGTGCCAAGTCAAACGGGAGAAAATCTCCAACAGCCGAATTCGAATTCGAATGAGATTGTTGAGAAAATCTCTCCGAGCCAATATTCGCCCAACTCTATAAATACGGAGGCCGAAATCGAGTCATTAGCCGAGCGAGACACACATCGATCCACACACACATACGAGAGAAAGTTCGAAGGCGCGACACTTCGAGCGAACTACACATTCGAGCTCGGGCGCCAAGCTTGAGAGGGGTCCCGCTGAGGGTTTCACGAGAGAGAGAGAGTGAACGATTAAGATCCCAAAAAAAGTGAAGTTAGGAGATAACCGTGTCGTGCCGTAGAGTAGACGCGTGAGATCGAGACGTGTTCAATGCCACGAGTTTGAGTGTTCTCCTTCGTTGTAAACTTTGTGTGAATAAATATTACGCGAACCCGGTTGTCCCTAATTGACCGTGTCTTTATTTTTACGTTTTCGCATATACAAAACATTGTTGGTGAGAGGCTTATCGCGGGTGACTCGAGAATCGGTCGAGCGAGGAACGAGTCAAATGCGAGCGGTTGTAAAGCACGCGAGGCTTTTTAATTCGAAAAAATTTTTCTATGTCCCGTATTTGCGACAAAGTTGGTATCAGAGCGAAGGTTCGGAAGTGTGATGACTTCGACGGATGCTAGAGTGACGGAGCTTGAAAGCCGGTGCGAGGCTTTCCGCGTACAACTCGAGGCATTGCCGAACATGGTGGATTTTGTGGCTCATATCGCGGAGATGAGAAATTCGATGGCGGCGATGGAGGAAGCCATAGAAGGCTTCAACTGGCGGATCGATGGGCTTAACGCGAATTTCCGAGAGGTGGCACTAGCGATCGATGAGTGTGTGGCACTGATCGAACATGCAGCTCGGGAAAGCGAGGAGCATGCGAAGCAGATCGAACGCGACCTGGAGATTATGAAGGACGCGTTGGCGAATCGAGGAGGATCATTTGCGCCCAATCAAAGCAGGAAGGTACGCGAGCCGAAGACGTTCTCAGGGGCATGCAGTGCCAAGGAGTTAAAGAACTTCTTCTGGGACATGGAGGCATACTTCGACGCGGCTGCGGTGGCCGAGGACGAGCGAGGGAACACGACGACAATCTACCTTGAGGGTGATGCGAAGCTGTGGTGGAGGAAGAAATTGACGGCGGATGCTCAGGCTAATCGCGAGAGGGTGGCGTCGTGGGACGAGCGCAAATGCAAGTTGAGGGTCGGGTTCCTGTCGGGCAACACTTTGTGGGTGGCACGCGAGGCACTACGAAAGTTGCAGAAGACCGGCACGATATGCGAGTACGTTAAGCAATTTTCTTCACTTATGCTCGATGTTCAGGGGATGTCGGAGGAGGACCAATTGTTCAACTTCATGGCCGGGCTCAAGAGTTGGGCCCAAATCTAGTTGGCAAGGCTAGGCGTGCAGGACTTAGCCACGGCGAAGCCGGCGTCCGAGCGGCTTGTTGAGATCAGGCTAATAACAGCCGATGCTACGAGTGAGGTGGCCTACAGAAGACATGTGAATCGAGAAAGGAAGACAAAGAAGCGGGGTCGAAAGAAGGGCAACCAGGAGAAGCACGCAGACGAGGCCGCAAACCACAACAAGCGAGCGAAGGGTGTTACGTTTGTGGAGCAAACGGGCACGTGGCTCGACACTGTCCTAAACGCACATGGGGCGGCGGCGATGGTAGTCGATGAGGACTGCCTAGACACAATGTCGAACACGGTGAGGGCTACTTCTCCTAGGTGAATTGGTATATTTCACGAGGTGGAGGCAGGCGAGCGTCGTGCGGGCTAAGACATGTGGTGGGGCGCACATGCGGAGCGAGCCATTGCGGGGGAGCGCAGGGTGACACACGTGGGGCCGGAATGCTTAGGGTGCAAGGAGGAGTGCTAAGGGGTGCGGTGCGGAACAAGCCGTTGTGGGAGGCGCAGGCTGACACACACGGCATCATGGGACCTTTGCGCGCGGCGCATGGCGGGACTACATGCTAAGGGCGCAGGCAAGCAAGCCGGTTGAGAAGAAACCAACGCAAAGTTGGGGGATACTTGGCCGAGTAACCGGGGCGAGGTCGCGAGCAAGCAAGCTGTTGCGGAGCACAGGAAAATTTTGATGCAAGTGCGAATGAATGGAGTCATGGGGCGTGGACGAGGTAACAATGCGCTCGTCAAAACCTTTAATGTCAGGCATGCAGCGCTGGCCGGTGTGGGTGACGCAGGCCGAGGGAGCGCGACCCCCATGTCTGTACCTGCACAAGTGAGATGCGGGACGATGGTACCAGCCGCGCAAGCGAGTCGCGATTTACTTGATGTGAAGATTTGTTCATAGCATCAAAAGAGACCAAGCACGCGGTGTTGGGCAAACAGGTGTTGGTGACTTGAGGATACCGAGGAGCTAAGCCATCAAGACGAAGAGGTCTTTTCAAGCTCGTGGGTGCGTCCTAATCGGACTTCGCTGAGAAAGGGCGGGAGACGGTCGGGGCAAGCGAGGCTTACGAATGTTCGTGTATGCGATCAACTTGGACTTCGAGGAGGAAGGGCGCATGGCGATCAGGGCAAATCGCATGCTGAGATGCAGGATTGACGGTGGCAACAAAGGGGTTCGTCGACGAGGACGTCCACACTCTTCAAGTGGGGGAGGATTGTACACCTTTGCGAGTACCACGTCAGCAAGTTTAAACATCGCCAGGCGGGAATGCAATGTTGTGCAAAGTCACCAAGGCAATGGCTCGGGAAGCACTTGGAGACACGCACGAGCGGCCGACTTGGACCAGGCCAAGCGGGCGACAGTGGGAGAGCACGTGCGGGACGAATTGGACGTTGAGGTCCAAGACAAAGACGAGCGGTGGCTCGACGGACTACATGCCAAGCACGGTGGTGCGGCGGTGACTCCGGTGGACGGCGGCAAACGGCAGCGGCGGCGGTGCCGGGAGGAGCAAGGCCGAGCAGCGGCTCGGCCAAGCGAAGGTGTGGGGGCGGCATGCACGGGACAGCGCGCGCGGGGACGAGGCAGTTGTTAGGGATATGCCCTCGAATGCTATACGAAGATTGGATATGTATAGGGCATTAGCTTATTTATCATTCGATTGTCAATGTAATCAAACATTGTTTTGCGTATTAATAAAGGCATTATTCATTTATTGGTTAAATGAGTTATTTACTTAGCATCGGGTAAAGCAATAAATGAATAAATCCAAATGTGTCGAGTTGAGTCACTGTTCTCGATGGGTACGAGAGAGGAAGGCACCAGTGAACTCTTAACCTCGAACATAAAATGTTCATAAGCCTTAGGTTTCAGTTAGGTGCTGGAAAACCAATCATGGCTTATTTGTCGATGACTTACCGTGTGCCGATATACCGCTTGGAAGCGAAAGTCATGACTTGTGATACGAGTCGAATCAAGGGATTGAATCGTTTCATGGACACTGACTCGCAGGTCGTACGATCAAACATGGCTTATTACTCAAGGAGTGTCAATGATCGACGACAAAACTATATTAGTCTGCTTGAACCTTAGACCGAAAGGAGCTTTGACGGAGTTGACTTTGAAGTCTTGACTATCACTGGTTTCGCTAGATCCGATTTGCTATTGCATGGGTCAGCGGGACAGATGCGGTCTTGATGGATATTTGTGATTGCCGGGCTTAGACCGCCGAGTACGGATTCACAGTCTCGCAAGTAATCGAGACAAGTGTCCTATGAGAATGACGATGGGAAATTACAAAATCCTTGGCCAAGGTATTAAACTAACTCATGTTAGACATGGAGGGTAGTTTGGTAATTTGCCTTGTGTCATTTTATCATAGTATCGAGTTTAGTGAGTTTGACAAATACCATGGCTCTCACTCGATCGGGACACAGCTGAAGGGTTTGTACGTAGTACTATAATCTATAGTTAGGTTATGGAATGAGACTAGTTCGAAATTCGTGCTCAAGTCGGGATCTGTCTGGTATTGCGGGATTGGCTAGGCACCTACCAGACTCTTGGATTCCTCTCTTGCCGATTGAGTCGAACCTAGAGAGTCGGGCTTAAAAAGGATCATCAATGTGTACCGAGAAGGAGAGATTGTGTTTTGGGCCTTAACGGGCCTCGGGTCGTTATGCCACGCCTTATTGGGCCTCGGGGTCATTAAGTGGACCGAAGTCGGACTTCATATGAAACTAACTTTAAGACTTAGGCTTGGCTAAGTGCTTACAAAGACTTGAGGGAAGAATTGGAATTCAACCCTAAGCCGAGAAATTCGAAAAATGCCTTAAGGGTATTTTCGTAATTTACAAATATGGTAATAAAAATATTTGGAATATTATTTATTAAAACTAAAATTCGAATTTATATTTTATATAAATTTTGAAATTTATTTACCATATTTGAAGAAATTTTAATATCTTAGTTAGTTTTCTATTTATAGTATGTTCCTTTAATAAAATTTTGAATTCAATTAGGAGAGATATTTTGGCAAGAATATCTCTCATATTTAGGAACAAATATTTCGAGATTTTAGCCTTGTTTAGGGCTGAAAATTTCGTCCTCCCCTACTATAAATAAGGGTGAGACCCTCGTAAAAAAAAAGGACACGGGAGAGACGCGAAATTTCTCGACCCGAGAATCGAAACACGAACACACAAACGCAAAACACTCTCCCGAGCGATGGATCAATTCTCTCTAGCCATCTTCGGAGAATCGAAACCGTGGTACACTGCGAGGTCGGCGTGACGATCTAGACGATACCCAACACGACCGCGGCCGATGACGCAATCGACGAGGAGCTGCCACTCGCTTCAAAGGTAATCTCTCACGGGTATGACCCGCCCTATTACGTGTCAACGTGATTAGAGTTTTCGATTCGAGCTGCGAAGGAACCCGGAAAAATTTTTATTCCGCACCGTATCCCGGGGCGTTGCGTCTCGGGTACAAACCGGGTACCTTTCCCAACAGTGGTATCAGAGCCAGGGCTCGTGATCGGAATCATGACATGATTAAGTCGGAACGAGGCTCGTGGGAGACGATCGAAAAGCCAACGCACTAGGCGCGTGGGGCTGCTCGATGCGTCGCTTGCCAACCCACGACCACCATACCGCTCGACGGGGTCGAAGGCACCACCGCCGAGACGCTGCGACACGCAGACAGCCGCACAGCCGCACGCGCAACCGCGCCGTGCGACGGCGTATCCGCTGCCGCGGGTTCGGGCAACGAAGACCGAACCACCGTGCCGTTGCCTCGGGCAGCGGCACACCGCTGTCCGATTGTGGTGCCACCTCTGACGGCAGCGCCAGCGGCGCGCGGACAGCTGCGTACTCGCACGAAACTGCAGCCTCCGGGACACGACGGCCGCCTAGGGTTTTTCGCCCAAAAACCCTATCGGACCTTTTTATCGGGCCTGGCCCATTTAACTATCTCGGCCTTAAACAATTACTTCGGGTTGATAATTACAATGTAACTATTTAATATGTCCGGAAAAAAATTGACTTTTTGATCTTTTTACGACAAAATAACTCGGAAGAATGGATCGAACGATGGTTTTCCTATTTGATGAAAATGGTTTTCCTACTTATTTTGTCTAAAAAAATAATCAGAACCCAAATTTATGAGACATATTTCGTCCGATTATTAAATATTAAAGTATAAACACAAAAGGTATACAGAGATTTTCGCAGATTCTTTGCGTTTAACTTATATAAATCATGCCAAAAATATACTTCCAACGGCCGCATTACCGTTATGCATGATTTATTTCCATACATTCACATAAAAATGAATCATAGCATTTTTCACACGTATAGTGATCTCATCCAACTCAGCATATTCCATGAATAGTTCAGATCAACATCTTATCAATAATAAAACATAATCTTTTCATTTGCTAAAGACCTCGCACAAGGAAAGATTCACTCATTAAAAGTCAAGACAAGAGACATTCCAACGGATATATTGTGATTTCATTCCTAAAACACAACGATTCACGACAGATGACATATTTCCTATATTTAACTTATTGACTTTCCATAAATGTCACATTTGGATATCACATAAGAATATCCATATATAAATCAATTACTTTCCATAAGTTTTGAACAACTTCGCATGAGAAAATATTCAAAACAATTTACCCGTTAGTCATTAATTATGATTTAGTCTCAGTGATATCTCAATGATTTCTTTCCTAAAATAAACAGATATCAACAGATATCATATTTTTAGTTTTCAACACAAAATCTTTTCCATGTATAGCACAATAGGAGATTTGATTCATCGAGATAACATAACTTTGTGATCACAAGAATGTTCCAGTAAAGCAAATGATTAGAAATATTCAACAACTTATAATAAAATCATATTTTTACATACATGATCGAATATTGTTACACAGTTAAACATATATGTTGAGTTTTCTAAGTTATAGACCACCTTATACATAATTACTTGGAATCATCAAAACTCTCATAGTTATCGGACCAAAAAGGTCAACAATCTTCCCCTTTTTGATGATGACAAGTAATTAATGCCTTACTTAAGCATATAAGCACACTCGATCATGTAGACATGTGAAACACATAACATGTTTAAGTATCATGGCCATGAATAGAGCATATGAAGAATTATGAAGATAAGCATGTATGCTCCCCCTACATAAGTGTAGATATTCCATATCAAATACAAATAAATAAAGGCACATATCGCAGACGGAATTAAGAACTTACAAGGATATATCATTCCAAATTTTCTAAAGTTACCAGATCGTATCATTTTGCTCCCCTGCCTATGTGCGTGATTCCCTCAAACCTTAGCAAGTCAAAAACTCAAGTAGCACATAAGCATCATGATATATCATAAAAAAACATATAATAACGAGTCGACAAAATATCAAATAAAAGCATAAGGGTTTACACAACCAATCCTATTATAACAGTCTTAAGGCATTAACATGCATAAATTATCCCCCTTCATCATCAAAATAGAGGGACCCCAACCACTACCAACCAAATAAAATAAACTTAAAAACTAAGAGTAAGAGGGAACTAGACTTAGACTTGGGAATAACGACGGCAGAAGACTGTTCTAAGAGCTGGAATCACTATCGGATGTTCAGATGATTCCATGGCCTCGAAGACCTCACACATAAAGCTCTTAATCTTCTTGTTAGTGCTTTATGATCATCTTGACCTTCTTTGTGTTGTCATTCTTAATTCCCATTAACTCTTTCATCAAATCAAAGATGGTTATCTCTGAGGTCTCTTCAGCAATTCCCTTGGACTTTGCTCTCTTCCCTTTCCCCTTAGCATCTGTCTTCCCAGACTCCTTCACAGGTTTTTTCTTGTCCTTAGCCTTGATCCAACCGTGATCATTATCATAATGAATTTCCATTCTCTTTAAGATGCTCACTCCACGGAATACTTGCTCTTATCTTCCCAGTCTTTTGATAGTGAGATTCCTTTAATCTCGAATGGATAAGTAAGCAACATTCCATAGGGAAGAGGCATTTCGGAGCTCTGGAACGCATGGACCATGAACTTCAAGATGATGTATCCTAGGTTGAACTTCTTGTTCTTCGAGATCATATACAAAGCGAACATGCTCATCAGGTTCATGGTGGTGGAATGTCCTCCACTCCCAACTTTGGCACTCCAAAATGTCATTTTCAGAACTTTGTAGAGAAAGAACAGATCGATATTCAGCTTGTTCAAGGCTTCCCCTTCATCAAACTTTGTCTTGGAAAAGGTATTCCACATAATTTTCGCACAATTCCTCATCTTCACTACGGAATCACACCAGTCAGTCATGTTGTAGTGACAGATTCCCTCATCCTTTACACCCAACATTTCGTTCATTTTGCACGACTCCACTCAATTTTCTTCCCCATCACATAAGAGGTTATGGTGATCTCATACATGTCTTCAACAAAGTCTAGATTTGAATAGAAAAGCTTCACAACTTCAGGGTAGTAGGTCCTATCAATACTAAGAAAATCTTCCCACCCAAACTCAATCAGCCACAAAAGGGCTTGGCTCTCGGGCAATCTCTCAAGCAGAATCGCTCTTTCCCTAGCAACTCCCGGGACTTAAACTTTTTGTAACATTCCTTCGAGATCTGATTTAGGAATTTTACCTCATTGGTAATTTCCGTAGGATTGTCAGGGTTGAACAGGGTTCCCTTTCCGTCCTTCAAAATGAATTTTACGTCGTCTCCATAAATCTCTTTGAGATGAGCAACACTATCATGCCAATATGTTCTTCATCATCTTCTTCTTGGAGCTCGTCGATTAGAGAACGTTTCTTGATGGAGGCAGACTTAGGTGGGGATGAAACAGGGGATGTTGGTGATGAAGTTTGAGGCACGGCGATGAAGGAGATGGTGGTGGATTTTGGACTTTCGGCGGAGAAGGAGATGACAGTGTAGTCTGGGCTTTCGGCGGAGAAGGAAATGGCGGTGAAGTCTGGGATTTCGCCGAAAAATAATTCAGATCAACATCTTATCAATAATAAAACATAATATTTCCATTTGATACAACAAAACTGAAAATGCAGAAGAACGAAACTCTTGAGTGTTAAGCTTTAACTTGCAAATTCATTAGTCCGAGCAATCACTTGTGAAATCCATCCTACCCTTGTGAGATATCCCTGTTATATCACTTATATTGAAGAACTATATAAAAGATATACAATGCGAAAAAGTTTAAAAAGATTTATACTGAAACGTTAATCATTATCACGTAAAATATCACCTCAAAATAAACATATTAATATACATTATCTACATAATATACATATGGTTATATGACATTTGCTAAACATCACCCCGCACATCATGTGGAACACTATAATTCCAATATGACATTGATATGCAAAATTTAATATCACTACAAACCAAACATACTAATGTCATATCACCTCGATTCATATTTCAGTCATATTCACACCACGAATGTGATGTAGGATGACCTCAAAGAAACACTCACATATTGTTTTATAAAGATTGATGCCAAATTGAAGATAGGCCTAAGTGACAAAAGAATATATATTATAGAATGAGTTTGATTCCGAAAACACAAATTAATTATGGAATATTATCATTTGTAATATCGAATCGAATTATATCACCTCTACTTACAAAGAAATACCTAATCATACTAAAATGTTTTAGAAACAAAAAGAAGTGAATAACTTTTACGATAAAAGTTTTTATAGCAAGTCCAAGAGTGCTTCAATTTCATATATTTGGTCAATAATTCCATAGAATCTTCATATACACAGAAAACCATATCAATTGTATCTTTCGAGGTTAATCAACGTTAGTGATGTGTTTAAGAGGTGTTGCAGTCGCTTCTGGGTATCGCCGATGGTCGGAGATAGATGGTATGGCATGGGTGGAATCGTCATGGGGTAGCGTCTTGTGCATGCGTCTGTGCGTGTATGAAGTCGAACGATTACAAAAAAAAATGCAATGGATTACCTTAAAGCTCGTTTCTCCACGGTTGCATTATTCGTGGAGTTGAGTCGTTGTCGCCGTGAAATCGCCACTAAAGATACGAAAAATGAATGGAGGAAAAAGGGTGGTCGCGGCATGTTTAGTAAAGGAATATGCAACAGCTGTTATCACGTAACCAAAATTAAAAGATACTACAAAAAAGCCACTAAAGTGTGTATTCTATATAGGTGTCGGACTTTCTAGTAACCGACTTCTATCACTAGTACATAGACGTTAATAGGAGACGATTGTTTTTAAAAAACCGTCGCATAATACACTTATTCACAACGGCTTTTATAACCGTCGTCGCCGGATTTTAATTTTATTAATGTTCTATTTATTTTCTTAAATCCCAATAAACAACATACAAATAAACATATCAACCCAACCTTCCATAATAACATCAACAAAAACCAAAAATACTTTTGTTCATTAACTCAAATTTAAAATCAAAGTTCACAAGAAATAAAATTACAACATCTAAAGTTCAAAAAATCAATGTTTATAACTTACGCGACTTAACATATTGTACTTTTTTTGGCTCACAACTCACGTACTTCTTCAATCCCCGTACCGTCGTAAACATATTATAATATCTATAAAATATTAAAGAACAACTTCAATAAATATCACAACATGATAAAATAACAAAGATATTTTTAATGTCACGTTGTTGCTTTGCCTTGGTCGGATACTTCTGAAAAGATCGTACATGTATTGCATAATGTAGAAGCCACACATTCCCTACCGGGCGGTTGTTGTCGGCACTATGTTTAAACAAATAATAAATATGTGAATTCAGTGCCGCATTGTAAATATGATTAACGTTTCCAACTAACTGGGTTGTCTTCTTCTTAACTTGAACGACACTCACTTGCGCCGCCGACTTTATCGCCCTGGAATTAAAAAGTATGTAACAACATTATTTTATAACATAAAATTACTATTACTATTTTTATTTGATAAAGCTTACAAGTTTAGTCGCTAAAGTCGGCATTTGGCGCCATCAGATCGAACATAAATACCGTGGTCGCGGCGAACCCGATGACCAACAAAATACAATGGTCCCTAAAATAAACTCCAAGGTAAAAGCTATTCATATACAAAGGAAAAATATCTTATATATTTAGTTCTTACATCTCGTAGTCGAGAGCAAATAAGTAACTACATGATGTCCACGATTCATTGAAGGCTAAAACGTAGTAGTCCATTTTTCTCTGATCACGGGTTAGCAAACCTGGACGACTCGGGTTTAAATGTAGGTTACCATACACCTTACGATCAACAATGGGAGAATCAAACAGTGATTTACGTGGTTTTACCTTGAATGCGTGTTTAGTACGTGTTCTTTAGTAAGAGAGAGAGGCGGCCAAATATCAACGTAATCTATATTTTGATTCATATTAATTAAAGTGTATGGTTTAGGTATTTATACCTTTGAATAGGCATAAACCTTTGGGCCCCTATTTGGCCCTTTACAGCAACTAATAACTCACTAGAGCCCACATCTCGGACTCTAGTTCAGTTAATAAAGAAAAAGCAAGACTTGGACTTAATAAATAAATTGGACAATTTAATATATTTAACAATCTCCCTCTAAGTGTCCAAATACAAATAAAGCTCTAACATCTAAGTCTTCGATTTCTTCTTCTTCCTCTCGAGCGTGGAGGAGGTGGAGGTTCCCGGTGGGCGAAGAATGACTTCCTGAATCCGAGAGCGATCTCGTAATATATTACGTCATTTCTGATGTCTATTCGCTCTTGGATTGCATCGATGATCTTGTTGAGAAGAGGTGACTCTTCCACATCTTAACCTTCTAGCTTAGCATCGACAGGAAGTGTCTCCAATCTCGTTCTTAGCGTGTTACGGATGAGTCTTAGTGTTCCATTACAGAACCTAGCCATTTCAGACATCAGAAGAGCCTCGAGCTGACGACTTTCGTGTTGAAAATATATAGCTGCTAGTTCTTGTTCCATGAAGATGTAGCTTTCTCCGTGACTCTCCAAGGATGTCCGGCTATTGTGAGGATGAGTCAGGTTGACCTTCCTCATGTTGCTTTCCAAAGCCATTTGGAAGTCATGAACAACATGATACTGGACTTGTCTCAACATGTAATGCTTGATCCCTTCGAACTCTTTTCTTCATTCTGGCGTATTGAGGGTGAAGTTGCGGTACAAGCGGAGCATTTGGTAGACTTCACCCATTGGGAGGTAAGGGAGATCGGCCTCTATGATCTTTTCAACGGTCGCATTGGTCCTCTATATCACATAGACCGCGCTTTCATATCTTCCTATTAAGCGCTCTATTTCTATGAGTTTGATGATCGAATTCTGCTTTCTGAGGTGGATCTTGTATTGCTCCTTGGTCCGTGTGCCCGTGTTTGGCAACGTTCAGAGCATGATCAGGTGTTGAAGTCCCTCAGTTCTCCTTTTGAGGTGAGACATGCCTCGAAGACGGAGCTCGTCCACTCCATTTATTTCGCTCTCCTTTCGCTAGATCCTTAGGTGTAGATCTTCAAGGTATGGAGCCGTGATCTTCTTATTGTCCCAAGGAGTTTCCTTTTTCATGATGATCGCCGCCTCTTTTTCGGGCGCTTGGTGGCTAAGGAGATCTGTAGTTTCGGGAGGTCTGCCTCAACGTCTGTACCCTCTTCCTCTTTTTCAGGCTTGAGGAGACAGAAGTCAGTCGCCACCAGTTTGAGGTAATGTCGGATGTGGTTTAGGATTAGGCAAACCTTTTCCTCTGTCTCTGTCCTCTCTAGCCACTCGTGCTCCAATATATATTTGTCTATATATGGTATGGATCGCAGGACGGCTGTCGAGAGGTAGTGATTGTTTGGACTGTTTGGGGGAAATGGTGGTGGTTTGTATGGTGGCTTGGGCTTGGGGTGGTTGGGATGATGATGATGGTGGTGGTGGGTTTGTAGAGCGCTCCAGCTTCTCTTGTTGGCGTCTTCCCACTTTCTCGTCCGCGACATCCTCTGGTAGTCTTCTGTCGCTTCTCCCCCTTAGGACGATCGTAATCGTCAGGATCTTCATGTCGTCATTTGGAGCGGGAGCTTTGTTCGCGGCAGGTCTGTTGTGGAGAATCATCGGGGTCATCAATCAGCCATTAATAGAGCTTCTCTTCGGCTGACGTTCTCTGTTCAATGGCAAGGAGGTGGGATATGAGGATGTCGTGAAGCTGGTGGAGCGACATCGTGTATGTGTCAAGTGAATGTGAGGCTTGTGGTGGCGAAAGGGAAGGTGATGGGGTTATATGAGTGGCTTCGTCCGTCAAGGGAGTCTTGCCTTTGTCCCGGATGAATGGCTGAGGAGGGTAGACTCGTGCACCGTTGGGCTAGATGCGGTGACTTCTACTCGGGAGTCGAACAAATCAACTCCTGATCTTAAGGGTGAGGCCCGACTTATAGTGGGTGAGGAGGCAGTCGGGGAGGGCACAATCGACGGAGCAGTGTCGTCATTCATCTGTTTTTGGCGTTGCTCGCGTCAGGTGCCCATCACATCATAGGTGATGGTTTCGGCGTCCTCAGATTGGGTTGCTTTTGAGGACTCCCTGGCCGGTTCGCTCGTTGGACCCTCACTATCACTCGATGATGCTCCTTGGTTGGGCTCGACTGGGTCTTTCGTAGCCGTGGGAGCAGGTTGGTTGTGCTCCAGGCGGTATTTGATCACCGCGGAGTCCGCCTGGCATCGGTTGGCAGTATGGTTGCAAACGAATCGAATAGAGTTGAATATCATGATATTCTATTCATATTATATTATAAAATTTCGAATTCGAATCGAATTCGAATACTAGTCGAATACTAAAATCGAATTTGAATTCGATATGATTATGAAATTCGAATATCGAATCGAATCTTCGAATATTCTAATTTTTTATTAAAAAATAAAAATAATATTATATTTAAAATATATGTTTTAGTATCTTATATTTAAATATATGTTGAATTATAATGTGTTTTATTTTCTATAGAGGAATTTTATGGTGCTCACCTTACATGAATACCTCGAACGTGCCATCGAATGATGTCAAATCAACATGCCACATCAATGTTATAGGCGATATTAATAGTGGTATGGTGATGTTGCATGTTGATGTTGCATGTTGACGTGACATCATTCAATGTCGCGTGTGACGTGCTCATGAATGTGCTCACATAATGTCAGCACTATAAAATTCCTCATTTAATATATATATATATATATATATATTTGATATGATATAATATTTAAATATATATTGAATTATAATGTTTTATATTAAAATTTTACGAATTCGAATCGAATATTTCGAATCGAATACTGCGATATTTGTATTCGTATTCTAAAATGATTCGAATCGGAAAAAATATTCTTATTCGGATTTGATATTCTAATCTTTCGAATTCGAATCTCAATTTTCGAACCGAATCTCGAATCGAACAAAACAAATTCGATTCATTTGCAACCCTAGTTGGCACTGAGGGCCGCGGGCTGTCTCCTTTGCCTTGTGAAAATTTCAGGATGATCCTCCATGTAGTATTCAATTAGCAGAGACATCCATCTTATTATGGAACGACCTGAGTCTTCTTTGTGTTTTGGCGGTGCGTTAGTTGGTCCAAAAGGTCGTTCCAGATCAGTTGTGCGTATCGACATTCCAGTTGTAGATGATTTCGTGGTAAATTCGGAGAATGTTAACATTGCATCTGTCAACCCCGCTGTGTTTGGGTGACAGGCAGCGGTTGACGATCCCGAGTAGTGTCCTCCACGGATGCAGGATTCCACCAAGGTGGTAGTGTGACAGACGAGTTAGATCGGGGACGTAACCTACTCGCCGTAGCTTTTCGAGAAGTTCTTCATCGGAGGCTTGATCCTCATATGATTGATGCATTGGTAGTTGAAGGACTCTGCGAAGGATGGTCTTGGTGAGCAGCACCTCGGTTGTGTGGACTGTGGCCTTGAGTTTTGTTGTTGTCTTGACATTCGTCCTCTTCAAAGTGCCCCAGAATTGTTGGAGGTACACCTCGGGGATTTGCGTGTTGAGGGTGAATGCCGGTCACAACGTCCCCTTTGAGTATGGCGACAACAACTTCGTCCGGACACTTGAATGTGTTCAGGTCTAGGCCGAAGTTGTTCTCCTTCACGAGTACCCATTTGTTTTGCGGGTAGATTTTGTCTTGTGAGGAGGAAACCATTTGATATCTGTTTTAGTTGGACAAAAATAGAAATGATTAGTCGAGTAAAGATGTCAATTATTGAACCGCTATGTGGTGTTTTTCAAACAAATTTTGCTAAGTCAGATGTATCAAGTTTTGAGAATGTCGAGTTCCAAAAAAAATTCAGTTGTAAATTAGAAATGTGGTGTCGAAAATTTCTTAGTGGTTTGTCAAATGCGATTATCGCATGTTATATGTTCGAAAGTGTGATTGTCAATAAGACCGAAAATATTTTTCGTGTGCCCTGATACGAGAATGTGTAGTGTTCGAAAATTTTATAAGTGATGTAAGAAAAAACAACTTTTCGAAATCGTCCCTGAAAACATTTTCGAATGTGGTTAATTGAAAATTTTCTAAGTGTTTTGTTCGAAAATGAGTATCAAAACCATGTTTTGTTCGCAAAAGTCCTTACTTCAATTAGGTTGCAAAAATCGGTCGATTTTTGATATATTGATTTCAGAAAGAAAATTATCTAAGTTTGATTTTCCAAAGTCGGTGTGCGAAAGTCAGTTGTCAAAGTGTTGAATGCAAATTTTCTAAGTGTTGATTTTTGATACTGAAGTTACAAAAATGGGAATTTCGAATGATTTTTATGCGAAAATTTATTTTCGAAGGATGTGGTGCGAAAATTGTTTTTCGAAAGATATGTGTGCGATAATTTTCTGAGTAAATAACTGATTTACGAATTATAATTACGAAAATCGAATTTTCGAAGTTGTAAAAACCGGATTTTGAAAATCAGTTACGAGAACAGAAATTTCAAAAGTCGGTTATTCGAAAATTGATTTCCGAATGGGTTATTCGTAAATTGAGTTGCGAATGGCTATTTTCAAAGGACAATTTGCGAAAATGGATTTTCGGAGGGGTATTCAAAAATTAGTTTTCGAATGGGTTATTCGAAAATGGATTTTCGAAGGGGTTATTCAAAAATTAATTTGCGAATGGGTATTTTTGGAGGACGATTGAGAAAATCGATTTTCGAAGGGGTATTCGAAAATCGGGATTTCGCACCGATTTTGGAAGCCTATTTTCGAAACAAATCTTAAACCCAAACCTGATGCGAAAATAAAAAATTGACGAATTTTAAGATCCAATATATCAATTAAGCTCGATTAAACACCAAAATTCACACAAAGTTGACGGATTTCCCGAAGGCGATTTATGCGAAACTGAGGATTTGCGAAAACAGTAGATTCGCGATGAAAATTAGTGAAATCTGATTCAATTTTACGTTTAAATGACACGTAATAATCAACAAAAACATGAATAGGAGAAGAGATTTATAATGTTTTAACCGAAAATCTGAGAATTAGGAAGTTTGTTTTCGGGGTTTTTTGGAATATTTTCGAAAGTCGATTTCGTAAGTAATTTTCGAATGAAAGTGATTTTCAAATGAGGTTTCGAATTTAAGTCTTGAAAAGCCCATCATACAAAAATCTCATTAGTAAAGCCTTGCAAAAACAATTCTTAAGTATTTTTAAGTCTGGACAGTAAAAATTTAAAATACTATTAAAAATATCGATGTATAGTTTCTACTCCCCCTTGAAAATTCAAAAGATACTCCCCCTTTTCAGTAAAAAAATATTCCCACTCTATTATTTATGATTAAATATACTCCCCCTGTTTTAAATAATTTTGGCGCAAATTATTCCAAGTATAGAATTTCTCCTCCTATATAAAGTAAGATCCTCCTAAATATAAAGCACGTATTAAAATATTTACACTTTATCAAAGACTGTGAGACACAATCGCTTATGATTTAAGGTTCAACATGCCTAACTTAGAAAGAAGGAAGTGGAAGCGTTTTTCATCCAAAGCCTTGGTAAATAAGCCGGCCAGCTGAAGCTCAGTGCTTACAAAGTACATATCGATGTGCCTTTTTCCAGTGGTCTTTTATAAAGTGATACCTAAGATCTATGTGCGTTGTGCGTGAATGATGGACATGACATGTAATAGCTATAGCACTCTTCGAGTCACTATAAATTAGGACATTAAATCAAACCCGTAATCATGTAGTTGTGTTCGCAACCACGGGATTTGAGAGCAACAGCTGGCTGCATCTACGTATTTCTGCCTCAGCTGTGGAGGTAGACACACAATTCTGTTTCTTTGATGACCAACTTACTAGTTTGTCACCTAAGAATTATATGCCCCCTGATGTACTTTTCGTGTACATTCTACATCTTGCAAAATCTGCGTCAGTGTAACCAATTAATTGAAAGCTAGAGTTTTTGAGATACCATAATCCGAGGGTTGGCGTTCCTTTTAGATACTTCATGATTCTCTTCACGGCTAGCATGTGTGACTCCTTTGGATTGGCTTAGAATCAAGCACATAGGCACGCCGAGAACACGATGTCTGGTCTTCTCGCCGTTAGGTAGAGGAGTGAACAGATGATCCCTCGATACGTGGTTGGGTTGACTTGCTTTTATGCTAGATCCGAGTCGAGCTTGCACATTGTGGACGTCGGGGTACTTTTCGTTGTGGAATTGTCCATGTTGTACTTCTTAAGAATGACGTGGATGTACTTCGATTGATTGATGAAGATTCCTTCAGGCAGTTGCTTGACTTGGAATCCGAGAAAGAAATTAAGTTCTCCCACCATGCTCATCTCTTGTCTTATGAGGTCGCCAAATTCTTTGCACAACTTAGGATTTGTAGATCCAAATATTATGTCATCGAGATAGTACCATGTGCGGGGTGCTTGTTTGAGTCCATATAGTGCCTTCTCCAGGAAGTACACGTAGTCAGGGTGAGCCTCGCTCACGAATCCTTCGGGTTGCGCCACGTAGACTTCTTCTTTAAAGACACCGTTGAGGAAGACTGTCTTGACATCCATTTGAAAGACAATGAAGTTATTGTGTGCAACATCATCAAGAAAGAGACGAATGGCTTCGATTCACGCTACGGGTGCGAAGGTCTCGTCGTAGTCGATTCCTTCTTGTTGGTTGTAGCCTTCTTCCACTAATCGAGCCTTGTTTCCGATCACGATCCCTGTTTCATCCTTTTTGTTCTTGAAGACCCACTTTGTACCTATTATGGTTTTGCCCGGGGGTCTTGGGACTAGTCTCAACATCTTTAAATGCTCGAACTGATGGATTTCTTCTTGCATGACGTTTATCCATTCAGGATCCGCTAAAGCTTCTGCTATCTTGTTGGGTTTGTTTTGACTCAAAAAGCATGCATAGAGATTCTCGTTGTTGGTTGAGGACCTTGTGCTTACACCAAGAGTCGAATATCCTATAATTTGAGACGTTGGGTGAGCTCGCGTCTACTTCCTTTCATGTGGAAGTGGTTGAGGAGTATCTTCGATATGTGGTTCCGTACCCAGCACTGTTTCATTAGTACTAGATATCTCAATTAGGGCTTGTGCTTCTTTAGAGTTATCTTTTGGGAGATTTTCTTCTTCTTCTGTAGTTTAAATTTGGGGAGTAGTATTTGCTTGATGTTGAGTCGTTGAAGAGGCTACATCGGCTCCAATTTGTTGTCCTACGGGTGGAACCGATGCTCCACTAGGGTTTTTTGGAGGAGGACTTGATTGTTAACGAGAGCGAGTGTAGAGATGTTCGAATAATAGATCTAGCTCTTTGCCTTCATTTATCTGACAAGTTGATGGCCCTTCCTCGACTGTAGTACTGTGTTGATCTTCTGTCAACACTCTTATAAGTTCGGGTTCTGGACTGATTTGTACGGAAACCATTGAAGGCGCTTCGTCGAACATCACGTTTGTGTTTTTCATGACAGTTCTTTTCTGTTTTAGGTAGACTCTGTAGGCCTTTGGCGTGGCTGAATATTCAATGAACACCCTTTTTAATGCCTTTGGATCGAATTTTCCTTGGTCTTCTCTATCATTTGCAACAAAGCCTTGCAGTCGAAGACTCGAAGGAATCCAGTGTTGGGTATTATTTGGTTGATGATCTCGTACGGAGTTTTCCCAAATCTTTTGTGAATGCTCGTCTTGTTCTAAGTGTAGCAGGATGTGTTGACTGCTTCGGCTCAGAGGAAGTGTGGAAGGCTCGAGTGGAATAGCATTATTCGTGCTGCTTCTACTAGAGTATGGTTCCTTCTTTCCACTACTCCGTTTTGTAGAGGAGTCTTAGCAGCTGAGAATTGCTGAGAGATTCCTACTGATGAATAGAAGTCACTTAGTAGCTTGTTCTTGAATTCAGTGTCGTTGTCTGTGCGGATCACTTTGTCATTACATCCGAGCAGAGTGAGTTTTCTTCAATAAATCAATGATTAGATCAGGTGTCTTGTCCTTGTTCATGTGAGGAGCTCTTTTCCACTCTCATTGCTTATGATGCACTACTCATCATGAAAGTTGACCTTTAGCCTTCTATCGCAAAATTGGCCAGTGCTGAAGAGGTTGTGGCTTAGACCATCCACATATGAGACATCCTTGATCGTCAGGTTGTCATGAATAAGGTTTTCATGTCCTAAGATTGGTGTTGATTGGTTGTTCCCGAAGCGCCCATTCCCACCGAATCTTTCGGTGTAGTTGCTCAGCAGCTCCTTTCTTCCAGTCATGTGTGTGGAGCAACCTGAGTCTAAGTACCACACATGATGGATCTGCAAAACAGATTAAAGGGTTTTAGGTACCCATTTAAGGACGGGTCCTCCCTTATTAACCTTAAGAGCTATGCATGCACTATTTGTAGACTCATGTCCTAAGACGGTTGTTGATGTATCTGTAGTCTTACTAGTGGACTTAGGTACCCAAATCTTTTTCATTCCTAACAGGTAGCAATTTTTAGTGCTGGATGCAAGCTCATGTTTGGTTACCCATATTTTCGTAATTCCTATAACTTTAGCTTTAACTTTGGTTTTAGGATGCTTTGGCTTCTTAACCATACGTTCTTTCCTTTTGTCGGATTTAGGTCGTGACATGCGAGAAGAACGTATTTTTCTCTGTGTTGTGTTAGTGAAAAGCGTAGATGTTCTCATCGGTCCAATAACAGGAAATAGATAGGGAAATGTAGCTACTCGAATTTTAACACATGAAAGAAGCGTATTACAATATTTTGAACTAGACGCTACTAAAGAAATTAGCTCCTTCTTTCTAGAAGGAGCGACATCTTCTAATGATAGGTCACCTTCCATGTCTTCCTTCTTCTCCTTTCTACTTAGATTTGGTCATGGGTACATGCAAAGATGAGTTACTGAGTTTGTTTTTGCTCATAACAACCTACATCCTTGATGTTCTAGTCTTAGTTGGGGTTATTATTTGTGTTTCGACTAGACACATATTTCTAGGGATTAAAGCTACATTTGTGTCGATTTTCTTTTCAAGTGAAGAGATTGTTCTTAGTAGTACTTCATTCTCCACCTGAAAAACGATCATGTTCTGACTCTAATGTTGAGCGCAAATCAGTGATTTCCCTTATTATTGCTGGTATGTAGGCACTAGAAGTTCTAGGTCTTCTTGTGTCAGTGGATTCTTCTTCAACAGTCATTGCTTCAGAAGAGGGTGTGCTAATTGGTAGATAATCATTAGACAGAGGTATTTCCCTTGTCTTATAGCTCTCGTTCAAATCAGTATAATCAAACGATACTTCGACCCCTGCCTTTGTATTTATCTTTATCTTCTCGCGATCATCTATCTCTGATGATCTCGTGAAGGGCATTAGATGAGGTTGGTTTAAACCTAGATATCTAATGTCGTAAAGAGGTAGGGGCTTCTTTTCAACTGGTTGATCAGTTGGTTTGAAACTTAAGCCTCACGAGGATCGTAGTGTCCTTAGGCTGGTTGAAGAATTTCGTTTGATCTGTTTGCCCTCTTTTAATAAGAATATCCTCTAGACTTTTAATCTTAGAGTATAGTTTCATACGTTCCCCATTCATCAGGTTGTATTCGCTAGTCTTGGTTATTTGCTCGTTTTCATTCGTTTCAAACTAGCTGTCAACAACTTTTTAACACTGAGTTTGTGAAGAGCTTTTAAATTTAGATGAGACAGACGTTGATGCCATAAGCTGTTCCTCTTGATTGTTGTCTGAGAGATGAGGCATACAGTTGTCGAAGGTCGAACTGATGTCAGATTGATTGTGTATAGGTTAGATCTTCGTGATCCTGTGAGAAGTTCTTGATTCTGACTATTCAAAACTCTGCACTGTTCAGCTAGAAATACTACTTGTCCTTTGTCACAGAATTGGCCTATGCTGAACAGATTGTGTTGGAGACCTTGTACGTAAGAGACATCTTTAATCGTCAAATTTGGCAGTAAAATGTCTCCAAATCCGAGTATGGGTGCTGAGTCATTGTTGCCAAATCGTACTTTGCCATTGTAGCGGTCTTGGTAGTTGCTCAACAGTTCTTGTTTTCCCGTCATGTATGTGGAGCAACCAGAATCTAAATACAACACATGATGGATCTGCATAGACAGAAATTAGGGAGACTTAGGTACTCACTTTTGAATGGGTCCTCTCGGATTAGCAGATTTGATAAGTAAGGTTTGTTCATCTTTGGTTCCTAACTTATGAGAATGCTTAGGTACCCAAACCAACTTAGAAGTAGTTGGTTTAAGTAGTAACCTCTTTAGACAATTTAGCCTTTTTGGCTTGAGTTTGCCTGGTGATGACTTAGGAATCCATTGTGGTTGAACCTTACATGGGAGGTTAATTTCAGTACGAACAAATGTCTGATTTGTCTTATTGCTGGAGAAAATCTTTTCTCTGGCTAGTCTCCTAAGGTGTTTAGCTGAATGTACGTGTACTGGATACCTTAGGCGAGAACATGAATGTATGGAGCTATAAGCTGTCTTAATAGATGGTTCTTGTTTTTTACGAGACTTAAGACTTGCATTTGTTTTAGAATGATGATAGTTTTTAGAAGTAGAGCCAATTTCAAAGTTTGTGCTTTAAAAAATGATAGGCTTTAACGCATAATTTGAATTAACAATACTAGAAATAGCTGTCTTCGTACGAGTGTCCATAATTTTTGACATAGAAGAAATAGATAACAAATCATTTCTCTTCTGAAAATTTATTCTAGTCACTCTTTCCTTAGCATGCTTCACCTCTTTTACTACTCTACCTGTGGATGGAGTAGAAAAAGAGTTAGTAAAAATCTTTTTCCTTTTTGAAGCATTTAAGGATTCGTTTTCTCTCTTTACAATTTCTAAAGAAGATTTATCTTCTTTTGAAATATTTTGAAAAATAATAGGAGAGTTTTTCTTAGTTTTAATCTTGTCCTTCATTAAAGATTTTTCTTTCAAAATAAGATCAGGACAAGTTTTTAAAATATAGGAAGTTTTGAGATTGGAAATCTCCAGTAAAAGTTCGTTCTTTTCAGCTTTGAAATTCTTTCTTTCTGTTTCCAAGGAAGCGTTTAAATCAGCTATTTTTCTCATAATAGCTGGAATATAACAGAAATTGGAATTTTGAGAATGATCAATATTTTCTTCCTTAATTTTAGAAAAATCTGTAGGGGATATAATGAAGTATAATCACTAGACAAGTTGAGATCTCGTGTCTTGTAACTATTATTCAAGTCGGTGTAGTCAAAAGGAATGTTAGTCCTATCAGTGGCTTGTCGTTTAGATCTTCTAAAGCATTTATTTCGTTAGAATTAGTAAATGAAATTAGAGAAGTTAAACCTAATCCCATATACTTGATATCGTATAATTGTCTAGCATTGACCTTTTTCAAGTTACAGGGATTGTTAAAACCTAAGCCCTCTTTAGGATTATAAAATTCTGTATCAAGAGGTTGATTTAGAAATATAGTTTGATCCTTTTGACCCCTTTTTATTAGAAGATAATCTAACGTTTTAATCATTGAATAAAGTTTCTTACGTTCGTCAGAATTTTCTTTGAAATTATTTTTAGAAATTTCTAAGTCTCTCTGACAATCGATAAGAATCGTATTAAGGTCACTAATTTTTGTCTCAGAGGTAGCTATGGTTAATTCAAGACTAGAGATTTTTTTCTTAGCGCTAGATAAGAGAATTTCGAGATGAATTTTCTTACCTAATCGGTTTTAAATTGCTTTCGCTAAGAGCTAGTTTCTCTTCTAAATCCTTTGTTCGTTACAACTCAATTTTCATGTTAGTGTACTTAAGCTATAACGATTCTAACATGTTTGATAATGTGGAATTAGACAATTGTACCTCTTGTGACGAAGAGAATGCTTTGTCGTCGTCGTCATCAGGCCTCCTGGATGGGTCATCATTTGAAGTGTCGTCGAGGTATGCCATTAGTGCATGATTTTCGTCTTCAGAATCTGTGGTATCTTCCAGCCAATGCTCTTGTTCTGCCATCAGTGCTACTCCAGCCTCTTTCTGTTTAGTGAGTTGGAATTTTTTTAGTAGTTGGCATTCTTTTTCTTGGGTAGTTTGCATTCTCTGGAGAAGTGTCCTACCTTTCCACAATTATAACATTTTTATGGTTCTTTGACACTTTTAGATTCTGAGGACTCAGCCGGTCTTTCCCTTTGCTTGGAGCTAGATGTCCGAAGTCTATTGGCCGAAGACGAGGATTTCTTTTTGTAAAAGTTTTTACTCATCATTAAATGAGAGCTAATTGTTTCTTGAACTCCTTCATATCAGGTTCGGAGTCTGAGTCAGATTCTTCTTGACCTTCTGAAGAACTTGGCAGCTTGATACTTTTATCCTTTGGAGATCGACTTTGCTTTCATTCAGAGATAAGTGCTATAGAGTCGTCGATCTGCTTGCCCTTTAGTTCTTTTTGGATCTCGCTTATATCTTCTTCATGTTGGGCGAGATTATCAAAGACGGCGTGGATATCCATTTCGTCCAAATCTTTATTTTTTCGGATTTGAATGGATATTTTCTTCCACTCCGGTTGAATAGAAGAAAGAAATCTGATGTTGACCTCCATGTTGGTCTTGAATATATCTATCTTCCTCATTTCATTGAGAAGAGTTAGATATCTTTGATAGAGTTCATAAATTGATTCCTCCGTCTTGGCTTTGAAAGAGTCATAAGCCGTTAGGATATTTGCTTTCTTTGCTTTGACTCCAACTTAAGTTCGTTGCATCATCTTGTGGAGCTCGTCCCACATGGCTTTTGCACTCGATAGACTATCTATTTGCATATAGATGTCATTCGGTATTCCTTGCTTTAGGAAAGTCTTGGCTCCCAAGTCTGCTTTGGCTCTTAAAAATTCCCCCTCAGTATATTCACCAGGAACTTTAAGTCTTCTGGTTGCAGGAATAGGAGGATTGTTTGTGGCATCTCCTTCTTGGATGAGCCAGAATTGAGTTGGACCTTCTTAAAGTGACGCGATCAAATTTGAGGCTTGATCTTTCGTTTCCAAGAAGTTCAAGAACTGGCTTCTCCATACCGTGTATTCGCCTCTTCGAAGAATTGGAGGGCGGACGTCATTTCCAAGTGAGTAAGCATCCATTTTTGTTGATTGATAGGTTTGGAATAGTAATGAAAAATGCTTCACAAGTGACAAACTTAGTTAAAAATATTTGATTCGTACGTAAACAATTTCCTTATTGAACCTATGGTCCGTTCGTGAAAGAGAAATTGTTATGTTTTTTAAAATATTTTTTAATTAAAAATTGATACTTCAAGATTCGTTAAAGAAATTTGAATTATTGATCGAAAATATTGAGTATCAAAATTGATAGTTCGGAGACAAATATTTTTCGTAAGTTTTGAAGTTCACAATTTTTGATTTCTTTTAAATGATGTGGTCGAAATTGTTTTTCGAACAATAAAGTTTTTCGATTTAAAAATATTAAGCTTTTTAATCGAAAGAGTTTTTCAAAAAAAATGTTGAAAAAATGAATCGAAAAATATTTTATTGAAAAACTATGTTGATCACAAAAACTCTTATCGAATAACTTGTGATCGAAAAATTACTAGTGATCGAAAAACTTTGTTTTAGTTTGACTCAAATTGTTGATTGTAAAATTTTTCGTTGGAATATTTTTCAATCGAAAATATGTTTTGCCTGATTTTGGATCGATAAATTTATTCGCTCGAAAAACGTATTTATATATGAATCGAAAAACTAATTATTGAAATAATGTTTTTCGAGTCTTCATTTTGAGTAAAACGCTCGGAAATAGTGTTTGTCGTCGAAATATGTCTCGGCTGCAAACTTGGTCGAAAAATATTTTTCGATTCATGTTTTTCGATCGAAGAAAAGTTAAGTTCAATGTAACAGTGAAAATTCCAGATTCAAACGAGATGTTCAATTTAGACGCTGAAATTCTGGATAATCACTCGTTTAACAGTTCTAAATATGAACAAACACAGAATCAACCACGTTTAATAGCAAAATATATCGAGATTTAAGAAAATCGGATTGGACTCAAAACTTGATCGCAAACGAAAAAAGCAATCTAGATAAAAAATCTGAATTATTATTACATTCTAAGCGATTGAAATCATTACGTAAATCAATCTTAACATATAATCTATCACTTAATCAGCAAAATCAATAACAAAATTCGCATATTAGGCATATTGATCAAAATATAAGTCACATGAGTTTTTCGATCGAAAAATCTGGAAAATTATTTTGATCTGAAAATTGCGAATTTTGTCCAAAATCAATCACGATTTGCTCTTATACCAAATGTTAGGTCCTGATTCATTAATCAACAAACAATCTAAGCACGAATACTCGGTATTCGAGTAAGAAATCTTACGATATACGATCGGTCGAATATCCGCTTTGAAGATCTTGAGAGGTTGTTATGATTCTGAGTTTCTCGAGCGTGATCTCTCGTTTAAAATATGAATTCAAAACTTATATATCCGCCTCGAACGTTTTCCGGCCTTTGTTTAGATCCGTTCTCAAAACAATCATCTTCTCCATGTCCAAGATGGTGACAATATTGAATAATGAAAAAACTTATAAACTTTGATAGTGTACATCATATTTATACCTATATTTAAGGTATAATTACTCTTAAGTCCTACACTATCAAAACTTCTAATTACGCCCATAATTACAAGGATAATGAAATAATAAAGCACAATTCTAATATTCTCTTCAACGGCGGCATCAAACGACCAACTTCATAACATCCCAGTCAAATGGCACGATCAAGAACAATGGTCGAGGCCTAGATCGGATTAATTCACTAAGCCATTGATCAAGAGGCCTCAACTATGACCGTCCGGAAAAAATATTACGTGTTCGAAATAAAGAATCAAGTACATAGTAAGCCCGTGGTTTTGGTCTTAGTGTAAAGCCCAAATGAGTCTCCAAATAAAAGGGCTTGAATTTAGACCCAAACAAGGAAATATAACGAGACAAGAACTTGGACGGTTAGGACTGCACGGGAGATGAAACATCAAGTTCACCATATGGTTGTTCGATCCATTCAAGCTCCGGTTTTAGGACCTCGGTCAAGTCAAAATTCATTTTTATGACAAGATTAATTATGTTGTTGATTTTTAAGTTTAAACTTAGACTATATTCTTTTTTTTCGTTTTGCATGTCAGTAACAAGTTAGATTTCGACTAAACCCTTGAGTTTATCTTCTTTCAATAGTTTCTCCCAAATTAGTCGTGTTTTGCTTTGCGATTCCTTCAACTTATCAACTAGTCATTCGTGCAATTTAGCTAGCTGTAGCGTCAAAACTTTCATCTGAAAACCGTTCGTAATTCAAAGGTGTTAGGCGTCGTCTTAATTATTGTTTGAGGATCGTTTAGGTTTAAGGGATAGAATTCCAGAAAATGTTCGTTGTGAGCCTATCTAGTCGTCTCCAACTCTCACAATAAGGACGATCTTAGCCCTTATGAATCTTGGTACGAGTTCTTTTCGGTGGTTGTCATATGAGCGATGGTTTTTTTGTCAAGACATTCTCCTTGATGCGGAATCAGATTTGCTCTGGTATCATAGACAATGCCAATTGATGATATCAGAAAAATCTGATCGCGATCATACCCGTTGCTACGGCTTCTCCTCCTCGAACGTTTCTCTTTCTGCATGAATCACCACTTGGGGGATACCTAAAAAATAATCTAGGAATGCCCCGTTAATGGTGACACCACTTCGATGCATGAGTCTCCCAATTATTTGTTTCTTTCTCTTTCTCTTTCTTTCTTTTGGTGGATGTTTGTAATGAAGTGAACGTACTTTGAATGAAGAGTTTGATGGGATATTTATAGGTAAGAGGTGACCTACTTTCCCGAGGACATGGGTCCGGAAGATCCGTGATCCTTCTTTTGATTTGAACTTCGTCGACCTTTCTCTTCTTCTATTAGTCCTTAGGATTTCAATGCATCATTAGGATATATCTCCTTTTTTGGGGCGATTCCATTTGAATATCTCCCGAGAGTATCTCTCTTTCTGTTGGGTGCTTCCAGTTGAATGCCTTCCAAAAAATGTTTGTACTTCGGATATGTGCTTCCATTTGATTGCATCCAAATCTCTCCTTCTATTGGGCGTTTCCATTCGAATGCCTCCCGAGAATATTAACCTTGATTTAACGCGGATTATATCTCGAAAGGTTCTTACGTCGCAACGATATTGTGTCTTACTCGTGGACTTTTGTCTTCGTACCGTGCCACATTCCTGGACATGGTTACTATGATTTAAGCCTCATTCAACGACTTACAAATATTTTCATGCCTCAACGGGAACTTGTATTTTCCTACCTCATTTCATGACTTATATTTTCCTTCATCATTCGAAGATTTATATTTTTCCGCCTCATCCGAGGACTTTGTTTTCTTGGTTTCACTCCTCGACTTGGACATATGTCATTTTTTTATTTTGTAGTTCTATTTTGAGTGACTTTTTGTCTTGAAAAATCTTGCAGAAGTTATTGAATAAATAAATTGTTTATCTATCTAATATCTCAATGACGTATAAAGGCCATGGCACAATTGGTGACGGTTCCCAAAAGACATCACCTTTAATACAATCAGAGAATTTTTCTATTATGTTTGTAAAAGGGCGACGATTGTTACAATGTAACCTTCGCCTATAGTCGATGGTTACATGGTAACAACCGTCCCCTATTTTTTGCTAAACAATATACGTGCCATTTACAATTTAAAAATCATCGCCTATTTCTTCTGCTTAACCTGTCGCGACCCCTTCTTTCCTACTTTACAATTTTCAGTTCTTAAACTCGGTGACGACGATTTAGTGCATTGCACACTGATTGAGGACAATTTCACTCCAAAGTAATTTCATTACACGACGATTGCAAGACAATTTAGATAATCGGTTGATTTCTTCAATCAATATAATTTTTTCGATTTTGAAGTTTATTTCATCCAATGTTTCGTGCTTTAGTTGATTTGGTGTTAATTGTGTCGATTTAGGGGCAATTTCGTATTGTGTATGTTGCTTTTGTGCCTTTGGTTTGAATTTAGGCTTTTTTTTTGTGTTTCGCCAATTAAGGTTTTCGATTGAGAATTTTGTTTGGGGTTTATCTTATTGGCTCAGGCCTATTTTGGGTTTCTATAGCTTGGGCAGTTGTTTTGGGGCTTTATCGAGTTTATTTCGGACGATTTCGATAGATGTTTTGCTCCGTAATTGTTTTAATTGAGTTTGTCTTTGTGAAAAAATGCTTAATCGTTCCAGTGGTTTACTTCTTCTAGATATTCAGAATGTTTTTAAATGTTCACTATTGCTTAGGCTGTAAATGTGAGTTGAACTTCGAAATTGATGAAAAATTTCATTTTTCTTTAAATGTTTTCTGGGCAGACATATTATGAACTGAATACATATCCTTTCATATTTTCGTCTATTTGGAGAACCATGAGACAATGTTGTCGAATATTTCAGTAATATCGAGAAATATTAAATGTTTAAGAATATTAAATGTTTAAGAAGGAATATTAAATTAGAAGTTTGTTAGGTCCTAATTTATCAACTATCGATCGATCTAAGCATGAATTCTAGATATTCGATTAATAAATCTCGTAAATTACCTTCGATCGAATATTGAGTTTGAAGATCGGGAGAGAGAAAGGATTAGAGAGTGGAAGTTTTTCGATTGCCTTTCTCTCTCTAGAATGTGAATTCAATGCTTGTGGTTTTTCCGAAATGACTTGTGTATTGATTTCGATAGTATACATTGTATTTATACCTATTTACATGCTATATTTACTAATAAGTCCTACACGATCAAAACTACGAGTTACGCCCCTAATTACAAGAATAACTAAATAACAAAGCCAATTCTACGTTTCTTCAATCTCCCCGTTTGTGCTTGTTTTCATCTCAGCTCCATTTATCCTTGTCGAGCGTAGAATGATTTCCTCAATCCCAATGTTGTCTCGTAGTGTCGGATAGCATTCCTCAGCTCCAATCTTTCATTTATTGCATCCAGAAGCTCATTTAGGAGAGGGGCCTCTTCTTCACCAAGATCCTCGAATATCGTTTCTTCACTGATCTCCGCCGACCTCTTCTGGATGTTCTTCCTCACAAGCTGCAACGTCCCGTCGCATAAATTGTGGATTTCAGACTTCATCGTAGCTCTCGTCTTTCCAATAATTGGATTCCGATAAGTTATGGAGAGACCTGGTTTCTTGAATATGTAATTCTCGGGGAATTCGTTGAGTGGGAAGCCTTTCATGAGCGGAGACTCCATGTTGACCTTCTTCATATTGTTCTCTACAGCAATTTGATGTTCGTGTGCGGTGTGATACTTGATCTGCCGCACCATGAATCTCTTTAACCCTTCGAGTACTTCCATCTTGATGTAACCAGAGGGCGTCTGGTATTTTCTCTTGTACATTTGAAATAGACGATAAACTTCGTCCGGTGGAAGGAACGACATATAGCTTTCATCTATCTCCTCTCGAGTATGGTTGTTGTCCGCTTGCTCGATGTGATAGATATGGGTTTGATAACTTCTAATCGAGTGCGATACGCCCACGAGTTGGAGGATCGATGGCTTTTCCCTGAAATTCTTTCTGAGTTGATCCGTTGGGATGCCAACTTCGATCTGGACCAAGGTAGTTGAGCATGAAGATGTGCTCCATCTTCTTCCTATCTTCCCAATGGGAGATACCCCATAGATTCAGCTCATTAAGCTTCTTTATGCGATTAGGAGCCCTCCATATCTGTTTCCTTATGTATTCAAGAAAAGGGACTTCAATCCGTATATTCTCCCAAGGCGTCTCGACTCCGACGGTCCCCTTTGATAAGCGGGAAGGAGAGTCGACTCGATGCTTGATCATCTCTGGTAGTTCGGGGAGAGTGGAGTTGTAGTTCTTCGTCTTCAAGCAGCACCAAGTCTATAGAAGCTTGTTGTAAGAAGTATCTGACGTTGGAGAGTCTGACTTGAACAGCTTCATCTGGTTCCCATTGCGTCAGCCACTTCTCGTTTAGGATGTAATCATCTACGATCGCATGTGGATCATAGACGACTGCTTCTGGTTGATTTTGGAGGGGGTTGGAAGTCGGGATTGGATTTGGATTTGTGGGAGTGGGAGGTAGTGTTTGTGTGTGGGATGTGGTGGGAGTTATGGTTGTTTGTTGGAGGGTAATGGGTTCTGTGGTTGGTGGGTTGGTGGATGATCCTCCAGGTTCTCGAGTCGTTGTTTGTTTTTCTCGACTCAGACCACGGCCGCTGCGTGTGGTCCTTTGTTGTTTCTCCCCCTCATGACGATCCGGATCATCGGGATCGTCATGTCTTCTTTTCGTGCGAGAGCTTTCTTCACGGCACCGTGTTTGGGCGGGCGGCTCTGGTTCATCTACTAGCCGTTTGTAGAGACTCTCCTCGGGTGGGGTCCTGGTCTCTAGGGCTAGTAGTCGAGAAATGGGATATCATGAAGTTGGGTGAGTGGGATGGTGTATGGGTTGATGAGGGAAGGTGATTTAGTTGGGGTGGTGAAGGTGGGTTGTATGAGGGTATGTATGGTGGTGGTTAGTGGTGGTGAGGATACGGGTGTGCTGTGGGCTTCGGACGGAACAACCTCTGAGACTGGTGCTTTCCCGATATCCCGTCGGGAAGTCTCAATAGCTTGGAGCATCCTATCCATCAGTCGGTCTTCAAGAGAAGACATGGCTGTGGAGATGGCTTTTTGTAAACGTTGCTCCGTCACGATCATTGGTGGTGTCTGAGTGGAGCCATGGAGGCGCTCCGCTGTCACAACATCGGAGAAGATTTCCGATGTACCGCCTGGGAGAGGTCTTGAAATGCCGGAACGTCCAAGGACATCCGTCATCAACCCAGAAGTCACCACTTCAATGGGTGGCCATTGTTTGGTCCGAAGATATCGGGGGTCCAACGGGACTTCCACCCAATCCTTGAGATGATACGGTATGTATCACCTCTATGGGTGTTGAAATAGATTCAATTTGAATCTATGTGGTTGTTTGAAGCGTTGATGGTGGAGGAGATGTTAACGAAGCCATTTGCGTAGAAGGAGATACAGAAAAGGCCGAGATCTGCTGTCGGCGTGAGTCCCTTCGTTGAAGTCTGTATTCCTCATCAGATTCGGTGGCCTCAGGAGATTCGACATGTTGAGGGACACCTTCGGGCTCAACAGCCGGTGTTTCTATCTCCTGAGTCACGGCTTTGGGCTCGGTTGTTTCAACCAAGGATTCCCGTTGATAAGGCACCGAAGCTTGATCCACGGACCGTACCATTTCCTCCGTGATGGAGTTGTTTTTACAGTAATCTTGGTAGGCCTCGTCGGTTGGATCATCTAAGCTGAGCAACTCCAATGGGATCAACATCAGTTAGAGTGTTAGATCGCCTGCCTTCGGATTATGAAAGAATCGAAGTCGAGGTGAGATATATCCTCCAACGGGTGGTAGGCGCGGGATCTCCGGATGTACATCCATGAAATGGGAGATCAACACCGGGAACCACCGAACATATGGAAGGAACTTTGCCTTCGATTTTGTCTTGCCTCTGACGCACCTGATCCGCTAAGTCATTCCATATTAGCTGGGCCACGTCATATTTCTTCCAGAAAATTACTCCATAGAAGATGCGAAGGATGTTTCCGTTCGCCTTGTCAAACCCGGAGTGCTTTGGGGATAGGCATTTATTGATGATGTCGAACAGAGTCCTCCATGGGTGTGGGATCCTGATGTTTTGGTAATTTGCCAATTTGGTTAGCGAGCGCTTATATCCCATCCGGAGCATGTCTTCGACGATCACTGCATCATTAGGTAGTTGGTCGTATTCTTCGTGATACGGTAGATCGAGCACCATGGCGAGTAAGTTCTTTTCTAGGACGACGTGTCTTTGATTGATCTTCGTTGTGTATTCCACGTCATCGCCGACAACATAGCTCTGCATACATCCCCAGAATTGTTGGAGGTAGACCATCTGTACGGAGGAGGTCATCGTCAGAGCTGGCCATAGAGGGTGTCCTTTGAGGATGAGATTATAACTTCATCCAGACACCGAAAGTTGGAAAGGTCCAACTGGTAATTATTGTCGTGGACCGTCATCCAATTGTCAGAAAGGTAGATGTGAGAGTATACTGGATGTGCCATTTCTGCAAAGGATGAAAATGGAAATTTTCATATGCAAATTTTTTACTAAGTAAATGTGTATGGCGAAAAAGACTTAGAAAATTTTGGAAGTGTTAGTGTTTATTATCGAAAGACTTAGATAAAAATTTGAAAAATTTGTTAAGTCTTTTCAGCGTGTTTCTATTCGAGCGTTAATTTATTCGATCGTTAAGTTTTGCGATCGAATAAAAATGTATCGAATAAGTCAAGATTTTTGCCGATGACTTTTACGATCGAATAAAAATTTGTCGAAAACAAAAGTTTTTCGTTTTGCAGTCGAATAACAAGTTGTCAAAAAACTTAAGTTTTTCGCTGCGTAGCTTTGCATATTAGTTGGGCCACGTCATATTTCTTCGAAAAAATGACTCCATGGAAAATGCGAAGGATGTTTCCGTTCGCCTTGTCAAAACCGGAGTGCTTTGGGGAGAGGCATTTATTGATGATGCCGAGCAGTGTCCTCCATGGTTGTGGGATCCCCTCCGGAGCATATCTTCGACGATCACCGCATCTGTTGGTAGTTGGTCGTATTCTTCGTGATGCGGTAGAATCGAGCACCATGGCCAGTAAATTCTTGTCCTGGATGACGTGTTTTTTATTGATGTTCGCTGTGTATCGCACGTCATCCCCAATGATGTTGCTCGTCATACATTCCGCGAATTGCTGGAAGTAGACCATTTGTAAGGAGGCAGTCATCGTCAGAGCTGGCCATAGAGGATGTCCCTTGAGGATGTAGATTATCACGTCATCCGGACATCGGAATGTGGCGAGGTCCAATTGATAGTTGTTGTCGTGGACCGTCACCAAACTGTCAGATGAGTAGATGTGAGAGTACTCTTGATGTGCATTTCTACAAAGAAGAAGTGAAATTCATTAGATGAAAATTTTCATATGCCAATTGTTCGAAGTAAATGTGGATGGTGAAAATGACTTAAAAAAATTACAAAATTTTCTAAGTGTTAGAGTTTATTATCGAAAGACTTGGAGAAAAATTTGAAAAATTTGGTTAGTCTTTTCAGCGTGTTTTTATTCGAGCATGAATTTAATCGATCGTTAAGTTTTGCCGAATAAATCATGTTTTTCGCCGCTGACTTTTACGATCGAATAAAAATTTGTCGAAAGCAAAAGTTTTTTGCGATCGAATAAAATGTTGTCGAAAAACTTAACTTTTTCGCCGCGTAGTTTTGCGATTGAATAAAATTATATCGAAAAACTTAAGGTTTTCGCCGCTTATTTTTGTGATCGAATAAAATTTAATTGAAAACTGAAGTTTTCGCAGCGAATTTTTCGATCGAAAAAAAAACATATAAAAAACACAAGGTTTTTGCCGTTGAGTTTTGCGATCGAATAAAACTTAACGAAAACTAAAGTTCTTCGACGACACTGTTTGCGATAAGAACATTTTCGATCGAAAAACTTTGAAACCAAACAGTAAACACTTAAAAACGTAAATGTCGACTGGGTAAATCATGAGTGAATCTGGACTCGGAACGATCAGAAATCAGTTGTGAATCCAAATATCATGATTTTAATCCGAATGGTCGAGTTTAGACACGTTGATTTTGAGAGTTTAAGACGTTTCAATCGAAAAAATATCAAAGTAAATTTTTTTTTGTCAAATGATTTTGAGAATCTGTCGCGAATCGTGCGTTTTTGAACGGAAAGTGATCCGAAACAGGTTTCTACCTTCGAATTCGGCGAGTTTAGACAGAAAATTACTGAAGATTTAGTAGTTTTGATGAAATAACCGAAGAGAGTTTTGGAAGTCGAAAAGTTTTTCGATTGATAGATGTTGCGTGAGAGTGAGTTTTTCGATCGAAAAAGTGATATTAATACTTTACGATCGGTTAAGGTAAAAAAAACTTTGGGCCGTTAAAATGTCTTGGGCTTTCGTTAAAATTCAGGTCTGATTAAACGAAAAATTTAATATTTTACTTATGAACCCAAAAATAAATTACATAATGCTCCATGTATTTCTGAAATAAATGCAATTATCTCCCAATGTTGATGTAATTCAACACTTGACTCCCGGATGAGCTCGAAATATTATGTGATATTTAAAAAAAATATTAGAAGTCGTAAATCATTTAGGAGATAAGAATAAATTTTCATGTAAAACTCCCCCTCAACAAATGCACGTTTTAACTTTTCGGCAATTTAGCACATAGTTAATACAATTTTGCATATGAAAATTTACTATATAACCACAAGTAACGCATTTAATCAATTCAGCATAGCTATATGAATATTTTGCGTTTTTCAAGAAAAATTTCGCATTTTATCCAGTCTGAACCAATGCATGTATTAATGCATTTAAAATGTGTGAAAATATTTTGAAACAAAATTTTTAAAAAATATTTTTGTTTGGGGTCAGATTTTCCATTTTGAACATTATCACGCAAAAATTTCTCATGACGTATAGAATAATAATTTGCCGTCTTTAACTAAACTGATATGCAAAGATCATATTATGAATCATTTTGACAACTCTCACTAGTTTCGCTAATAGCGCTCAATTTATTTCTAGGAACTAGTGTCCAAACTCGTAGAAGCTCAAATTGGTTGAGTTCATATTGCATTGCGATCACCCAATCCGCGTCTTTAAGAGCTTCGGCTACCTTAATTGGTTCGTTTTGGCTTAAGAAGCACGTGAATAATCCGCTTTGTGTAGACGTCCTACTGCGTACCCCACTTGAAGGATCACCAATAATTTGGTCGATATGATGATCTCGAGTCCACTTGCATTCATGAGGAAGAACCGAAGTAGATCCATCGTTGGTTTGTAGATCGAGACATCCTGAATTGATAGGTTGATCTTCCGTAATTGGGAAATTCAATTCTAAAGTTGAATTGGAAGGGATTTCTGCATCGGCATTGGTAGGAGCTGCAACACTAGTTGAAGATTAAGAATTTGGAGAATCTGAAACATTTGTTGGAGTCTGAGGATTGGGATTCTCAATTGTAATTTCTACCGTAGAGAAAGAAGGAGCACTGCTTGGTATAGAATGAGACGAAGCAGGCATTTGAGACTCATTATGATAAAAATGTTCAAATAGAAAGTCCAAATCTTCCAGGTCGGCGGGAATTGCTTCTTTTGACTTTAAGGTAGAAGTTGTCGGAAGTTGTTGACTTTGTGTCAACACGCCTATAAGCTCGGGTTCTGAACTGTTTTGTTCAGAAGCCAAATCGGTCACTTCTTGAATAGTGACGTTGTAGCTTTCGAATATAGTACGAGAAGACTTGATATAGACGGGGTATGCTCTAGAAGTGGATGAATATCCAACAAAGACAGCTTCAAATGCTTTAGGGCTGAACTTGCTTCGATGCTCCCGATCATTGGCCACAAAGCATTTGCACCAATACTTTGAAGAATGAGATATTCGGAATCCGTTGATTTATTATCTCATACGGCGTCTTTTCAAAGCGTTTGTGAATAATCGTCCGATTTTGCGTAAAGCACGCTATACTCACTGCTTCAGTCCATAGAAAATGAGGAAGACCGGAATGTATTAGCATTGTTCTTGCAGCTTCAACTAGAGTCCGGATCTTCCGTACTAGGACGCCATTTTGTTGAGGCGTTTTAGCGGCTGAAAATTGTTGAATAATTCCGAGTGACTGATAGTAATTGATGAGACGTTGATTCTTGAATTCAGTCCCGTTGTCAGTCCGGATTACTTGGATTTTCTTTTGGAGGAGATTCTGAGTTGTATTCATAAAGCTTATTTTCAAGTCTCCAGTCTCATCTTTAGTTCGGAGATATCTCGTCCAGGTGTAGCGAGAATAATCATCAACAATTAGTAACACATATTTACGACCATTGATACTTTGTGTACGCATTGGTCCACAAAGGTCCATGTGAAGTAATTACAAGGGTCGAGATGTAGAAGCTACTTGCTTGAGTTTTTGTGATGCTCGCTTCATTTTTCCCATTTGACAAGCCGAAAAATTATGCTCTTGGTGAAGGGAAATCGTTGGTAGACCGTTGGCCAACTTTTTGAATAAATAGTTTATGAAGAGCTTTGAGGTTTAGATGACACAGACGTTGATGCCATAAGTTGTTGCTCTTGATTGTAGTCTGTGAGATGAGGCAAACAGCTGTCGAAGGTCGTATTGTTGTCAGATTAATAGTGTATAGATTAGATCTTCGAGATCCTGTAAGAAGTTCTTGATTCTGACTATTTAAGATTCTGCACTGATCATCTAGAAACACCAATTGAAACCCTTTGTCACATGTCCTATGCTGAACATGTTGTGTTTAAGACTTTGGACGTAAGAGACATCTTTGATTGTCATATTCTGCGGTATAATATCTCCAAATCCTAGTATTGGAGCTGAATCATTGTTCTCGAATCTGACTTTTCCGTTGTAACGGTCTTGATAGTTGCTCAACAGTTCTTGATTTCTCGTCATGTGTGTGGAGCAATCTGAATCTAAATACCACACATGAGAGACTTAGGTACCCACTTAGTAATGGATCCTCTCGGATTAGCAGATTTGATAGGTAAGGTTTGTTCATTTTTGGTTCCTAAACCATTTGTGCTTTTAGGTACCCAAACCAACTTAGAAGTAGTTGGTTTAAGTGGTACATCTTTAGGCAACTTTGCCTTGTTGGCTTGTGTTGGCCTCGATGGTGTCTTGGGAACCCATTGAGGATGAACCTTACATGGGATGTTAATTTCAGCGCGGACAAATGTCTTATTAGTCTTAGTGCATGAGAAAATCTTTTCTCTAGCTAGTCTCTTAAGGTGTTTGACATAGTGTACTTTGACTGGTACCTTAGATGAGGACAAGAATGTATCGAGCTATAAGCTTTCTTTATAGTCGGATCCTACGAGACTTAAGATTTGCATTTGTCTTAGAATGATGGTTTATGTTTTTAGAAGTAGAGCCGATTTCAAAATTTGTGCTTACAAAATTAATAGGCTTTATCGCATAAGTTGAAGCAAAATATTAAAATTAGAGACGATTGTCTTCTTACGAGTGTCTTTAGTTTTTGATACAAAAGAAATTTTTCAAAATAAATCATTTCTATCATTTTTCTTCTGAAATTCTCTCCTAGGCACTCTTTCCTTTGCATGTTTCACCTCTTTTTCTACTCTACATGTGGATGGAGTAGAAAAAGAGTTAGTAAAAATCTTTTTTCCTTTTGAAGCATTTAAGGTCTCCCTTTACGCTTTTTAAAGAAGATTTGTCTTCTTTTAAAATATTTTGTAGAATAATGGGAGGTGTTTTCTTAGATTTGATATTGTCCTTAAGTAATGATTTTTCTTTCAAAGTAAAATCAGGACAAGATTTTAAGAATGAGGAATTTTTGAGATTAAAAATCTCCAATAAAAGCTCATTCTTTCCTGCTTTGAAATTCTTTCTTCTGTCTCTAAGGAAGCGTTAAAATCAACTATTTTCTTAATAATAACAGGAATATAACAGAAAGTATAATTTTTAAAATGATCATAATTTTCTTCCTTAACTTTAGGAAAATCTTCTAGAGGATATAATGAATTATAATCACTAGACATGTTGATTTCACGTGTCTTGTAACTATTATTCAAATCGGTGTAGTCAAAGGGGATGTCACTCCTGTTTGTGGCTTTTCGTTTAGATTCTTCTAAGGCATTTATTTTGGAAGAATTAGTAAAGGCCATTAGAGAAGTTAATCCTAATCTCATATACTTGATATCATAACTGTTTGATATTGACCTTTTTCAAGTTACAGGGATTGTTAAAACCTAAGCCTTCTTTAGGATTATAAAATTCTATATCATGAGGTTGATTTAGATGGTTGGTTTGATCCGTTTGCCCCCCTTTTCGTTAGAAGATCATGTAAAGTTTTAATCCTAGAGTAAACCTTCTTACGTTCGTCATAGATTTCCTTAAATTATTTCTAGAAATTTCTAAATCTCTCTGACAATTGCTAAGAGTCTTACTAAGGTCATTAATTTTGATCTCTGAAGTATCTATTGTTGATTTTAGACTAGATATTGTTTCCTTAGCATTAGATAAGAGAATTTCTTGGTGAATTTTCTTATCTAGTTGCTTTTGGAAATTATTTGAGGTAAGGGCTAATCTCTCCTCTAATTCTTTTGTACTTTTCCGCTCATTTTTCATGTTAGTGTACTTAATTTGTAAAGATTTTAACATGTTTAATAATGTAGATTTAGGCATTGTTACCTCTTGTGATGAGGTTGATGCTTTGTCTTCGTCGTCGGACCTCCTTGATGAGTTTTCGTTTGAGGCGTCATCGAGGTATGCCATGAGAGCTAGATTTTCGTTGTCAGAATCCGTTGTGTCTTCTAGCCAATGCTCTTCTTCGGCCATTAAAGCTACTCCAGCCTCCTTTTGTTTGGTTAGTTGAAATTTCTTGGAGTAGTATTTGGCATCTTTCTTCTTAGGAAGATTGCAGTCTCTGGCGAAGTGCCATATCTTTCCACAATTGTAGCATTTTTGTGATTCTTTGGCGTTTTTGGCTTCTGACGATTCGGCCGGTCTTTCTTTGTGCTCAGAGCTTGATGTCCGAAGTCTATTAGCCGAAGAGGAGGATTTCTTTTTATATAACTTTTTGCTCATCATTTTAGTAATGAGAGCCAATTGTTTCTTAAACTCTTTCATATCATGCTCGGAATCCGATTCTGATTCGTTTTCGTCTTCTGACGAACTTGGCAACTTGATGCTTTTATCTTTACGAGATCGACTAGTTGTTCTTTCAGAAACTAGAGCTATAGAGTTTTCGATCTATTTGCCTCTAAGTTCTTTTTGTATCTCGTTTGTCTTCCTTGTGTTGAGCAAGATTATCAAAGACGGTGTGGATATCCATCTCGTCCAAATCCTGTTTTGACGGATTTGCATGGATATTTCTTCCACTCCGGTTGAAGAGAAGAGTGAAATCGGATGTTGACCTCCATGTTGGTCTTGAAAATTTCTATTTTCCACATCTCATTAAGAAGAGTTAAATAGCGTTGATAGAGTTCATAAACGTTTTCCTCAGTCTTTGCTTTGAATGAGTCGTAAGCGGCGAGAATGTTCGCTTCTTGGCTTTGACTCCGACTTCGGTCCGTTGCATCATTTTGTGGAGCTCGTCGCACATAGCTTTTGCACTTGATAGACTATCTATTTTCATATAGATGTCATTAAGAATTCCTTGCATTAGGAAAGTTTTGGCTCCTAAATCTGCTTTGGCTCTTAATCGCTCCCCCTCGCTGTATTCACTAGGAATTTTGAGTCTTCTAGGGGCGGGAATGAGAGGATTATTAGTGGTATCGCTTTCTTGGATAAGCCAAAATTGAGTGGGGCCTTCTTGAAGAGAAGCTATAGAGTTTGTAGCTTGATCTTTTGTTTTCAAGAAGTTCATGAATCGGCTTCTCCATACGGTGTATTCGCCTCTTCGTAGAATTGGAGGGCAGACGTCGTTTCCGAGTGAGTAAGCATCCATTTGTAGTTGATTGGTAGGATCTTCGTGAAAGTTTAGAGTTGAAATGGTAAAAGTACTTCACAAGTGACAAACTTCGTTAGTAATGTTAGATCGTACTTTGAGCAATTTCCTTTTCGAACCTATCTTTCTGTTTTTAAAGAGAAATTGTTATGATTGAAAAAATATATTTGTTTAAAAATTGTTACTTCAAAATGAGTATCGAAGAAGATAATTCGGTGACAAATACTTTTCGTATGTTTTGAAAATTACTATTTTTGATTTCTTTCAAATTGGTGTAAAATGTGTGTGTGCTTGAAAGTTCAGTGGTCGAGACATTTTTCGAGCAGTAAAGTTTTCGATTTAAAATTTTTCGAACGTTAAAATAGAAAAATATTTTTGATCTTATATGTGGTATATTTATCGATAATTATTTTTCGAACGTAAGAGTTTTGCAAAGTAAATATCCTATCGAAAAATAGTTTGTCGAATAATTTTTTTGATCGCAAAAACTTGTATCGAAAAATTTGTAATCGAAAATTTTAGAGTGATCGAAAAATTTCGTTAACTTTGACTCAAATTGTTTACTAAAAATTTTTCGAGTGTGAATTATTCGATCGAAATATATTTTCGCTAATTTTTACTCGAAAATTTAGATGATCGAAAATCTTGAGATCGAAAAACTTGTTTTACTATTACAAGTTTTTCGAGTCAAAATTAGATATTTATTTAGCGAAAACAGTATCCATCGAAAAAAAATATGCTATGTTACGCTCGAAAAAGATATTTATATATGAGTCGAAAAACCAATTATCGAAAATAATGTTTTTCGAGTCTTATATTTGAATGAGACACACGAAAACAGTGTTTGTTATCTAGAAACTTTTCGACTGTAAACTTATTCGAAAAATATTTTTCGAGCCACGTTTTTCGATCGAAAAATGATCGAAGAACAACCTTCAAGTTCAATGGAACAGTTAAAATCCAAATTCAACCGAAATGTTCAAGTTAGGTGCTGAGATTCTGGAAAATACTCCAATCTATGTTCTGAGTAAGAACAAACACAAGATTAACCACGTTTTACAGCAAAATATATCGATTATGAAGAAAATCAAATCGTATTCAAACTTAATCGCAAACACACATATCGATCGAAATCGAAAATCCTAAATAATATGATGTTCTAAGCGATTGAAATCAGTACGTAATTCATTCCTAACATATAATCTATCACTTAATCAACAAGATCATCAACAAAATTCGCAAACATTAAACACATTGATCAAAATACATTTCTCGTAAGTTTTTCGATCGAAAAATCTGGATAATTATTTTGATCTTAGAATAGCGAATTCAATCCAAAAGCGATCGCGATTCGCTCTGATACCAATTGTTAGGTCCTATTTTATCAACTATCGATCGATCTAAGCATGAATTTTAGATATTCGATTAATAAATCTCGAGAATTACCTTCGGGCGAATATCGAGTTTGAAGATCGGGAGAGAGAAACGATTAGAGAGTGGAAGTTTTTCGATTGCCTTTCTCTCTCTAGAATGTGAATTCATTGCTTGTGATTTTTCCGAAATGACTTGTGTATTGATTTTGATAGTGTACATTGTATTTATACCTATTTACATGGTATATTTACTGATAAGTCCTACACTATCAAAACTACGAGTTACGCCCCTAATTACAAGGGTAACTAAACAACAAAGCACAATTCTATGTTTCTTCAGAGTAAAGTTCGAGCATTAAAGATTACGAACCCTCAAAGACCTTCAATAAATTATATGTGAATTATTGTATAATATTGCTTGCTACAACTTAGGTGCTTGGAATGAATCGATGTAGGATGTGTAGTATGCGAACAACCTGAGTATTTGAATGATGTTGAATAGTTTATGAAATGCACGGAAAAAATTAAGAAAAAATGGTAATCGAAGATTTCTTAACCGTGTCGCGATTGTAATAATCTAAGGTGGTATAGCACTGATAATTGATGGTTTTAAATATTTATATAAGCATTCTTAATTAATACCAACATTATTATTATTATTATTATTATTATCATTATTATTATTATCATTATTATTATCATTATTATTATCATTATTATTATCATTATTATTATTATTATTATTATTATTATTATTATTATTATTATTATTATTATTATTGTGTTGCACATATTTGAGTCCAACCCCCCAAATGAAACGCTGACGTTATCTTCCAAGGGTGACAGTAGCAATATACCGGATTTTCCTTTAGCAAGCACGGACCTTCTTTCCTAATTAACCAAGTGTTGCAGTAATCTCCGAAAATATTTGGAGAATTGTGGGAAAATGTTGTCGAATTTTTCAGTAATACCGAAACTCTTACACGCATTTGCTAGTAATATTGAATGTTTAAGAAAGAGTTAAGTTGGAGCAGTAAAAATTACGAACCCTCAAAGACCTTCAATAAATTATATGTGAATTATTGTATAAATTTGCTTGCTACAACTTAGGTGATTGGAATGAATCGATGTAGGATGTGTAGTATGGGAACAAACTGAGTATTTGAATGATGCTGAATAGTTTATGAAATGCACAGAGAAAATTTAAGAAAAAAAGGTAACCGAAGATTTCTTATCCGTGTCGCGATTGTAATAATCTAAGGTGGTATAGTACTGATAATTGATGGTTTAAATATTTATATAAGCATTCTTAATTAATATTAATAATCTTATACAATCCAACATTATTATTATTATTATTAGTATCACTATTATTATTATTATTATCATTATTATTATCATTATTTTTATTATTATTATTATTATTATTAGTATCACTATTATTATTATTATTATTATCATTATTGTTATTATTATTATTATTATCATTATTGTTATTATTATTATTATCATTATCATTATTATAATTATTATAATATTATTATTACATTATTATTATTTTTATTGTGTTGCACATATTTGAGTCCAACCCTCCAAATTAAACGCTGACGTTATCTTCCAAGGGTGACATAATATACCGGATTTTCCATTAGCAAGCACGGACCTTCTTTCGTAATTAACCAAGTGCTGCAGTAATCTCCGCAAATATTATGCAACCTCCTAGAAAAAACTTCGTATTCCCCATTACCATGTGATGTGTAAATCTTGCAGTAAAATTCTGTGGTTCTACTTTCGTTTCGGGAGATATTCCAAGAGAAACTTTCTCCATGATGAAGTAAATGCGATCCGAGGTCTTCAGCCTCTGATGAATAGCAGCTTGCTGTGATGGTTTCGTCAGGAATTTCACGTATAATTGATATATATGTTATCGGGTTTGTGTCATTTGCTTCTGATGATGAGGATGTGATTGGCATTATCGTGAGGAGCCACGCTACTAGGAATGACGTTGCAAGAGGAAAGCTGGGGTGTTTCATGGCATATTGGGAAGAAGTCTAACTTTTTTGTTTTCTCAAATACACACGTACATTACATAGGGTATCAAGTGCGAATACCCTGTATATGTATATATGTATATATATATGGAAAGGTAGATGATGGAAAGGTAGATGGGACAAAGATATTTGCCAAAACTTATTTTACAGATTTGGTCGCAGTCAACAGTGATATCTGTAATCTAGAAGACACTTTAAGCAAATCAGACTAGCAGATATATCAACTTCTATAAAAGAAAAAAAAATTAGCTATTTTTTTTTTTAATTTTAGAAAAAAAAAAGATACCTAGTAACAATTTAAACTTATGATTCAGAGCCTCCAAGCGATTTTGCAAATTGGTGCTGAGAAATTTCTTTCAAGGAGCATTCACAAGAAAAAGTTTCAGAAATAGGAATCAAGCCCTGTCAGAAAGAAAAGAATTTTAAAGACTCATTTCTAAAATAGGGATCAGGCCCTGTCAGGCCGCGACATTATAGGCGACTGTTGTAAAAAAGTCGCATATAACGCTTTTTAATATATTTTTTCAAATTTTCACAGAGTATATGCAACATTTTTTTAAACCGTGATGAGAATTTAAAGTTGTGCTTTGTAATTTAATTATCCTTGTAATTAGAGGCGTAATTAGTAGTTTTGATAGTGTAGGATCAAATAGTAAATATACCATGTAAATAGGTATAAATACAATGTACACTATCAAAATAAAGAAGAAGTTCATTTTCAGAAAATCACGAGCATTGAATTCATATTTTAAACGAGAGAGAATACGATCGAGAATCTCGAAAATCTAACAACCTCTCTCATGATCTTCAACACGGAAATTCGACCGAACGTAACTCGTAAGATTTCTTATTCGAATACCGAGAATTCATGCTTAGATTGCTTGTTGATTGATGAATTAGGACCTAACAATTGATATCAGAGCAGATTGTGATTGATTTTGGATTAAATTCGCAATTTTAAGATCAAAATAATTTTCCAGATTTTTCGATCGAAAAACTTGCGTGGCTTGTATTTTGATCAATATGCTTAATGTTTGCGAATTTTGTTGATGATCTTGTTGATTAAGTGATAGATTATATGTTAGGAATGATTTACGTACTGATTTCAATCGCTTAGAACGTCATATTAATTCAGATTTTCGATTTCGATCGATATTTGCGTTTGCGATTAAGTTTTGATTTCGATTTGATTTTCTTAATATTTGATATATTTTGCTGTAAAACGTGGTTAATCTTGTGTTTGCTCATATTAAGAACAATTGGGTGATTACCCAGAATTTCATCACCTAACTTAAACATCTCGGTTGAATCTGGAAATTTCACTGTTACATTGAACTTTGCTGTTCTTCGATCGGATTTTCGATCGAAAAAATTGGCTCGAAAATTAATTTTCGAATAAGTTTGCAGCCGAGAAATTTTTCGATGACAAACATTGTTCTCGTGTGTTTTACTCAAAGATAAGACTCGAAAAACATTATTTCGATAATTAGTTTTTCGATTCATATATAAATATCTTTTTCGAGCGTAATAAAGCGTATTTTTTTTCAAGATTTTCGATCATCTAAATTTTCAAGCAAAAATTTAGCGAAAACATATTTCAATCGAATAATTCACTCGAAAAAAAAAACTGAGTCAAACTTAACAAAATTTTTCGATCACACTTAATTTCTCGATTACAAATTTTTTTGATAAAAACTTTTGAGATCAACAACTATTCGACAAACTAATTTTTCGACAGGAAATTTACTCTGCAAAACTCTTACGTTCGAAAAATAATTTTCGATAAATAAAACGAAAAACTTATACAATCGAAAATATTTTTCGATCATAGGTTCGAATTTTTTTTAATCGAAAACTTTATTGTTCGAAAAACTTTTTGGTCACTGCTCAAACACACATACATTTTACACTATTTTGAAAGAAATCAAATTTCGTAATTGTCAAATATTACGAAAAATATTTGTCTCCGAATTATCTTCAACTATACTCAAAATTTTTGATCTTAAAATCAAAATTATTTAGCAAAATTTTGAAGTATCAATTCTCATATCAAATATTTTTAGAAATCAAAATAATTTCTCTTTAACAACCGAAAAATAGGTACGCAAGGGAAATTGTTTAAAGTACGAATCAAACATTACTAACGAAGTTTGTCACTTGTGAAACACTTTTCATTACAATTCCAAACTTTCACGAAGATCCAACCAATCAACTACAAATGGATGCTCACTCGCTCGGAAACGACGTCCGCCCTCCAATTCTACGAAGAGGCGAATACACCGTGTGGAGGCCGATTCATGAACTTCTTGGAAACAAAAGAGCAAGCTACAAATTTGATAGCTTCTCTTCAAGAAGGACTCGCTCAATTTTGGCTCATCCAAGAAGGCGATTCCTCCCATACCCGCCTCACGAAGACTCAAAATTCCTAGTGAATGTGACACCGAGGGGGAGCGATTAAGAGCAAAAGCATATTTAGGAGCCAAAACTTTCCTAATGCAAGGAATTCCTAACGACATCTATATGCAAATAGATAGTCTATCTAGTGCAAAAGCGGGACGAGCTCCACAAGATGATGCAACGGACCGAAGTTGGAGTCAAAGCCAAGAAAGCAAATATTATAACCGCTTACGACTCATTCAAAGCCAAAGCAGAGGAAACCGTTTATGAACTCTATCAACGCTATCTAACTCTTCTTAATGAGATGAGGAAGTTAGATATCTTCAAGACCAACATGGAGGTCAACATCTGATTTCTTTCTTCTCTTCAACCGGAGTGGAAGAAAATATCCATCAAATCCGTCAAAATAAGGATTTGGATGAAATGGATATCCACGCCGTCTTTGATAATCTCGCCCAACACGAAGAAGATATCCGCGACATACAAAAAGAACTTAAGGACAAACAGATTGACGATCAATAGCTCTTGTTTCTTAAAGAAAAACAAGTCGATCTCGCAAAGATAAAAGCATCAAGTTGCCAAGTTCTTCAGAAGATGAAGACGAATCCGAATCGGACTCCGAACCCGATACGAAGGAGTTCAAGAAACAGTTGGCTCTCATTTCTAAAATGATGAGCAAAAAGTTCTACAAAATCCTCTTCCTCGGCAAATAGACTTCGGAAATCAAGCTCCAAGCACAAGGAAAAACCGGCCGAGTCCTCAGAATCTAAAAACGCCAAAGAACCACAAAAGTGCTATAATTGTTGTAAGATAGGGCACTTCGCCAGAGAACGCAAACTTCCCAAGAAAAAGGACGCCAACTACTACTCCAGAAAATTCCAACTCGCTAAACAAAAAGAGGCTGGAGTAGCACTGATGGCCGAACAAGAGCATTGGCTGGAAGACACCACATATTCTGACGATGAAAATCTCGCTATCATGGCATACCTCGAAGACGCCTCAAATGATAACTCTTCAAGAAGGCCTGACTACGACGACGATAAAGCATCCTCTTCATCACAAGAGGTATAAATGTCTCAATCCACATTATTAAACATGTTAGAATCATTACAGATTAAGTATTCTAACATGAAAAATAAGCGGAAACGATCAAAGAAATTAGAAGAGAGACTAGCTCTTACCAAAAGCAATTTCCAAAAGCAATTACATAAGAAAGGTCATCTAGAAATTCTCTTATCTAACGCTAAGGAAAAAATATCTAGTCTTGAATTAACAATAGCTACCTCTGAGACAAAATTCAATGAACTGAATACGATTCTTATCGATTGTCAGAGAAACTTAGAAATTTCTAAAAATAATTTCAAAGAAATCTCTGATGAACGTAAGAAACTTTATTCACGAATTAAAACTTTAGATGATCTTTTAACAAAACGGGGTCAAACATATCAAACTATCTTTCTAAATCAACCTCTTGATAAAACTTAGGTTTTAACAATCCCTGTAACTTGAAAAAGGTCAATGTTAGACAATTATACGATATCAAGTATATGGGATTAGGTTTAACTTCTCTAATGACCTTTACTAATTCTTCATAAATAAATGCCTTAGAAGTATCTAAACAAAAAGCCACAAATAGGACTGACATTTCCTTTGACTACACGGATGTGAATAATAGTTACAAGACAAGAGATCTCAACTTGTCTAGTGATTATAATTCATTATATCCCCAAGAAGATTTTTCTAAAGATAAGGAAGAAAATATTGATCAATTTAAAAATTCCACTTTCTGTTATATTCCAGCTATTATTAGGAAAATAACTGATTTAAAGGCTTCCTTCGAAACAGAAAGAAAGAATTTCAAAGCTGAAAAGAATGAGCTTTTAATGGAGATTTCAAATCTCAAAACTTTCTCTACGTTAAAAACTTGTCCTGATTTTACTTTGAAAAAAATCATTAATTAAGGACAAGATTACATCTAAGAAAACATCTTTCATTGTTTTTCAAAATATTTTAAAAGAAGGTAAATCTTCTTTAAAAATAGTATCGGGATGAAATGAATCCTTAAATGCTTCAAAAAGGAAAAAGACTTTTTCTAACTCTTTTTCTACTCCATCCACAGGTAGAGTAGAAAAAGAGGTGAAGCATGCAAAGGAAAGAGTACCTAGGATAGAATTTCAGAAGATAAATGATAGAAATGTCGTATTTTCAAAATTTTCTTCTGTCTCAAAAACTATAGACACTCACAAGAAGACAACCGTTTCAAACTTTAATGTTGTAGCTTCCACTTATGTGTTAAAACCTATTAATTTTGAAAGCACAAATCTTGAAATTGGCTCTACTTCAAAAATTATAAACCATCATTCTAAGACAAATGCAAGTCTTAAGTCTCATAGGAAACAAGATCCGGCTATTAAGAAAGCTTATAACTCAATACATTCTTGTCCACATTTAAGGTATCCGGTCAAAGCACACTCAGCCAAACACCTTAATAGACTAGCTAGAAAAAAGATTTTCTCATGCACTAAGATTAATAAGACACTTGTCAGTGCTGAAATTAACCTCCCATGTAAGGTTCAACCTCACTAGGTTCCCACTAGGCCAGCGCAAGCCCAAAAGGCCAAATTGCCTAAAGAGGTACCTCTTAAACCAACTAATACCAAGTTGGTTTGGGTACCTAAAAACATAAATAGTTTAGGAACCAAAAATAAACAAACCTTACCTATCAAATCTGCTAATCCGAGAGGACCCACTCAAAAGTGGGTACCTAAATCTCTCTAACCTCTTTCTATGTAGATCCATCATGTGTGGTATTTAGATTCTGGTTTCTCCACACACGGGACGGGAAAGCAACAACTGTTGAGCAACTACCGAGACCGTTACAACGGAAAAGTCCGATTTGGCAACAATGATTCAGCTCCAATACTCAGTTTTGGAGACATTCTACTGCCAAATCTGACGATTAAAGATGCCTCTTATGTCCAAGGTCTTAAACACAACCTGTTCAACATAGGAAAATTCTGCGACAAAGGATTTCAAGTGGTATTTCTAGCTGATTAGTGCAGAATTTTAAATAGTCAGAATAAAAACTTCCAACAGGATCACGAAGATCAAATCTCTACACTATCAATCTGACAACAGTTCGACCTTCGACAGTTGTTTGCCTCATCTCACAGACTACAATCAAGAGGAACAGCTTATGACATCAACGCTTGTCTCATCTAAATCACAAAGCTCTTTACAAACTCTTTGTTAAAAAGTTGGTCAACGGTGTACCAACAATCTCTCCTCATCAAGAGCATCACTGTTCGGCTTGTCAAATGGGAAAAATGAAGCGAGCATCACACAAACTCAAGCAAGTTGCTTCTACATCTCGACCCTTGGAATTACTTCACATGGACCTTTGCGGACTAATGCGTACACAAAGCATCAACGGTCGTAAATATGTGTTAGTAATTGTCGACGATTATTCTCGCTACAAATGGATAAGATATCTCCGAACTAAAGATGAGACTGAAAACTTGATAATAAGCTTTGTGAATACAACTCATAATCTCCTGCAAAAGAAAATCCAAGTAATCAGAACGGACAACGGGACTGAATTCAAGAATCAGCATCTCAGCAACTTTTATCAATCACTTGGAATTATTCAACAATTCTCAGCCGCAAAAACGCCTCAACAAAATGGTGTCGTAGAAAGAAAAAACCGGACTTTAGTTGAAGCTGCAAGAACAATGCTCATATACTCCGGTCTCCCTCACTTTCTATGGGCTGAAGTAGTGAGTACGGGATGTTTTACTCAAAATATGACAATTATTCACAAACGCTTCGAAAAGACGCCATATGAGATAATTAATCAAAGAATCCAAAATATCTCTCAAAGTATTTGGTTGCAAGTGTTTTGTGGCCAACGATCGGGAGCATCGAAAAATTTCGATCCCAAAGCCTTTGAAGCCATTTTGTCGGATATTCCTCTACTTCCAAATCATACCGCGTCTACCTCAAGTCTTCTCGTACAATTCTTGAAAGCTACAACTCACCTTTCAAGAAATGACGGATTTGGCTTCTGAACAAAACAGTTCAGAACCCGAGCTTATCGGCGTGTTGGCACAAGGTCAACAACTTTCGACAACTTCTACCTCAAAGTCAAGAGAAGCAATTCCCGCCGACTTGGAAGATTTAGATTCACTGTTTGAACATTTTTATCGAAACGAGTCTCAAATGCCTGCTTCGTCCCATTCTATACCAAGCAGTGCTCCTTCTCCCTCAATGGAAGAAATTCAAATTGAGACTCTTAATCCTCAAACTCCGACAAATGTTCCAGATTCTCCTAATTCTGAATCTTCATCTAGTTGCAGCCCCTACAAATGCAAATGAGGCCTTCCGATTCATCCTCCGATCTGAATTTCCCAACTACGATGATCAACCCACAATTCAGGATGTCTCGATCTACAACCAATGACAGATCAACTTCGGTTATTCCTCACGAACGCAAATGGACTCGAGCTCATCCTATTGACCAAATCATCGGTGACCCTTCAAGTGGTGTACGCACTAGGACGTCCACTCAAAGCGGCTTATTCACATGCTTCTTAAGCCAAAATGAACCAATTAAGGTAGCCGACGCTCTTAAAGACCCGGATTGGGTAATAGTAATGCAAGATGAACTCAACCAATTCGAGCATCTACAAGTTTGGACGTTAGTTCCTCGACCGCAAGGCAAAACAATAATTGGTACTAAATGAGTTTTCAACAATAAGAAGAACGAAAACGGTGAAGTTATCACGAATAAAGCACGACTCGTAGCCACGGGATACAATCAACAATAAGGAATTGATTACGACGAGACGTATGTTCCGGTGGCACGTATCCAAGCAATTCGACTATTTTTAGCATACGCGGCTCATAAAGACTTCATAGTCTATCAAATGGATGTTAAAACTGCCTTTCTCAACGGCGTATTAAAAGAAGAAGTCTACGTCGCTCAACCCGATGGCTTTGTGCACGAGAATCATCCTGGTCATGTCTATCGATTGGACAAAGCTCTTTATGGACTAAAACAAGCCCTTCGTGCTTGGTATGATGTCCTAAGCGAATTTTTAGTCAAGTCCAACTTCATAAGAGGCACCATCTATACGACACTCTTCATCAAAAGACAAGGCAAAGACCTGATGATCGTTCAAGTTTACATTGATGACATCATCTTCATCTCGACAAATGAACGTCTCTGTTAGAAATTCGGCAAACTCATGAAGACAAAATTCAAGATGAGCTTAATGGGAGAACTCCAATTTTTTCTTGGACTACAAGTAAAGCAACTCAAAGAAGGAATCTTCATCAGTCAAACCAAATATATCCGAGATATTCAAAAGAGATTTAATCAAGATAAGAGCACACCGATGAATACTCCCATCTCAACAAACTGCAAATTGGATGCTGATTCGTCTGGCAAGGCAGTCAACGTCACACTCTATCGGAGCATTATCTCTTCTCTACTTAACGTCTAGCCGACCCGACATGATGTTTGCCACTTGTCTATGTGCTCATTTTCAAGCTGACCCAAAGGAGTCCCACATGCAAGCAGTCAAGCAAATTCTACGCTATCTAAAAGGAACTCCCAACTTAGGGCTATGGTATCCAAAAAATACTAGATTAATTGGTTATACTGACGCTGATTATGCAGGTTGTCGAATGGACAGAAAAAACACGTCTGGCGGAGCACAATTTCTAGGCAAAAAGTTGGTCTGCTGGTCCTCAAAAAAACAAAATTGTGTGTCAACATCGATGGCCGAGGCAAAATACGTCGCGGCTGCCAGCTGTTGCTCGCAAATTCTATGGATGCGGACACAACTACGCGATTACGGGTTTGATTTTAATAACATCCCCTACAGTGATTCTCAAAGTGCTATAGCCATTACTTGCAATCCTGTTCATCATTCACGCACGAAACACATAGATATTCGTTATCATTTTATAAAAGATCATGTAGAAAAAGGCACAATAGATATGTATTTTGTAAAAACGGATCTTCAACTTGCCGATTTATTCACTAAGGCATTGGATGAAAAACGATTCCAATTCCTTATTGCTAAGTTTCAATCTTACTTCAAAAGTGTTTTACATGCTCTATTATGCTTCTATGTGATATTATATGTGCTTCTTGATATTCTTTGATTATCTTGCGTGACTATCATAAATTTTAATAGTATATAAATATAATAATAAAAAAAAATTGGGGGATGACGATAATTTTGCCTATTTTGAATTACTCATAAAAATATTTCTTCGATATATATGCTTAGTTCTTTGCCTAAAAAGTCACGTCACATTCTTTTATTCATAGAGCTTCGTTTGTTTCACTAGACACAAAGCCACATCATATATGTGAAAGTTTATACCTCCATAATTTTTTTTAAGTGTGTCACACTTCAAATGACTATTCTTTGGTTTGTACTTCGTAGCTTCATTCTTACTTGTGTGACTATTTCGTCATGAAAATGATAAGGGCATATTAGAAAATTCCTTACTAAGCCCAAAATTATAAATCCTTTAATTTTCCCCTAGAAATCCTCTTTGGGCCTTCTCCGACATTCTTTTTCTTTATCAAACCCACTTAAGCCTTCAACCTTATTCACAAGATTCGGGGTTCCTCAATCAAGAAAAGAGAGGAAGAGAAAAAGAGATGCACATGATGAAAGTCTCAATCCTTATAGAAGAGAAACATGAACCTCGCTGTGAATTTCTCCTAAATAATCTCGTATACTCCTAGAAGATAAGCACCTCGAAGTGAACTTCTCCAACGATAATCAAGATCTTATAAATAGAGAAAACGAGAAGAGAAGCACAGCCTTGGGTTCGAATTCCATAACTGTGGAACCTTCGAAAGGAACACGGTCTCAACCCAAAAAGAAGTTCTAATCTCTCAAAGTTTTGTAAAGAAAACGAAACTCATCCTGAAAAGAAAAACAAAAGGATCAACACAGAATTTCACAAAATGGCCCTGGAACTGAATTTATTTTTTTTTTTTTGCTCACTAACCAAAAATTTTCTACCCCTTAAGTCAGAGCCTAAATAAAATCCCTTCAAAGTCCATTTGATTCACAATGATGATTTTTCACTTAGTAAGTTGATTAAATACGCTACGATAACAAATTAATTATATTACTTTGTCTTGTTGATATGACTGATATATCTGCTAAATATTTCCATGATAAAAATAAATTGAGTGGTATGAGCGAAACTTGCGAGAGTTGTCTAAGTGATTCATACTATGATCTTAGAATATTAGGTCTAGTTACATGATTTTATGGCAAATTATTATTTTATATGTCATAAGAAATATTTGTGTGATAGTGTTCAAAATGTCTCATCTGACCCCAAAACAAAAATATTTTTGAAACTTGAAAATATTCTTCGCACATTTTTAAATGCATTATTTAATACATGCATTGTCTCAAAATTGATAAAATGCGAATATTTCTTTTGAAAAATGCAAAATTTTAATGAATCTATGCTGAATTGTTTGAAATGCGTTACTTGTCCTTAAATAGTAAATTTTCATATGCCAAATTGTACTAAATATGTGCTTAAAATGCCGAAAAGTTAAATCGTGCAATTGTTGGGAGGGGAGTTTTATATGAGAATTTGTTATTATCTCCTATATGATTTACTTATCAAACATGACTTCTAACATTTTTTTTAAGCATCACAGAAAATTTAGAGCTCATCCGAGGAGTCAAATGTTGAATTTCATCAACAGTAGGAGAAAATTTCATCTCTTTCAGAAATTCAGGGAGTATTATGCAATTTATTTTTTTGGTTCATCTATAAAAGATTAAATTCCTTTTTAATCAGACCTGAATTTTAACTAAAGCCCAAATTTTTTTTTACGGCCCAATGTATTTTTACCTTACCCGATCGTAAAGTATTAATACCACTTTATTGATCGAAAAACTCACTCACACGCAACTCATTACCATTGAAAAACTTTTCGACTTTTGCAAAAACATACTTCGAACTCCGGCGATTTCAACAAAATCTCAACAATCTCTGTGATTTTCTTCATTAACTCCCCCATTTCGAAGGTAAAACAAGTTACGAATCATTTTCCGTTCAAAATCATACGATTCGCAAGCAGTTTCACGAAAACATTTGAAGAAATTTCATATTCATACTTTTTCGATTAAAACCAATTTCAAACTCTATCAACGTGTTTAAACTCGACCTTTTGGGTTAAAATCATGATATTTGGATTCGCAACTGTTTTTTGAACGTTCCGAACCCAGATTAACTCATGATTTACCAAGAAATCGAAGATTATGTTCCACGCGTTTACTGTTTGATTTGAAAATTTTTCGATCGAAAAAGTTTGTATCGCAAACAGTGTCGTCAAAGAACTTTAGTTTTCGTTAAGTTTGATTCGATCGCAAAACTCAACGTCGAAAACCTTTTGTTTTCGATATTTTTTTTCGATCGAAAAACTACGCGGCGAAAACTTAATTTTTCGATTATATTTTATTCGATCGCAAAAGTCAGCGGCAAAAACTATAAGTTTTTTGGTATTCTTTTATTCGATCATAAAACTACGCGGCGGAAGACTTAAGTTTTTCGACAATTTTTTATTCGATCGAAAACTTACTCAGCGAAAAACTATTATTTTCGATGTCATTTTATTCGATCGTAAAAGTCATCGGCGAAAACTTGAATTATTCGACACATTTGTATTCGATCGCAAAATTTAATGATCGAATAAATTGTTACTCGAATAAAAACACGCTGAAAAAGACTTAGAAAATTTTTCATGACTTAGAAAATTTTCGATCGCAAAAATTAACTTTCGAATAAAAACACGCTTCAAAGACTTAGTCAATTTTACAAATTTTTCTAAATTTTTCACCAAGTCTTTCGAACATAAACCTTAGTACATACAATTTTCTCTAAATTCATTCTTAATCCCATTGATTCGCATATGAAAATTTATCAACTAATGAACTTTATGTTATTCTTTACAGATATGGAAACTCCAAATTATCCTCACATATATCCTTCATCAAGCTTCATGTCAGTTCATGACAACAATTATCAACTGGATCTTACGACATTCCGGTGTTCGGATGAAGTCATCATCTCGATCCTTAAAGGACACCCACTATGGCCAGCATTAACGATGACGGCCTCCGTACCGATGGTTTACCTACAACAATTTTGGGGACTTATGGAGAGCCATGTAGTCGGAAACGACGTGGAATATACAACACAAATAAAAAGAAGACATGTCGTTCTGAACCGCAATCTGATGGCCATGGTGCTTGATCTTCCACACTACGAAACGTATGATCAACTTCCAACAGACGCGGAGATCGTAGCGGATATGCTTCAGATGGGATACAAGCCCCTACTGCCCAAATTAGCGAGTTTCCAAAACAACGGAATTCCCCATCCGTGGATTTCCCCATCCGTGGATGACATTGTTTGGCATTATCAACAAATGTCTCTCCCCAAAACACTCCAGCTTCGACAAGGCGAACGGGAACATCCTTCGCATCTTTCACGGAGTGATCTTCTCAAAGAAGTATGAAGTGGCCCGCCTAATTTGGAATGATTTAGCGGACCAGATACGTCAAAGGGAGACTAAGTCGAAGGCCAAGTTTCTCCCCTATGTACGGTGGTTCCCGGTGCTGATCTCACACTTCATGGAAATCCATCCAGCGTTCCCGAGACTACCACCAATTGGGGAATACACTCCGCCACGCCTTCGATTTTTTTCACAACCCGAAGGCCGCCAATCTCGCACTCCAACCAATGCTGATCCCATTGGAGATTCTCCGACTACCTGATCCAACGGAAGAGACATACCAAGACTACTGTCAAAACAACTCCATCACGGAGAAGATGCTACGAGCCTTGGATCCAGCACCGGCACCTTCTCAAAGGGAATCACTGGTGGAAACAATGGAGCCCGAAGCCACGGCTCATGAGATTGAGACACCGGCCGTCGAGCCCGAAGGTGTTCCTCGATATATTTCTCCTGAGGCCACTGACTCAGATAAATCATACAGACTCCAAAGAAGGGGCTCTCGCCGAGCGTACCTCTCGGCCCCGTCTGTATCGCCTTCAATCATACCGGCTTCTATGCAAACACCTCCACACCAACTGATCAGCCAACCGCACAGATTCCAATTGAATCTGTCTCAACACCCATAGATGTGATACCTATTGTATCATCTCAAGGATTGGGTGGAAGCCCTATTAAACCCCTGATATCTTCGGAGCCAACAATAGGCCAACCCATCGAAGTGGTGACTTCAGGGTTGACAACGGATGTCCCAAGACGTTCCGGACAATCAAGACCTACTCAAGGCGGCAAATCGGAAATATATTTCGATGTTGTGACAGTGGATCACCTTTTTGGCCCCACTCCACCACTGTTCGTGACGGAGCAACGATTACAATACGCACTTTCCACAGCTCTATCTTCTCTAGAAGATCGTTTGATAGACCGAATGCTCCAAGCCTTCGAGACTTCTCGAAGAGATACCGGGAAAACACCATCCGAAGCTGCTCCGACCGATACCCAAACCACCCCCGTCTCCTCACCACCTCTCACCACCACCTTCCACACCCCAATACAACCTATCCACACCACCTCAACTCCATCATCTTCACTAATAAACCCCTATACCATCATGATTACCCAACTTCACGACATACTTATCTCCTCGCCTAAGAGACCAGGACTCCCGCTGAGGAGAGCCTCAACAAAAGGCTGGTAGATGAACCAGAGCCGCCAGCACAAACAAGGTGTCGAGAAGAAAGCTCCCGCACCAAACAAAGACATGACGATCCCGACGATCTGGATTGTCATGAGGGGGAGAAACGACAACGAATCACACGGAGCGGCCGTGAAGTGAGTCAAGAACAAACAAAGACTCATGAAGCTGGAGGATCGTCCTCAAACCCACCAACCACACAACCCACAACCCGCCAACAAACAACCACACCTCCCACTACATCCCACATACCACCACTTTCTCCAACAAATCCAAATCCAATCCCGACCTCCAACCCCCCCCCCAAGCCCAACCAGAAGTAGTTGTCTATGATCCACATCTTATCGTAGATGACTATATCCTAAACGAGAAGTGGATGACACAATGGGAACCAGAGGAAGATGCTCAAGCTCGACTCTCCAACGTCAGATACTTCTTACAACAAGCTTCGGTGGACTTGGTGCTGCTCGAAGAAGAACTTCAAGAAGGCGAGAACTACAGTTCTGCTCTCCCAGAACTACCAGAGTTAATTAGACACAGAGTCGGCTCTCCTCCCCGCTTTTCAAAAGGGACATTTAGAGTCGAGACATCGTGGGAGATGTCAGAATTGAAGTTCCGTTAATTGAAAACGTTAGAAAGCAGATCTGGAGGGCTCCAAACAAAATAAAGAAGCTCAACGAACTCAATCTACGGGGCATCTCACACTGGGAAGACAAGAAGAAAATGGAGCATATCTTCATGCTCAACTATCTTGGACCCGATCGGAGTGGCATCCCAACTGATCAACTGAAGAAATATTTTAGGGACAAGCCACCGATTCTCCAACTCATCGGAGTATCACATACGATCGGAAGATACTCAACCCCTATCTACATCATCGAGCGAGCGGACAGCAACCGCACTCGAGAGGATATAGATGAAAGCTATCTCCTTTTCCTTCCATCGAATAAGGTCTACCATTTGTATCAGATGTACAAGAGAAAATACTAAACGCACTCCGGATATATCAAGACTGAAGGACTCGAGGGACTTAAGAGATTCATGGTGCGGCAGATAAAGTATCACACCGCACACGAGCTTCAAATTGCTTTAGAGACCAATATGAACAAGGTCAACATGGAGTCTCCGCTCATGAAGGGCTTCCCACTCAATAATTTTCCCGATAACTACATCTTCAAGAAACCTGAGCTCGCCATAACCTATCGGAATCCAGTCATTGGAAAGACGAAGGCTATGATGAAATCAGAGATCCACAAGGTCTGTGACGGGACACTAAAATTAGTGAGGAAGAACATCCAGAAAAGATTGTGAGAGATCATCGAAGAGACAATCTTCGAAGATCTTTGTGAAGAAGAAGCCCCACTCTTAAATGAGCTTCTGGATGCGATAAATGAGAGATTGGAACTGAGGAATGTTGTTCGACGATACGAGACAAGATTTGGATTGCGAAAATTTTTTTACGCCCGACAAGGATAAATGGAGCTGAAAGGAAGACAAGCACAAAGGGGGAGATTGATGAGAATTTAAAGTTGTGCTTTGTAATTTAATTATCCTTGTAATTAGTAGTTTTGATAGTGTAGGATCAAATAGTAAATATACCATGTAAATAGGTATAAATACAATGTACACTATCAAAATAAAGAAGTTCATTTTCAGAAAATCACGATCATTGAATTCATATTTTAAACGAGAGAGAATACGATCGAGAATCTCGGAAATCTAACAACCTCTCTCAAGATCTTCAACTCGGAAATTAGACCGAACGCAATTCGTAAGATTTCTTATTCGAATACCGAGAATTCATGCTTAGATTGCTTGTTGATTGATGAATTAAGACCTAACAAACCGTCACGTAAGGGACTGTCGAACATTACGCGACGGTTTTTATTAAAAATGTCACATTATGTTTAACTTATCACGACGGTTATTATTCCAAACCTCGCGTCAAGTTTTAGTAGATTAGACGCGGCAGTTACGGGATAGAAATCATCGCGTAAAGTTTCTAATATTCCTGATGCGGGGTCTTCTCCCTCACTCGATTTTTTAAAATGGGCGAAAATTGTTTCGAAAGTTAGGATTTTCGGTTCGGTTTGGTCGATTTCTAGGGAATTTGGGGGCAATTTCGTGTCATGTATGTTGATTCCTGCTTTATTTTGAAAATTGGGCGAAATGGTTGTTTGGTTTCGAAAACTATGATTTTCAATTTACGTGAATTCGTTTGGTTTATTTCTATTCGATTTGGGAGTGATTTCGTCTAATGTATGTTGATTTGTTGTTTAGGTTCGTAAATTGGGTGAATTACGGCTTTTTTGGTTTCGAAATAGGGGAACTCTTTTGGTGTTTTTTCAGTTTCCTTTCGGATTTTTTCACTTTTAGCTATTAATAGGCTTATTTCTTTCGAAAATTAGGTTCCGATTTGGGGCTTTCCATTTTTTGGACGAATTTCGCATTGATAGATGTGTAGGGGTCCCCTTCCACATTTTGGACGATTACGGTAAAATATTTTACACGTAGTGACTTTAATTTTTGACTACATGCTTAATCGTCACATTTTGTCTTAGTTACTGCTTGTATTCCCTTAGATATTCGTTCAAGATTGGTTCCTTTGGAGTAAATCTTGAATGGTCCCCCGTGTTGGGACCGTTCATAGACGTTCGCTATCGCTTTAGGTTAAATGTGTGTTTGCGATTCGCTATTGATGAAAAAATTGGTTTCATTTACCAAAAGTGTTCTCTGGGTAGACATATGAATTGAATATTTGTTCATTCATATTTTCTCTACTTGGAGAACTGTGGGGAAATGCTGCCGAATTTGTCAGCAATGTCAAGGCTCATACACGCATTTCATAATGATATTGAATGTTTAGGATGGATTAGGTTGGAGCAATAAGGACCCGCAAAGCCTTTCAGTTGATTATATGTGAACTATATTTGTTTTTTCTGAATTTTGCGTTTAAATTTACTTTATATAGTTTAGGTGTGATTAGAATGGACCAGGGTTGGATGTGTCGTATGCGAACGACAGTCGAGTACGTGGCTGACGTTGATGAATTTATGAAATATGCGGAGCATAATAGAAGAAAAAGAGGAAATCAAAGATTTCATGTCCGTGTCATAATTGTAATAACATTAGGTGGTGAAATAGTGGCACTGTTAGGGAACATTTAACAATAACTGGTTTGATGCAGGCCATTGTCACTGATGCTAGTTGTGCGAGGGAGAGGGATAAAACTAGTAACACAGTGCCACCTAACGCAGCTGACGATTTGGAGTTGACAATTCATCTGATGACAATGATCGTATTGAGGACTTGTTGAATGATGTCCAATAGGATTTTGAGGAAAGAACACCTATATTTGATAATTTTGTTACGACTTCATTATTTTTTTCTAATCGTTATAGTGATAAATTAATCTTTTTTCTGATTTTTGTATATTTTAGGTGCATTTCGAGATGTCTTCAGATCCTCCTTCATCTACCTTTAGTAACGACTCAAGCGGGTCGAATAGGCATACGAGCGGCCCTAAAATATGAAGAATCTACGACGTCGGTTGGATTATGACTCTGAAGTATGCATCCTTCAATTCGACGGAAACGGGGACTACATCGGCCCCGAAAGTGACGCGATAGCTAAATTTAGCAATTATATCGGCGAGGTAGTCAAGTCACAAGTGGCCGGTTTTATCATGGATTGGCACCACATCGAGCCGGGAAGAGAGGAAGCGTTGTGAGAAGACATAATTAAGATGTGTATGTTATTTTATTAATTTGTTAATTAATATATTTGATAACGTGCGTGGAGGTTTCCTGACAATCCCACTATAAGGAGAAGAGTTCTTAAGAATTTCTGGAGCTTCAGAAAAATTAGAAGCATAAATACCACCTAATAGAGAAGGAGAAGGGGCCATGTTTGGCGAACGAGCATGAGCACCTCAGTAATGAGGGACTAGAGGCGTGGAGGATCGAGAAGGATGTCCATCAGTTTCAGGTAACGTATGATACACCTCGAATGTTTTTAATTTAAATCTAATAGTGTTGTAAATTTTGTAGGAACTTAGTGAGAAGGCTACACAAGATCAGTCTCACAACATGTATTTACACCATCTCGGCAACACGATATATAGAGTCCGGATGGTTGAGTGGGCTACAGAGGACCCGCTCGACCACATCGTCGATTTTCCCGAGGATTTGGTGCATATGCTATCAACCGGCAATGACAGAACTATGAACTTCCTCCGTGCCCGGACGCAAAAAAGGAATGATGGACGATATGTCATTGACGGTGGCTCCAACCGAGAATTAGCCGAGAAAGTTGTAAGTATCAAAGTCACTTTATTGTCACAAATGTATATGATTTAATCATTTATATATATGAAATGTGATAGACACGGGTGCACGGGCAATAGACTCAAGGAGAATTTGTTCTCGTGAGACACCACGATGCGTTTTCCAACGCTGTCAGAAAGCTCACTCATCATGGCCGAGTGAGAGGTGTCGGACAGTACGGGACGATTCGAAGTGTGTTTGACAATCCGGTTGAGGGCTCGAGAGGACGACTCAGACCTCGTTGTATTCGATGAAGGCCGAGATGCGGGCCGAGATGATAGCCGAGATGGAGGCTAAGATGGCGGCTGAGGTAGATTCCCGGGTGGCGGCTCAAGTGGCGATTAAGAAGCAAACCATGTTCGCTCAAATGGGGATGACGATGCCTACTATAGATAAAAAAGTGAGCAATAATCCAGTTGCCGTCATGAATCGGCTCCTATTGATCCATTTCTATCGATGGACGTAACGATGAGACTTATGCTTATTTTAATGTTTACCATAGGTAAATAAATATTTAATCTTTTCAAATCCTATAGTATCCTAATGTACGACTGGTGCTGAACATCATCGGGAAATAAGAGGTTGTTGCTATTGGGACGGTTGTTCCAGGACGTGCTCAACTTCATAGCGTCACAGTTGTGAGCGACAACATCACTGTCTCGATCGATCTGGTTGCTAGTGGAAAAGAGACGGCCCGACTTCCGGCACCAACCGCTGATCTTGTGACGTTGGAAGAGGCACAAGAAAGATATGTACAATGACCCAGATCTCTAGTACGCTCACAAGATGCGGTAAGATGAATAATTAAATTATATATATGTATATATATTATATAATTTCTGTATTTTTTTTAATTTTGTATGTCCTATATAGACACTCGCGGCTCCAATTTTACCGTACAACGGAAGAGAAAGTCACCAATGAAGTTCTCCTCCTTTGATATCGCACGCCTTGACCAGGAAGTGGTTAGAAATCTATGCGAGCAAAGTCGGTATGTCTTCGATTAACTCTCGTCCCACCCGGATTGTCGTAATGCATCTTTCAAAATTCATATGGGAGATGTGTCTTATAATCCGTAGCGTGAGACATATGAGACATCCATCGACATGGAGGATATATGGGACTTCTTCAGAAGTATGAGTCTGGATGCTTCGATTATCAAGCTTTTCATGAGGTACCTTCGAGATCGTTACAAGTCATTTAAGTAAATATAATTTATTATTTCATAAATTAATATCATAACTACAAATAACTGCATAACCCGTCATTGGCATTCCGGTTCTTAAACCCGAGTCGTCTAAGTTTACTGGTCCATGATCAGACATAAATAGACTACTACGATGCGGCCTTCAAAGAATCGTGGACCTCATGCAGTGACTTCTTTGCTCCCTACAGCGAGATGTAAGAATTAAATATATAATATATTTTTCCTTTATATATGAATAGTTTTTTTTGCACTCAACAAAGAATAGGGATCATGGGTTTTGTTGGTCATCGAATGCCGCAAACAATATATTTTCGATTGATGGCGCCAAATAAGTTGAGACTATTTTAGGGCTGGGTTTTGTTGGTCATCGAATTCGCCGCAAACACGATATATGTGTTCGATTCGATGGCGCCAAATGCAAGTCTTAGGAGACTATTGATCCATGAGCGGCTAAACTTGTAATTTTTATCAAATAAAAATAGTAATAGTACTTTTATGTTATATAATAATGTTGTATCATACTTTTTAATTTCAGGGCGATAAAGTTGGCGAAGTACGTGGGTGTCGTTCAAGTTAAGAAAAAAAGCATTCCCCGTTAGTTGGAAACCTTGCAAAGTTCAAACTTTTATAATTTCAAAAGATAATCCTATTTACAATGCGACATTGAATTAATTATTGTTTGTTTAAACATAGTGCCCACAACAACCGACCGGTACTGAATTTTGCCGATTCTACATTATGCGGTAAATGTATGATCTTCTTAGGAGTATTCGGCCGGAGCAACAACTTTATTAAGGTATGTTAAATTACAACTATCCTTGTTATTATACTATGCTCAGATGTTTATAGAAATTGTTTTTTAATGTTTTATATATATTAGAAGGCTTCGTTTACGACAAAGCAGTGATAAAAGAAGTATGTGAGTTGTGGGACGAGTACTTTAGTACCGTATGTGTTAGGATCGGGACCGGTAGGTTAAGTGTTTAGAGGGGGGTGAATGAACACTTAGAAATTTTTGGTTCTTTGTCTCTCAGTGAGTAGCGTTTTTATCTGGTACTCTCAATGTGTTTCGATCGCTACTTGTTTCTCTCAATCTTAAGTAGTAACGCGGAAGTGATTATTTCTTAGTATCGGTGTGTGTATGTTTGTGTTTGTTTGTACGTAATGCACAAGTGTTTGTTTCTGGAAGTTCGGAGTGTTAATGAACTCCTACGTCTCCCCTTATTCCCTCAAGAAAGGTACCCTTAGAAGTATGGTTTACTTTACACAAGTATAACCTGCAGCTACCTCTAGCTTATACTTCTACACTTACAACTTATTTTTACAGTCAGTTGATTACAGATGTTTTACGAAAATAACGAACACAACTAAATCTCAAGTTTGTTTTGTTTTTGTTTTCGCTCACTTGTTGCTTATATTATTCTCATTTGGCTCTTCAGTTATTTATAGTGCTCGCCCTTGAAAGTAGTCGTTGCGTCTTGAGCGTTTGAATTGGCTTTAGCAGTATTATCTTCCTTTCGCGTTTTGGGTCCTATTGCATCATGTGTCTGAGTACTGACTTTTGTCACTTTGGGTAATTGTCTCTGTCAATTCCAGTACTCAATGGAGCCTTCATTCAATGGTCCTTTGTCGCCTTTCGTCCTTTCAGTCCCTTCTTTGACTCCTTGACCTCCTTGCTCCGGTAGTTGGCTTCATGTCCGGTACTCAGTTCAATCACCAAAACTTAGATATACAACAATTTTCCCCTTTTTGGTGATTGACAAAACGTTGCCAAAAAGCCCTTCAGACTCCAATTCTTTTTCTCACCTTTCCTTAGCGAGTTTCGCCAGCTCTTGTTGCGTCAATGCTCTTCCATACGCAGTTGTCTTGACATCATGTAGACACACGAGCTCCGAAAGTTTATCTGAGGTGAGATTTGCCACTATGTCCCTTAGTACCCTGGCAGGGTAGATAAGCTCAAGAGGTCCAGTTCGGGCCTCCGTTCTTCCCATGGGCCTGATGGGTTGGAGCTGATCCTCATGGATCACCAAATCAAGCCCTGGCCTCATCGCTTTTAATGAAGCTAAGCACTTGGAACAGTGGAGCGGCGATTGAGGCTGAAGTTCTGACTCTCTTAGACACTAGTACCAAAATACGATCTGATACTGTCATAGTTGGATTAGAGTCAGATACCGGCTTTTGGATGCGGCGGCGGTCTTGCCCTTTCTTTCCCCCTTTTTGGCAATCACAACTACAGTATTGCCTTTGTGTGGATAGATGTTCCACAACTGCGCCTAGTTAAACTGAGATCGCCTGCATCTCATGTGTTAGGCTTTCCTTAACTTCTGAAAGCCCAATGGTTAGTTCTTCCTGGCTTGCAACGATGGCATCCACGCTGTGCAGAACTATACCATGGTCCTTATTAGCATCCCAAAGTTGTCATCTCAGCTTGGTGAGTTCTCTATCCATGGGGCGCACGTAGATGATGCTTCAGAATCTGTTGGTACCGACATCTGGTACCTATTTGGACTTTGAAGATGGGGTAGGAAGATTAAGTTCTTTCGGCGTCACAACTCTTTCCATATTAGCCTCTGCGATGCCAACGTTCACAACAGGTCTTCATGTTGTGGTTGTTGAAGTAAGTTCTCGGTTGGAACGGTGTCGGGGATCGCTACATCTTGTTGCGGCGATGGAGATGGATTCCGGGGCGGCGATTGTGGAAGGGCAGATTCCTCAACAACAACATCTCAAATAATTTGGTGATGTGAAACCTGTGGAGTCCGTGGTCGGGACTAGACTATATCCGGTGTCTCTAGCAGAAGTGGAGTTAAAGTTTCTGCTTCATAACCACGACTGGGAAGTCTCGGAATGACTTCCGGAAGAAGGGATAATACAGAAGTTGGCGCCACTGTATCTTGAGCTGGCGACGCTCCAACTTGGGGACTGACGATCAAAGTTTGAGAGGTTCTGATGCTTCCGACCGTAAAGGTACTGAGAGCCACGGAGTTAAGTCGTCCCCGCGCATTAAGCTCCTCTCTCATGGCTCCCAGTTGGGACTCAAGTCCCGCCATGTCAGCGCAAAGTCTTTTGAGTACTTTAACTTTGTAGCGAGCATCCCGGGAGTTAGGATCGTAGTTGGTCTCTCGATCGTTGAGGATGTTGGTCACTTCCTGCTGTCGCAGTTGCATTTCAAGTAGTTCACGTCCTTATATTAGAGACATGACAAACTATAATCCTAACTGCATCATCAGCTGGTTCTCGATTATCATGGCCTGGCCAATATTCTTTTTAGATAACTTGGCCAATGGCGTCCCCATTCTGACAACCCACTAGTCCTCGTACTCTTGAATGGTTGTATTGGTCACTTCATTGATTTGATCTTCAATGGCTTGCATCACCACGTCACTATATGAAGGCTTCGGAGGGCTGGATTTCTTCTTGCCTTTGCCTCTATCATGTTTCGTCTTCTTTGTGGAGGCATATGATGGTTTCCTGATGATGACGGGCGGCAAAATTGGCCTTTACGTCGTCACATGTAGGTCATCAAGCCACGTCTGACTGATTCGGGACCACTTCGGGAGAAGCAGCTTCATCGACGCCCCCTAACGAAGTCTCTAGAGCAGGCTCACTCTGGACGACCATTCTGGTCCCCGCATTTGATGTATATCTGGTCCTATGTGCGGGGATATTTTCCATATCCGCAGTGAGCTTATGGTAGATCCCTCTTAGGACCGGTGAGACATCCCCTTCGTCACTTTAGAGTGGCGTTGCCACTGTCCGCAAGTTTCCGCAACTTCTTCTGCGGAGGTAGTGGCGGACTCTATGCCTCTGCGGACGCGGTCTTGGCAGATGACAGTTTTGCTTTCGGGGCCAGGACTGACTGTTGTGGCGCAGTTACTGGCTTCTTTTTCTCTGCTTCTTTTTGAAGCTTTGCGGCGGTGGGGTGTGAAGAAGTTGTTGGTGCAACTTTCTTTTTCTTTGAAGGTTGTGGTTCTAGGTCGGCGGTGATGGTGACCAGGGCCTGTGAAGCCGCTCTCTTGGTCTTTTTTCATGGTGAGGGTAGGACCACCTTTGCTACTGAGTGGAGGTCGATGATTCGTTCATTGGAGAGAGTATGTTCGCGTGCGGTTCCTGAGAATTTTTCCCCACTAATCTTCTTTATCAACATGTGGGTGACTTGGGGACCAAAATTCTTGAAGACCTGGTTCTTGGTCTTCACCACGCTTTTGAGGGCTTCGAAAATGACCGTGACCTAGTCAACGTCCGCGTGGGTTTGGTTGGCCACCATGGAGTCGATCTTTTTACCCGCCAACATATCGAAAAGCCTTCCCAAGCAGCCCTTTAGCCATAATGTCATGAAGAAGGCAATATGCTGGCTTCAGTACCGTCTTCTTGTCGAAGTCCTTGAAGTTGGTTCCGCTGAGGAACATGTGAATCTTTATATCGTCCTTACATCTTCCACTGCATCGCGAAGCTTTGTCGTTGATGGCGCCGCGCATGAATTCCATCGGGTTTGATTGTGCGGCTTCTGCAGATGTAGATGATTTTGTTTCCATCGATTTTGATTTTCTGGAAAGAGTTTCAGGATTTGAAGAGTTTTTGATTTGGAAATTTTTTACAGCATTTGTGATAGATTAGGGTTTTAGATTTGATAGTGTGATGAAAAAGTGAAAGGTCGCATTCTTAAGTAGAGAATTAATATTATGATATGTCTGGGTGATTTGACTAGTCTTGCGAAATTCCTCGGACTGGCGGCGTCAGAGTATTCGAGCTTTTTCAACTCATTTAAGGGAAACGACTTTGGTTCTCCTTTGCTTTAAATCACTTCAGAAGCTTTCTCGAAAAACTTCTATGTGTTTTTATTCCAAGTCATTTCCCCTTAGGCAGTGCTCTCTTAGTACCGAAAATTCCCCCTCAGTCTATGTTGGGAAACGTTGGTTCTCCTTTGCTTTAAATCACTTCAGAAGCTTTCTCGAAAAACTTCTATGTGTTTTTTATTCCAAGTCATGTTCCCCTTAGGCAGTGCTCTCTTAGTACCGAAAATTCCCCCTCAGTCTATGTTGGGTACCGTTTCCTGTTCTTTATTAATAGATGAATCTAGTACTCGCATACTTGAATTTTGCGGTTTTCTTCAGTTAAGTGCTGGAGAGATGTAATAGACCCAGTGCGTTTCTGAAGGTGAGAAACTTAGCTTCAAGCAGTGGCTTGGTGAAGATGCCTCCAACTTGTTGCTCAGTCCTAACATGCTCCAAACGAACATCCTTTTTAGCACATGATCTCGAATGAAATGGTGTCTTATTTCAATGTGCTTTGTTCTTGAGTGTAGTACCGGATTTTGTGATATAGCGATGGTCTAATGTTATCACAGAATATAAGAGTGTCAAATTCTCGAATCTTGTAATCCTCCAAGTTGAAACTGACACATCCCACCCGTGCTTCTTCTATCTAGCATGCACTCGGCGTAGTCAGCATCTGTATATCTGTATAGGGAAAAGGATGAGTCCTTATGATAACCTAGTCCTACATGGTAGTACCTTTAAGATACTTGAGAATTCTATTAGCGACAATGTAGTGACTTTGCCTATGATCAGCTTAGAATCTAGCGCAGGAGCATACGCTACACATGATGTCGGGTCTGTTGGCTGTAAGATATAGCAATGACCCGATTAGTCCCCAGTACTTGGTTATTTCTACCTTAGTACCAGTTTCATCTATATCTAGTTTGATAGATGAACTGATGGGTGTTGCAGTTGGCGAACAATCTTCAAGCCCAAATTTTTTAGAAGATCTAAGGTATATTTTTGTTGCCTGATGAAGATTCCATGATTAATTTGCTTCACTTGCAGCCCAAGAAAGAAATTGAGCTCTCCCAACATGCTCATTTCAAATTTGTCCTTCATGATTTTTTATACTCTTTTTCACAACTAGGGATCTGGTGATCCAAATATTATGTCATCGGCATATATCTGTACTAGCAGTAGATGTTCTCCCGTAGTGAACCGGAACCGGGTCTTGTCTACTGCTCCAACAATGAAGCCATGATCCACTAGAACTCTTGAAAATGTTTCATACCACATGCTCTATGTGCTTGTTTTAAGCCGTAGAGAACCTTCTTGAGTTTGTAGACATGGTTGGCTTTTAATGATTTTCAAACCCTGGAGGTTGAGCGACATATACCTCTTCAGATAGTACGCCATTGAGGAATGCACTTTTTACATCCTTTTGGTACACCTTCAAGTCTTTGAAGGCGTCATATGCTAGAAAAACTCTTATAGCTTCACGTGTGGCTACCAGTGCGAAGGTCTCATCATAGTCAATGCCTTCTTCTTGTCAAACATCTTGGGCAACTAATCTAGCCTTTTTCTTCATGACTAGGTCATCATCATTTACCTTGTTCTTGAATACCCATTTTGTCACAATCACTGCCTGAGAGGATCGTGGTACCAAGGTCCATACTTCATTTCTTTCGAATTAATTCAGCTCTTCTTGCATTGCAGCTGTCTAGCTGTCATCTTTGGGTGCGTCTTCAACCTTGGTGGGTTGCGTTTGTGAAATGAAGGCATAACTAAAAAGATTTGAATTGATTTCCTAGTCCTCGTAGGTGCTTTAGGATCTCCTATAATTAATTTGGAGGGATGTTTAAGTTTGGTTCGGTTCCATTAATACATTCCCCCTCAGCACTTGCTTCTTGTAAGATTTCCTGTTCACTACCGGGATTTTCGATACTTAGTTGGAGTATCCTACAGTGATTTTTGCGTCTGATATTGTATTCACTTCTAATTATTCACCTTCAGGGTTGAGTACCGTTTATGTCGTAATACCGGGAATTTTCGGTTCTACTTCTTTGATGCAGTGCTCAATTCTGCATGTACCTTCTTGCCCTTGAGTCGAACTATTCATTCTTTCTTCGTCACTTGACTAATTCATATCTGCCTTTTCCAGCATCTCACTTAGACGCAATATTTGTCGGAGAGATGTCTTCTTCTTGAGATTCCTCGAACACTACACGAGCATATTCCTCAATTGATAATGTTTTGCAATTTAATACCCTGTAGGCCTTGTTTTTAGCAGAGTGCCCAACGAAGAATCCCTTATCTGCTCGGCTTTCGAATGCGGAAAGGTAACTTCGATTTAGATGTACGTAACAGCAACTTTTGAAGGTCTTGAAGTACCCAACCGAGGGCACATTTCCCGTCCAGATCTAGTTTTTCCAAGATTCTTGGGTATCATTGAACGGTTCTGGGTGTAACAAGTTGTGTTTACTGCCTCTGCCAAGAATTTCTTAGAGATGTCCGCATCTGCTAGCATTGTCTGTGCCGCTTCTTTTAATGTACGATTTCTTTGCTCAGCAACATCATTCTGTTGTGGTGTCCTGGAAGCAGATAACTCATGGCGAATGCCATGGTTCTCAAGGTGTGGAATTTAGAATTCGGTACCCCTATCACTCCTGATTATGTTGCATTTACGGTTCTGTCCGTTTTGTAATCTTTTTTTGTAATTTGATCAACAAGAGTATTGTTTGATCTTTCATCCTAAGAAACATGTCCAAGTGTACCTTGAGTAATCATCTATTGCTCCGAGGATGTATTTGGCTCCACCTAGACTTGGCAAAGGTATAGGAACGAAAAGGTTCATATGTAGCAAGTCTAGACAGTGACTAGAGATTGTTCTTGTGATGACCACACCACTACCGTACTATAAGATTCCCAAATACTAGACACGCAAGTTCGAGAAAATAAATTCGTGTGAGTTTCCTTTTAAAATAAACATCTCTAAGAACCCAACAAAACTTATAAACGTAGCTCGACTTAACAAACAGAAAGGTACTAACAGACCCATATATAAATACATGCAGTTGTCCCAAAATATATTAAAACACACTCCAAACAACATACACAAGACAAGCCAAACCCAAATAAATAAGACTCGTGGAAAATAAACATCTCTAAGAACCCAACAAAACTTATAAACGTAGCTCGACTTAACAAACAGAAGGTACGTAACAGACCCATATATAAATACATGCAGTTGTCCCAAAATATATTAAAACACACTCCAAACAACATACACAAGACAAGCCAAACCCAAATAAATAAGACTCGTTGGCCCAAAAGTCGTCGTCCATGTACACGCCATGTCAAAAGTCTACGGGAGCTGCACAACTAGCCTCGTATAAGAGTATCATACAGCATCATCGGGCTCACCTACAACACATGAACTACGTGAGCTAATTGCTCAGTAAGCGAAAGTTGTAAAAGTAGTAAACTCGTGCATGTGGTGCAGGGAACTATATCGACCTGCGATATAAATTCCACGACTATGCAACAAATGCAACATGATATGATGATATGTCGCTCATGCCATCGAAATCATAATCTCATGCTCACTTAATCATTCACTCGTACTCCCAACTCATACACTCAATATGGGCCCTGAGATCGAATACTACGGTACTGAAGAGCTCAATCAATAACAATGGGGCCTATAAATGTACTGTTGGACGGTCTTTTTCACCCGCTCAGAGGTGAAAAGCTCGGTGGACCCTCCTGTCATATATGCGGTCTTTCCCACTACGAGGTTCACAAGGTAGGACGTCGTCACGTCAGGCCAATAAGGCGCCGTACCGCCAAAGGAGAAGAGCTCGATGGACCCTCCTATCAAATAGGTTGTCTGTCCCACTACGAGATTCCCTCGTATACCGTAGCACCGTCTCACAATATAACCTAACAACCCTCGCATACACAGCAATCGCCCACGTGCAACTATATGCACATTTTGAAATAATTAACGTACAATACATAACGATACAAAGCATGAGATAACAAGTAGTTCACGATAAATAATATATGTTCATATCTCACCAATGAAAATAATTAAAATAATACATACGGCGACTTGCGCTCAAGGTACGATTATTCGTACAAAATAACTCATACTCCCAAATATCCAAGTCAACAACGAAGCACATAAATATCACAACATAACATTACATCGAAAATAAGATTCATGTGTCATAGTTTCGTGTGGACAAACACTTACATGTCGTCTCCGGCTGTCCTATACCGAGATCGTATATTGTAGCTTCAAGTACAAAGTAATGTTTTCCTCTACGTTCATGCATACACGTTTCACAGTTGCCTTAGAAACCCTAAGAAATAACAACAATGACAAGTCATATGTAAACATTTTGACTAATAGCACTACATGTGTTATATATATATATTATTACTGTAACGTGGCTTATATACAAGTGCCATGTCAAGATTTCATGGCTGAGAGAGGGAGGCGCTAGATGAAAACTACTTCAGCCATGTCAATCTTCGAGGTTCCATCATAAATTAGTGTTTATTTAATAATAATAACTCATGCTTAGAATTAATACATGACTTACAGTGATCTTGATAAGGGACCGATTGGATGGACAGAAAATGATAAGGGACGAATGAAGTGTTTTAACCTAGGAGCTTAAGGCGGTTAGGTAATTCTTTTCCCTTTGCATTAAGTAACTATTGTAATAATTATACTTTGAAAAGACAATTTCTTTCTTGACCATACAGAAAATTGCTGGTTATTAAATCTTAATGAATATCTACTCATGCGGATTGATTTCAAAATTTACAATTCATAGTAACTAGATACGTGTAGCTAGTCACATTTAAGTACTCGACACGTATTTTATTATCAATCCAACTCACTTAACCGAGGCAAAGGACATCTATTGAATATTCTTATACTTTGTTTTATTATTATTATTATATTTGTTTTTACTAGCTAGACATGTTTAACTCGTCACGCTAAGCGGTAGACACATATCTTCACATACGTTGACTCAGCTAATTAGATAATAACTTCTAAATAATTTCACATATTATTATTCCTAAATTATTTATTTGGTAATGACATAAAAATATGCAAATCTAATGTTAGCCAAATAAACTGAATAGACTTTGTTTCACGCAGAAATGCACGTTGCAACACATATACTTCACGTAGCATGAAAATCATGACATTCATATTAGTAATATACATGTAAAATGCATGCACATAAGTCATGTAGATTCATGCATGCAATGCATGATTCATATTGGCCAAGTGATATTACGATTTTATTCAGGTATCACAGTTCTTCCTATGCTTTTGTAAGTCGATTTTACTTGCTTGCCAAGTTGGCAGGCTGTTCTTTTCATTATAATAGCTTAGTTTGGGTAGCCCATGTACTAAGTTATTAGAGCTTAGCCTAGATATTGTTTTGAAATTCAGATGGTTCAATCTTTTGTTGTCATAGCCAACTTCTTGAGCTCTCAGCTACTAGACATGATGGCTCTGGCACTAAATGTTCACCCAATTTGACGGTATAGGTTTCGTTGGTTCTCCAGTCAACAAGGACTGTTTTTCCTGAAGAATTAGTGACTTCGCAACTATCCTTCTTGAAGTCGCAGACGTATCCGTTATCACATAATTGACTTATGCTTATAAATTTGTAGTGTAAGTTCTTCACAAGACATATTGTCTAATGTGAAGTTGTCATAGACAAGCTTACCCTTCCCTATGACTTTACCTTTGCCATTATCACCAAATGTGACAGTCTCGCTAGTGCACAGTTTGATGTTAGTGAGAAACCCTTGGTTTCTAGTCATATGCTTGCAGCAACCGCTGTCCAAGTACTAGCAGGATCGGGTGACCTCATTCTTATAGACCTGCACAAAATAAGTTTATGGTACCCAACATTTGCTTGGGTCCTTGAGCTACTAAGTTTTTGTGTACCCATATTTGGATGACCTTGAATTGTCTCTCGGTGTTTGGGTCTATGAGTACTTTGGGTCGAGTGTTCCCCTACGTTGGTGCTTAGGCTTCCAATGATAGGATTTGGTTTTGTGTGGGCGCTTAGCTTTGAGTACCGACACTTCCTTGGTACCAGTTCCGGTACCCAAGGTTATTCTTACTTGCTTCCTTGGCTTTGACTTCTTTCTTAGCTCTAGGCCCAGGCTTCCAACTCGATGAATGTCCTAGTGACTTTCCAATCTTTTGGGAAGTTCCTTGTACTTGTGCGTGTGTGGATCCTTGGGAACTTGGTTTATATCCAAGTCCAAATCTCCTTCTAACCTCAGTCGGTGAGTACCGAGGTTCAACAACCTCCTCTGTGTTGGAGGATTTAATAAACTTAATATGACTTTTCACATAGGGCAGGGTATTTTGGGGCTCTGGGGTGTATCATAGCCCTGTCAAGTCCCTAGGATTTTTCAACATTCCTTGTAACTCCTCAAATTTCCTTGAGGATTCTGTCCAAGATGGTAATATCTTATCGAAATCTAGGGCTTTGAACTTCAATTTTTAGATTCCTCTTTGAGGATCTCATCCTCAACCCTAAGTTATATCATCTCGGCCTTAGCTTGGGCGATGGTGTCACTTTCAGCAGTACCGGTGACTGATGGGACCGATTTGTGTCCAAGTTTGATCCGAGTGCCAAGCGTTTTGTATTCTTTTGTCATCTCATGAAGAGCTTGTACTAGATCTCCACATGAAAATTCAGATTGAGAAAAGTCAAATACCTCATCATGATCGGCGTCGGCCATGAGACATTCGATCTCGTCGTCGCTCGACTCTTTCGAATCAGTTTCTGCCCACTTTGTCTTGTTGTCCTCTGCCATGAGAACTTTTCCTTTTTTGCCTAAACTTCTTTCTGTTTCCATCTTTCCCCTGTCGTTTCTGGGTTTTTTGCAATCGGCGATGAAATGACTTTTCCTGCCACAATTAAAACATGTGTCTTTCTTTTGTTCTTCTTTTGTAGTACTTTTCTTACCCATCTGAGGTGAGTAAGGGGACTGGTTCCTCTTCATGAACCATCCGAATATTTTGATGAAGAGTGTGGCTTCTTCACTCATGTCTTCTGCGGACTTGGATGTGCTTTTGGCGGCTGCTAGGGCCTTCACTGGTTTTATGGGTACCGATTCCTCCATACGAGTTTGCAGCTCAAATTCGTTGGCCTTAAGGTCATCAAAGAGATCGTGCAGTTGCAGATTGCTGAGATCGTTAACTTTCCTCATAGCCATTGTTTTGACATCTCATTCCTTGGGATGTGACTTCATGACTTTGATAATCATGTCTTTGTTTTCAATGATCCTGTCAAGTGCGGAAGGGTCATTGATAATGGCGGTGAATCGGTCCTCGAATTCCATCATTGTCTCCCCTGACTTCATTTTGATGGAGTCGTACTTTTGAATGGACAACGAGTTTTTTTTCCCACGTTTGGTCATTTCCTTCACATATCTGGCATAGTTTTGTCCAAACTTCGCTTGTTGTTTTGTCCAGCATCACTTGTCTGAATGTTATGATATCCAATGTCTTGAAGAGCGTGTCCTTGGCTACTTTGTCGAGGTTCATCAATTTCTTCTCAGTATCCGTCCATTCACTCTTAACTTTTGAATTTGAATTCCTACTCCATTCACCCGTGAAGAAATTTGAATTCCAACTCAATACTTTGTCTCGTGGCTCTTTCTCTCTTCGTTGGCGAACAGAGAGGAAACGTTTTTAATAAATAGGATTGTCGGATACCTCTATTAGTAGTGAAAAAAATTAGCCTTTGAGAAAACGGTTCTTTCCTAAAACCTCATTTTTCATTCTCTTCCTTCCCAAGAAGCCAGTATCCCCTGACAAATCGAACACATCAACAAAGAAATGGACCAGAGGCAAATGTGGAAAGACCGAATCCTCTTGAATAAACTCCTTGAAGATAAGGAAAACCCGAAAAAGAGGGCGGAAGAACAAGCAAATGTGGCGTGCACAAGGTGATGGGGAAACATGCAATGCCCAAGGTTTTGTGTATGGTGTAATTATAGGAAATGGAAAGCCCATCATTGGATCCTCATGCAACCTAGGACCCTTGTAAGTAAAGTAACTACTAAAGAGAGCTCAACTTTGCTGGGGCATTGTGCAGAAACTTGGATCCAAATTGTTTCCATGGAACTACTTCGGATGGTTCGACTTTCGTTAGTGAGCATGAAATTGACATAGTGGATTGTGATGTAAATGCTTTGGTGGATCGAAATCTATTTTATATCGAAATGTCTTTGGTGAACAAGAAGCAGCAAACATGTTGCCTTGTGACATATTTTCTTGTACCCGGTTGGAGAGCAATAATCCTCCAATTTGCTCTGATCTGCCTGAAATGGCAATTTTTAGATGACTGCTAAGTGTCGGTTTCAGTTTGTGTGAGGAGCCTTAATGAAAAGTTTGAGATGCAGCTCTAAGTAGGTATAGTTTCTTTTTCTGCAGAATTATCATGAAAATGATACGTAATTGTAATAAATAAGCTAGCCCCGGAACATAGAACAATTGTATTTTATTTTCTGCATAATTTAATGGATGTGATACAAGGGTTGTAATAAGCTAGCTTGCCCGAGAGGGAGGAAGCATATATTTGACTATAAGTGATGTTGTCACTTAGTGTTTTAATAATGAGATATTAGTTGCATATTATATATGTATATATAATATATATCAGTGATCTAAATGCTTTGGCTTGTGTATGTTTTCTGATATAAGCTGCTTTAATGTTCCCCGTGGAGAGAGAGAGGAAGAGAGAGATGACAAATGAATTTTTTTTTTTTGGAAAGGTCAATATTTCTTTTTATTGTTTTATTTTTTATTTTTTTATTTTTTTTGTTGTCACGAGTTATTCCCAGTCAACCTGGTTATGAGTTAGCCCCTAAATACCGGTGTGAGCTTTTTGCGCCACACAGACCTGGCGGAGCCTTAATTGCGCTACACACTCCAAATGTGTTACGAATCCCGGGGGTCGGATGGATACATCTCAAACCCACATGAAACGATAGTCATGGGCCACAAGTCCTTAAGGCCTCCTCCTTGACCACTAGACCAATGCTTCATTGGGAGGTCACGGTGAGCAAATCCGGATATCCGGATTTTCGGATACCTAAATCTTAGAACCGTATCCGATCCGGTTTTATTCGGATATCCGAATATCCAAAAATCCGGATATCCGAAATCCGATTTTTTTTTTTCGATTATGTTAATTTTTGAAAAAAATTGATTGCTACGTATTCGATTTTGTTTTAAAATCTCTATTAATTATACAAATTCAATCTGATATATTTATTTGGCTCAAAATAGGATATTAGACTATTTTTCTTTTTTTAGGCCTCATTTTTCTTTTTTTTTTTTGGGCTATTATTTAGTTTATTATTTTTTTAAAAATAATAAAACCGGATACCGGATATCCGAATTTTAGTACCGAGCGTATCCGTGTCTGATCCGATTTATGTTAAAATATTCGGGGTCGGATATCCGATCCGGTTTTCCGGATTTTATAAACCGGATATCCGGTTTTCCGGATTTTATAAACCGGATACCGAATCGGATTCCGGATAGTTTTGCTCAGCCCTAACTATTATATATACATAAATTATACAAAGACTGTACATGGAAGAGGGTCGGCCAACCACAGGCGGTGGCCGGCGCCAATAAAGCCCAATAAATAAATCAACTCAATGCGTAAAAATTAAATAAAAAATATAAAACTAGGGTCAAGCAATGCGCCAAATCCGACGAAACCCACTCAACTGCAAATGCCAACGATCCTCCAATGCCCCCATCCGTGTTATCACCATGTACATAGTGTCCCTTGCCAGCATCTTCGCATTCCAACTTGCGCCCGCATGCCAACTCTGGTTTTGTTCCCTCCAAGTGTGATAAACTAGCGATGCTAGAAACTGGCGATAAGCATAGTGAAGAAGATGCTTTCGTTTCCACTTCACCGCAGCCCATAAGATCGCCCGTCGCCAGTCTCGAAAAGAGCAGGCAAATCTCGTGGCATACCGAACACACCTCAAGCAGTCTGTCGAGAAAGGGCACTCGAAGAAAAGATGATACACCGTCTCGGTGGCCCCACCCTCACATAGCAAGCCCCATTAGAAGTCGTAACCATGGCGATCCAAGGTTTGTCCCTCGTAGAGAAATGGTCGCGAATCGCCAGCCAAAGGATGAACTCCAGCTTAGATATACTAACCGGCCCCCCAAATAGCGTCGATGGTACATGTGGCCGTCATCTGCAAATCGTCTCACATCGCATATCAGGCGAACCCGCCACAGTATCGCGTCTGTCTCAGTTGGGTATGTAGGAGGAAGGTGAGGATGAATCTGTTGGTACTCCATCCTCGAGGTCGCATGTCAATGTCAGCCCTCGATAGTGATCACTGACGCTAGCTTGGTGTCTCTTGGTAGCCCCATGACGCGAGGATCCAGCGGGATCATGACCACTAACGGCGTGTCAAGTAACCACGGGTCCCACCAAAGAGATAGCGATTGATGTCGAAGGCGAGTAGAATATAGTCACGCCACCCAAACAGAGGATGTATCCCTCGTGGCGACTCGCCATATCAGAATAAGCATCAGGGTGGAATTGACCTCCAACCTCGATCTGATGCCTAGCCCCCCTTCAACCATAGGTAGAAAAACATAACTCCACCCTTCGTCGGGGACCCCGCCCAAAGAAATCATATGATCAATGTCTCAATAACCCGTACAACTCCCTTGGACAACAAAATCACCCCCGATCAATAGACGTGAAGCGAGCTCAACACCGACTTTACCAGATGCACCCTACTCGCATAGGATAGCTTAATATGCAACTAGGAGTAGAGGCGCGCCTCCACACATCGCTGAAGCGCTGCACAATCGTTGATGGATAGCTTCGAAGTAATAAGCGGTACGCCAAGACACTATACCAGAAAAAGTCCAACGCCGAATTGCACTATACCTTGAAAGACCGTCAGCCCCTCAGCCTGCTTATAAAGGAACATCTCACTCTTGGAGGGATTAGCTCGCAGATCTGATAACTCTTCAAGCTCGTCCAAGGCCGCTTTAAGAATAGCGATCGACCCCACGTCAGCGTTACAGAACAGTAGCAGGTCATCCGCAAATGCCAGCATGACCAGCCGTAACTCAGCCAATTGCCAATGATACTGGAAAGCGAGGCCCTCGGCTTTCCTCCGTCGTAGAATGTCATGCAGCACCTGCATGACAAACATGAAATATAGGGAGATATGGGGTCCCCTGCCGCAGCCCTTCTCTCCCACAAAGAATCCCTCTGGTCGCCCATTAATATTAATGGAAAAACACGGCGTTGTAAGACAGTACAGCACCCACCACGTGAATCTGGTATAGAGAGATGCCAATCGAATTGGTATAGCATAGCATGCATGGGCTAGGCTAACAAGTGTCACAAACCATTTTCTTTCCTTAACCTTTGTTTTGTAATTAACCACCGCACACACTGCTACCATTTGAACTGAATCAAAATCAACACAAACTTCCTCCCACTCTCTCTCTCTCTCTCTCACGAAAATACTAGAGAACATGTGATGTTATGAAAAAAAGAAAAGAAAAAAACAACTAAATAAGACACTGGTTTTTAGTTCAAAAGCTGGAGGAGAAGTTTGTATTTTCTTGAATCTCTATCCCCTCTCTCTGTCTTCACACGATTTGGTAACACAACTTTTGTTCACCAGAAAACAAGCTTGTATTTTTCTCCTTTATTATTTATCTCCCGGTCGGTTTCCACACCAACCCACCTTATATCTTAGACTCGCGTCGTTCGATTCTTCCTCAACAAAGTGAAAGAGAGAGAGAGCCCACAAATCAAACAATTCCTAGTTTTAGATTATTTTATTGAGCAGCCCTTGCATGCATGCGATATTAATGTATGGACTTATATATGCATTGGCATAGGTGGACTTATATATATATATATATATATATATATATATTTAAATTACATAAATGCATCAGTTAAGATTGAAGCAGCCCTTGCATGCATGCGATATTAATGTATGGACTTATATATGCATTGGCATAGGTGGACTGGGAGATATGAAGCTCATCTATGGGACAAGACTACGTGGAACAGTGTTCAGAACAAGAAAGGAAAACAAGGTATGATTGATTGTTTTTTCTTTTTCGAAGTGAAAAATCACAAAAATTATTTTAATGGTTCAGTTTTTTGAGCAAGTTTGATGAATATGTTAGTGGGTTAATTGGAAAACCAAGGAGATTTGGGATATTGGTTTCATTAATTTAATTAATTATCTCTTAGCTAGTTCTTAATATGGTGTTTGTTTAATGATATTTTGACTCTTGACTCTTGAGTTTTTATTCGTGATGATGATATGACTTGGACCAAACCAAACGCAATTGGTTTGTTTATACATACAAGTATACAAAAACACTCTCACACAAACTTCATTAGTTTGCATTTGCAATTTAGGGGCAATGTGGTCAATTACGCTGTAGTTCAGTATTATCATGTACTTTCTATTTTCTTAAGCATTCAATTATATATATATATATATATTCATTTTTTCATTTATTTATTTCATTCGGAAATACAGAAAGCATTGTCCAAATTATTGTGTCGCTAAATATATAACAATTGGCAGTTATCAATTTAATGGACTAAATATGCAGGTGGAGACCTACGCCAAAGAGCTTGAAGAGATGCAAAAGTTAAAAAAGGAAGAATATCTTGCTACCCTTCGAAGGCGAAGCAGTGGATTTGCAAGAGGAGTTTCCAAGTATCGTGGTGTCGCAAGGTATTAATTAATAAGAAAAAAAATTAATTCTTTGACAAAATGTTATAATTTTTACATTTGTTATAAAACTATTATAATTTGACAACAACAGAAATATAAACACGGGATTGTAGAGAGATAATAATGTTTTCGATATGATTCAATACAAATACATCGGTCTATTTATAGTAGAAAAATTTCTAATATTTCATCTAACATTTATAACATTAAATAGATCTTATTTTATCTTATCTCATCAACAATCAACTAACTTTTACAACATTAAAAACATCCACATATTATTTATAATAATTTCATAATACTCCCCCTTCGATGTTTTTCAAAGAATTTGTCTCGTTAAAACTTTACTAGGAAAAACCCAATGGGATAAAAACCTAGTGAAGGAAAAAGAGTACATAATTCCTTTTGATACGCTTGCATTTGTTGCCTCATTAAAAACCTTACTGGGAATACCACATGGGAAAAACCACAGTGAAGGGAAAAAGAGTGCAACGCATATTTTCTCCCCCTGATGATAACATCATTATAAATCTCGGAGTCTTCGAACTCCAATTGAATAAACCAATTTCCTGAAACTAATTGGGGGAAGTACTTTCGTAAATAAATCTGCAAGATTTTCACGTGATCGCACTTGTTGTACATCAATATCACCATTTTTTTCCAAATCATGGGTGAAGAAAATTTTTGGTGAAATATGCTTTGTTATATCCCCTTTAATATATCATTCCTTTAATTGGACAATACATGTCTATCTTCATATAAGATCGTTGGAAGTAATTTCTCATAAAGCAATCCACAAGTCTGTTGGATATGCTCAATTATCGATCGCAACCAAACACATTCTCGGCTAGCTTCATGAATAGCGAGAATTTCCGCATGGTTAGATGAAGTAGCTGTTAAAGTTTGTTTCACTGACCGCCATGAAATAGCGGTTCCACCATATGTAAATAAATACCCTGTTTGCGATCGAGCATTATGTGGGTCAGACAAATATCCAGCATCTGCATACCCAACTAAATTTGCTTTCGACTCATTAGAATAGAACAATCCCATATCAGATGTTCCTTTAAGGTATCGAAAAATCGTAACTCCATTCCAGTGTCTACGAGTCGGCGAAGAACTATATCTTGCCAATAAGTTTACAGCGAACGCTATATCAGGTCGCGTATGACTCGTAGATACATTAGTGCTCTAATAGCACTAAGATATGGTACTTCAGGACCAAGTAGCTCTTCATCATTTTCACGTGGTCTGAAGGGATCTTTATTTACGTCTAAAGATCTAACAATCATTGGAGTATCCAGTGGATGAGATTCGTCCATGTAAAATCTTTTCAATACCTTTTTCGTATAAGTCTCTTGATGTACAAATATTCCACTTTTCAAATATTCAATTTGAAGTCCAAGACAAAATTTTATTTTTCCGAGATCTTTCATTTCAAACTCCCTTTTCAAACAATCAACAACTTTGGTCAACTCTTCAGGAGTTTGCTATAATGACAAACTCATTTTTGCATCTTCTCAGAAATATTCAGGACAAGTTTGATCATTCCGATACCCTTCTTTTACTAAAAATTCACTTGGGCGATTACACCACATTCGCCCAGATTGCTTTAATCCATAAAGCGATTTATTCAACTTAACTGAGTACTCGTCTCGATACTCGTTTCCTCGGGAAGCTTCATATATATGTCACTGTCAAGTGTTCCATATAGATAAGCAGTGACAACATCCATTAGACGCATATCGATACCTTCTCTTACTGCCAGACTCACTATATAACAAAAAGTAGTTGCATCCACAGGAGAATACGTCTCCTCATAATCAATACATGGTCGTTGCGAAAAACCTTGTGCAACAAGTCGTGCTTTGTATCTTACAATTTCGCCGTTTTCATTCCTCTTTCTAATGAAAACCCATTTATATCCTACTGGCTTTACATTTTCTGGTATACGGACTACAGGTCCGAAAACTTTTCGTTTCTCAAGTGATTTCAATTCGGTCATGATTGCATCTTTCCATTTTGGCCAATCGTTTCTTTGTCTGCATTCTTGTTACAGTTGGTTCATGATCCTCATTCTCATTAATCTCATTCATTTCATGTAGCGCTACGTTAAATGAGAATTTATCGTCAACGTTGAGTTCATCTCGGTTCCATCTAATTCCATTTTGGGCATAGTTTATCGAGATCTCTTCATTATCATTATTTTCTGAACGTTCAGGTACATGAATTTCATTCTCATTGCCCATCGACTCTTCTCTAGTCGATAAATCCTCGGTTGGACCATTCTTATTATTATTTGCTCCTTTTCTTTTCCAAGGATTTTTATCTTTGGAACCCGAGGGCCTACCACGCTTTAGCTGTGGCTTAGGCTCGATAATATGTTCTGCAAGAACATTTTTTTTGCAGGAGCATTAACAACTGGTATATGTGACTTTGTCACTCTTTTAAGGTCAGTAAAGCTTTCTGGCAGTTGATTAGCTAAACTCTGTAAATGAATTATCTTTTGAACTTCTAGTCACATTCTTTAGTTCGAGGATCATAATGATTTAGCGATAATTCATTAAATGCCTAGGAAGTAAATTCAGCATCATTATCAAGGCTTATTTTCTTTATCGGATAATCTTGAAAATGTGCTCTTAGTCGGATCATTTGTGCAAGCAATCTCGCAAATGCCATGTTGCGTGTTGATAACAAACATACATGAGACCATCTAGTCGATGCATCAATTAATACCATGAAATACCTAAATGGTCCACATGATGGATGTATCAGTCCGCAAATACGCTCCAAAAATGTTATGGATGCATCAATCAACGTCTGCTTTTTCTGCAGTCTCAACATGATATCCATTATGTCGAATAGCTTTAAAGCTCAATAAATTTCTTTGAGACTTAGGAGAATATAAGGCGTTTCCAATTATCAGCCTTGTTCATCTGGCTAGTAAAATGTTGGCTCTTCCGGAGCCTTCAATTATATTTGTGCTACCCAATATTGTAATAACACTTGTTTCTTTCATTTCAAGATGATCGGAATATTTTTTATTCTTCAGAATCGTATCAGTCGTTGCACAGTCTACAAGACATAATTCTCCATTGCACATGTTCGTTTCCATCAGAGAAATTCCTGAATAAACAAACACATAATAATCATTATTAAAATAAACAGATATATCACAAGAAAACATATAACTTAATAAAACACTCCAAACGATACATAATAAATCACACAGTTAATAAACCATACAATACACATAACAAGAAAGCACACGATAATAATACATAGTAGATTAGTTTTCTTCAGGAAAAAACCAGAAATCCGCAGTTTCGAAATGTGTATTTTCATCTTTTGTCCCAGAAGCAGAGTCCAAATCACTCTGAACAAAATTCGTTCCAATTATCTTTTCTTTGCCTTTGTTTTGTTGATATAATTCAACCAAATGTTTGGGCGTGCGACAGTTGCGTGACCAATGGCCCGAACCGCCGCAACGATAGCATTGCTCATCGTTGTTCTTTTGTTCAATGTGCCTCTTCTCATCATTATTCTCGTAATTTTTCCTCTTCTGGGGAAAATTCTGATGACCACCACGATTATTATGATAACCACCACGGAAATGCTGATAACCACCACCGTAATTTCCTCGGCCACGTCCACGGCCTTGACCACGACCTTGACCACGGCCACGTCCACGACCGCGATGTCCACCACGTCCACGATCATTGCTTCGACTATTATAATTATTACCTTTGACTGCATTCGCTTCAGGGATTGCAGTAGAACCAGTCGGTCGGGATTCGTGGTTTTTTATCAACAATTCGTTATTTTGTTCAGCCAACAATAAACAAGAGATTAACTCTGAATGCTTTTTAAATCTCCTCTCCCTATATTGCTGTTGCAGTATCATATTTGATTGATGAAAAGTGCTGAATGTTTTCTCCAGCATACTGTCTTCGATGGTTGTTTCTCCACACAATTTCAGTGTGGCAGTCACCTTATGAACAACCGAGTTATATTCAGTTACGGATTTAAAATCCTGTAATCTTAAATGCGTCCATTCATACCTTGCCCTAGGGATGATAACAGTTGTCAAGTGATCAAATCGATCTTTCAGATTTTTCCACAATCAGCGGGATCTTGTTCATTCAAGTATTCATCCCTCAAATCCGCATGAATGTGGTGGCGAAGAACTATCAAAGCTCTTGCCTTATCCTGAGCGCTTGTGGTTTTTACCGTATCAGTGGCGTCACCTGCACCCGTTGTGGTTTTTGGGTCGACAATAGTGTCACCCAAACCTTTTGCTTTTAGATGAATTTCTGCGTCCAGTTGCCAAGATAAATAATTCTTCCCTAAGATGTCAAGGGCAACAAACTCGAGGCTTTGCAAATTCGTCATACTATCATAAAATACAAAATACGTTTTAATATTCAAATCATAAAGTAAACAAATATATGATGTGAATAACATTAATATTTCCAATATAAATATCAATACAAGTTTATCGTAAAAAAAATTACTTTAAGGAAAAATTACAATTAATCTTCTTTTGTAAAAATCTTTACAAAAAATAAAGTCCACATCCCGAGGAGTGCCATCGTAAAAATAATAGTAGTCAAAAGATCAATCATCAGGTAGAGCGACATCTTTCTATCACAAAATATATTTCATAATAAACATTAACATAAAAAAATATCGTAATTAATCACTCTCGTAAAATCTTGGTAAAAACATAATCCATATATAGATAATTAGCGCCGTGAGTAGAGTAAGAATCAGGAGATCAATCATCGTCTATAGCAACATCCTTCAAAATATAAAATATATTTCGGTAATCATAATAATGAAAAATATTACAATTAATAACTATATTTTGGAAACAACTGTAAAAATATTATCCACCACCTGATAAGCATCACGGTAAATAAAGTAAGAAGCGCACGATTCATCTTTGTATAAAACGAGAGGTTTGAAGAAAAATAAAAAGCCATCATCGAAGACCTAATAAATCTATTTATTGATAGCCTATGGAAACATTGAATTAACCAGAAAGAAGTGTAAACATCTGAGAATGGACCAACTATTAAATCTTGGATGGAAATTTCTCTTCCTGTGCCTGAGTGATGGAGGAGATTGCTTTCAAAAAACATAGGCGTAGATGATAGTTTCACTTGTGTATGTGATGCAAGTGAACGTGTACGAAAAAGCTGTCGTAAAGTTCTTGGTTAACTTCCAAAGTGTCTTCCTATGGTCCACCACGAGATGAATCGACTGCCTTTTCTCAGCAAATTTCGCTTGTTGCAGAGCCAAACGAGTAGGAATATATTGGCAGTTGGAGGAGTGAACGACTGATAGTATACATTTGACGAAATTTCATTCTCTAATGACAGCCAGCAGAGTCAGATTTCATACAAAAACACTCAATATATGAATTTTTGTAGTAATGTACTTGACTCCTTTCATGTTTCTAATCATGTATTTGAGGATTACAGATGAAAGTTTGAGCGGCTCGGCTCGCCCGTCCTAAAATGAGCGGACCACTCAGTATATAACGGGTCGAGCCTAGTTTCCACGGGCGTTAAAAACCTTGGCAAAAACACTCCTGAGCGGCTCGGCTCGCCCGTCCTAAAATGAACGGGTCGAGCCTAGTTTCCACGGGCGTTAAAAACCTTGGCCCTAGCCCATTGAATGATGGTCGGGCCTCGACTATGATTTTTCAAATTTTAAATTTTAAATTTTTATATATTATTTATTTTTCATTATTAATTAAATATATATGTAGTATTAGATAAACTAACATAAATACTTAATTTTTGTAGAAAACTATATACATAAACACGTAAAAAGGTACCTTTATCTTCATATAAAGAAATTTTACAAAACATTAAGTATGAATAAAAGAAATAAAACTAAAATAGCAGGCCAAATTTGGCCAAAAGCCCGATTAGTTTTTGGGCCTTGCAAACTTGGGCCCTAACCCTGCTTTGTTCAGCGCCGAGTCGGGCTGCTCCATTGGCTCGGGCCCTGTTAGGAATCTTTTGTAGTGTCCTTTAGTTTTTGTATGTCTTGGGTCTATTTTGTTATTAAGTAGATTGTAGTGGTTTTGAGTCTCTATGTAACTATATGATAATTTAGATCATGGGCATTAATATACCAACACATGCGGTATATAAGGCCCCCTTACCCATTTAGGATTTTCATCCAAAATATTCAAAGTAAGCCACTTTATACATTTTCTAAAAGGAAACACACACTTTCACACACTAAGAGGTGTTCGTCAATCGTTATATACTTTAAGGCTATCTTTTGATCATTGTTTGGTAACTAACGGACCAACAATTGGTATCAGAACCTAGCGTGGATCGATCACAATGATTTGAATCTAGTTCCTTTCGATTTCGATGTGATGTGAAAGAATTTTTTGCATGAACTTCATTTTCGATTTATCTTGTTCATTTGGGTGTTTTTGAACTTTTTTTTACTGTTTTTCCCCTTAAGAACTTGAAAAACTGATTATGAGTGATTTTCTACTCTTTTGCATCGATTTCAGTCAAGTTTGAGTAGATTTGAGCTAAAATCTAGTATGAAACTCGTTTTTTCTGCTGCAGTGTTGATTTTCGGGTAGATGTAACAGTGCCCAAAAATTCGACTCCAAGAAAATTCTTCAACACATCGAAAATTAGTCTAATTTAGTCGATATTTGGGAAATTAAACTATTAAATTCACCCGATTTTCAAAACTCTCGGCGATTTCCAACATTCGGCCATGATTACTCGATTTTCAAATTTCGGCAAGGAATCCCCGATTTTTTCAAAAACGGCCAGCCTTACCCGATTTTTTAAAATTCGTCTAACTTACTCAACTTTTAATATTCTCATCCGAAAATCATCTGATATTTCTCTTACTCGAATTTTATCAGACACTTTCCTGCCCGAATTTTAATTTGTAGTGTATCTGCCCGAACTTCATCAATTCTCGGACCGATTTACTCGATAGTACACATTACCCGAATTTCATAATCACCTCATTTTTAACTTGTGTTAAACGAATTTCAACGTTGACCGAAAGTCACGCACGAAATTCACAATTCTCGTCGTTTGACCATTTCAAATTACTCTTTGTCCGAGAATCATTTAACAGTTTTTTAAGAAACTTCTAAGTTCAAAATTCAACAATTTTTTACTTTAAAGACTTTGAAAACTCTCATATATTTTGGTCAAAATCGCTTACCCAAACTTTTCAATACTTAGAATATAATTGTTCGAAACTAACGTTTCATTTCACAGATCTCTTTCACGTTACGATCATTCCAAACATCATGGACGCCTTTGCGATAGGATCAGTCCCCCGTCCCCCAATGCTAAGATGGGGCGAGTATGGTATTTGGAAAAATCGCTTCATCCACTTCACAGAAATCAAGGACGGTGACCTCGCCGATGACATGCTCTCTTCTATCTTCGACGAGCCAGCTCAATTCTGGACGGTCGTTGAAGTTCAGCCTAACGCAAACCCTTATGTCTTGAAGAACACTAAAGCATCCTAGTCGTTACTCAGACACGGAGAAATCACGGGCCAGAGCTGATAAGCTTGCTAGAAACTACGTCATCCAGTCCCTTCCCAACGACGTATACATCCAGGTGGACAACATGTCCTCTGCCAAAGAAATTTGGGACGAAGTTTCGAAGATGATGGTTGGGACAGACGTCAACACCTTGTCCAAGAAATAAAGCACTCTTACTGCCTACGATTCCTTCAAACTAAGGATGGGGAAGATCATCGAGAAACATACCTTCGGTTCTTGACTATTATTAATGAGATGGGAAAAAGCAACATCCAACAGTTAAACATCGAGCACAACATCAAATTTTTCTCCACCCTTCAACCCCAGTGGGGTAGGATTGCTATTCTGATCAAGCCGCAGAACAAAGACCTGGATGCCATGGACATTCATGCCCTACATCGAGTACGCCAAAGAAATCAGAAACGAAGGAATGACAAATGCTTATGTGGAACCCGTTGCTCTCGTGACCAACAAGACTACCAACAAAAGCTCGAAGGCTTCTAAAGGAAAACAAGTCATCTTATCCGACTCTTCAGACAATGCTGACTCGGACTCTGACTCCTTCGAAGAACTCAACGATCTCAAAAAGCAATTGGTCATGCTCTCAAAGATGATGAATAAGAAATTCCCCAAGAAATCATCATCTTCCTACAACAGACAACCAACCTTAAGCAGTAAACAACAAAACCATTGCTCCCGAGGAAAACGAGACAAAGGAAACTTAAGCTCCAAAGAGATGCTGCAAATGTGGGAAACCGGGTCACTTTGCTAAGGACTGCTACAAACCTAACACGAAGGACACTGAGTACTTGAGGAAGCTTCACTTATGGTAGCGGAGGAAAAAGATTGGCTTGAGGACACGTCTGAAGAGGAGAAGAAGGAGAAAGCTTTCATGGTCAAGAGCAAGGACTATGGCTCAGATGAAGACGCGTTAGGCTCCGGCTCCGACAGAATTGATCTCTCCGCTTCTGATTGTGAGGTGTACTCTCCATCCCTTAAAGATTTCGTTGAGCTGAGACATATAATACACAAGTTTTCCATGCAACGTAGGGATTACTCAGGACTAAAAAGAAAATTTGACAAAAATTATGCCTTACTAAACAAACAACATGAAGATATAGCTATTATTAAGAAATCGTTAGCCTATTTAGAATCTAACTTAGCAGAAAATGTAGAGAATAGCGAAAGACATGTTAGCGATGTTAGTGAAAATTTTAAGGATAGCGAAGAAGAACGTTTAAACGTTTCTTCTCAATACGACTTGATCACTATAGAACGCGTTAGACTCGATAAGAAGGTCAAACAATTGGAGGACCTTCTTACCAAAAGAGGTCAAACCGATCTAACCATGTTTCTCAACTAACCGAAAGATGTAGAATTCTACCATCCTCGCAAAGGTTGGGGTTCCAAAGTAAAACGAACTCACAGAAAGATGACACATTTCCTATGTACGACATTAAACACTTTGGCTTAAGCCTGAAAAAGCTTATGCCTTTTGTTGAATTGACAGAAGTAATCAAATTAGAAGAACGAAAAAGGAGAAACAAAAAGTGGGCCCAAATTGCATTTAGTTATGCGGAGCTGAACGATAGTTATAAACTAAAAACACTCCGCTAACTACAGACTTCATTTCGCCCTTTGGACCGAAAATCAGGAAGGTACTTCCTAACATGCCAAACCCATTTATTCTTCCATTATATTCCAAAGATAATTCCTAAAATAGGCGATCTAACTGCATCTCTGGAATCTGAAAGGAAAGCCTATTCAGAAGAAAAACTCTATACTCTTCAAACTTTCCTGATGTGTACAAACCTTCCACCTCTTATCCTTTTCCGAAACATCAACGTGTAAATGCAAGAAAATAGAAAAAGAAAACCTCCTTCTCTCATACTAACTCCGTATTGCATGTGCCTACAGACAAAAAACTGAGTTCTAGAGAGACGAAGAAAGTTAGGTTTGGTCGAGTCAAGGAGGCAACTATATTTGATAAAAAGAAGAAGCTATCGTCTACTCTTGTTTCTCTTGTTTTCAATTGTTTTACTTTTTCTAAAAAGTCGTCTTCTAATGTCGCAAATCGTGTTTCTTTGTTTTCAGCCAACGTGTCTAAGTCTTGTTATGACAACCATGATGTACTTCCATGTTCTCATAACAATCATTTCCGCAAAAATGCTTCCACTTTGCAAGGAAGAAAACATTCCTCTTCCTCTCTTCGTGATGGTGTATTTCCAATGCAATATAGCAAATCTCACAAAGCAAAGAGAAAGAGATACACTTCACTCGAAAATCAGGACAAAAACAAGCGCAATAAATTGCTAAAACATAGGCAAATGTGAATTCCAAAATCCCTACTGCACCGAATGGGACATAATCGAGTCGGGTTCTTATGTCAGTCATTCAACTAGAACTCAACATAACAACAAAAAGGTTGAAACTCTCACCTACAATTAAAGAAGGACCCATCCTCATACAGGTACCAAAGCTTGCTTAAATTGTTTTGCAGGTCCGTCATGTGTGGTACTTAAACTCAGGTTGCTCCTCACACATGACGGGAAATAAAGAGATTTTGAGCAACTTTTCCGAGGGTTATCCGGGTAAGGTCTACTTCGGGAACGGTGACTCTGCACCTATGCTAGGAACATACGATCTCATTCATGGCAGACTCACCATAAAAGAAGTTTCGTACGTCGAAGGCATAAGCTACAACTTATTCAACATCAGACACTTAGTGACAAAGGCTTCAAGGTTCTTTTCGAATCTAACAAGTGTAGCGTCATCGATGTTAAAGGATCGGAGCTGCTCACTGGCCACAGAAAGACGAACCTTTACTGCATTGATCTGAAGACTACTCGACCGACGTGTCTCATCTCTCAAGCCTCTCTACATCAAAACGACATTTGGCACCAGCACCTTTCACATCTCAACTTCAAGGATCTAAACAAGCTTTGCATGGACAACTTGGTCAAAGGGCTTCCCTCGTTTAGGTACCAAAAAGAGCATTTGTGCTCGGCGTGCGAAATGGGGAAGATGAGGAAAGCCTCCCACAACACCAAACACACGACATCGACTTCTAAACCTCTTGAGCTAATTCACATGGATTTGTGTGGACCTATGCGCACTCATACCATCAATGGATGAAGATACGTGTTGGTAATCAGTGGACGATTTCTTGCGCTTCACATGGACCAAATTTCTCCGAACCAAGGACGAAACATCAGATCATCATCGAGTTTGTGAAGACCGTACAAAACCTTTACCAGTTGAACGTCCAAATAATTAGAACTGACAATGGGACGAAATTCAAGAACAAAAGCTCAGAGACTTCTATGCATCGCTTGACATTACCCAACAGTTCTCAGCTGCGAAGACACCCCAACATAATGGAGTTGTCGAACGCAAGAACAGAACCCTAGTCGAAGCAACCATGACTCTCCTGATTCATTCTGGACTGCCACACTTCTTAGGGGCTGAAGCACTACATACGGCATGTTTCACTCAGAATCGTGCTTTGCTTTACATAAGATTTATGAGGACTCCGCACGAGATGATCAACCGCATACTGCCAGACGTCTCCTTTCTTAGGGTCTTCAAATGCAAGTGTTATGTTACCAACGACCGCGAAGACCGGGCAAACTTGATCCAAAGGCTTTCGAATGCGTACTTGTGGGATACTCAACAAATTCCAAAGCCTATCGAGTATACCTAAGAGAGAGAAGATCTGCCATATAAAGCATCGACGCTACGTTCAACGAAATAGACCAAGTGGTTTCTGCACAAATCAGTCCAGAACCCGGACTTTTACGAGAGTTGACGAAAATCAACCTAGCAACACTTCGGTGGGAATGCCTTCAAATACTCTTACCTCAAGCGATGTGGATCTTGATCTGCTATTCGAGCATCTCTATCCAAGACAACCGCAATCCACCGTTTCTACTTTTTCTGCAGCCCCAAGCAATGACCTTTCGCCTCCTATGATGGAAAATCTCCACATTTGCGAAGATAACGTACCACCAACTGACACTGATGTCATTGCAATCTCAGAAGCCGACACCTTTCAATCCACTGACTCTACAATAGAAGTGTCTTCGGAAGAGTCAGGACCCCAACCTGTTAAGCCTACGGAACCACTAATTATCCCAAATCAGGAAATTCTTACGGGTAACGATGCCGCTGAATCATCGCAAACACACAAAAGAAAGTGGACTCGCGCTCATCCAAACTCGCAGATCATTGGGGATCCATTCAGCGGTGTTACCACTTGTGCTTCTACGATCAATGAAAGTCTCTACTCATGCTTAAGTCAAAAGGAGCCGACCAAAGTAGCTGACGCTCTTACCGATATTGACTGGATTATTGCCATGCATGAAGAAATCAGCTAATTTGAGAGACTGAACGTGTAGAAACTAGTACCTAGACCGAAAGGGAAATCATTGTTGGAACATAGTGGATCTTCAAAAACAACAACGGCGAACAAGGGGCCGTGATCAGGAATATGCTAGGCTGGTGGCAAAAGGATAAAATCAGCAGAAAGGAATCTATTACGATGAGACCTATGTACCTGTCGCCAGAATTGAAGCCATCGGGATCTTCCTAGCTTTTGCTGACCACAAAAACTTCACGGTATATGAGATGGACGTCAAGACGGCCTTCCTCAATGAAGTATTGAAGGAAAAAGTTTTCGTCTCGCAGCCTGAAGGTTTTGTGAGCGAAGAGAACCCCGGCTACGTGTACCGGCTGGACAAAGCCCTTTATGGACTCAAACAAACTCCCCGAACTTGGTACTCGAATTTTCTCGTCTTCTATGGTTTCACGAAAGGGAAGATCGACATGACTCTCTTCACCAAAAGAAGCGGATCAGCTATAATGCCCATACAGTTATATATCGATGACATCATCTTCGGCTCGACGGCCGCAAGACTCTACATGAACTTTGGAGATGTGATGAAGCACAAATTCGAAATGAGTATGATGGCAGACTAAGTTTCTTCTTAGGTCTTCAAGTTAAGTAGCTTTACGACGGAAACTTTATCAGACAGTCCAAATACACTCACGGCATCCTCAAGAAGTACAACTTGGACAACTCCACTCCTGCCAGTACTCCTATGTCTCCTTCATGCAAGCTAGATGCGAATACCTCAGGAAAATCCGTCAACCAAAGCACTTATTGAGGCATGATAGGATCCTTGCTCTATCTCACGTCCAATCGACCAGATATCATGTTCGCGACTTGTTTATGTGCTCGCTTCCAAGCCAACCATAAGGAATCCCATATATTAGCCGTAAAGAGGATCTTCAAGTACCTTAAGGGAACCCCAAACCTCGGTCTATGTTACCCTATAGGTTCAGACTTCAGACTTGTTGGATACACGGATGCAAGCTGCACAAGAAAAGTACCTAGGGGGCCGCACAATTTCTACGGGGTAAACTCGTGAGCTGATCATCTCGGAAGCAAAACTGCGTCTCAACTTTGACAGCGGAGGCAGAATATGTCGCCACTGCGAGTTGTTGTTCGCAGATTTTGTGGATGAGAACCCAGCTACGAGATTTTGGTCTTTTATTCAATAATATTCTCATATTTAGCAACTCTAAGAGTGCAATAGCGATAACTTGTAATGCCATACATCATTCACGAAGAAAACACATAGACATTAGGTATCACTTTATTAAGCAACATGCGGAGCAAGGCACCATTGAAATGCATTTCGTTAACACTGAGCTTCAACATGCTGACCTATTCACTAAGGCATTGGATGAAAAACGATTCTAATTCCTCGTGTCTACGTTAGGCATGTTGAACCTCAATGATCGATTGTGCCTCCATGAACCTTATATTGTGTATATATGTTTTACATATTTTTTTCCTATTCTCTATGTTTATTTGTGTGCACAAATCGAGAGGGAGTTTTACTACTCTATCTAAGGGAATTTTTGAACGACATGCATAAATTGAGGGGGAGTTTGAAATTTTTTAAAATTTTCATAGCAAAATTGGTATCACTTTTATGCCACTGAAATTTTTGAAGTTGCGATTTTCGGTTAAAAATCCTTGAATTTCCAAAGTTTGGATATGTCTCAATCCTCGGCTTGATTTAATCATTATTTTATATTAAAAACTTGAAATTCGGCGAGAATTTGAGCTACCCAAAAACCCAAAACAACCGAAAATCTATAGTAAAATCGTATAGATACTGACTCGCCCAAATTTTCCAAATCACTTTTCACTTTCAAACTCAACCGAAAATCAAAACTTCTCGATTTTAATTTCATCCTTTCGATCTTCATAATCCAATTTTCTTCAATTTCTGCATTTATCCACACATCCTCGGTATGAACGACTTCATATCTGCAATTCTTAACATGTATTTACTCAATTTTTACAGATTAATGCAAGTTAGGGTTTAGACGTTCAGATAATTTTCGGATGAAATTTGAATTTCTACCCGAAAATTCACTGTTGAAACATTTTGTGTCCACCCGAATTTCATCTACCAAAATTTTTCCACTCGGCGAATTTTGACTGTAACAAACGTTTGATTTGTACCCGAAAATTCTATCAGACTTTTATCACCCGAATTTTCACTTAAAATCGGCGACGACTTTTAATAAATTTAACTGTTCGACTCGTTGACTGAAAATTATATCTTACCCGATTTTCACTTCATGTTGACCGAAATTCGGCTATTGTGGTGACAGAAAATTGACACCCGAATTTCCAATTGCATTACATGAAAATTAAATTCTCGCCGAGCTTCATTACCTTACACGAAAATCGCTTCGACCTTGAATTGAATTTGAAATTTTCCTAAGTCTGAATTTTCCTAAGTAAAAAGTTTGTGAAGTGCTAAAACATTTCCAAGTCCCAATATCGTTTTTCACTCAAATCACCTTTGACTTAGAAAAAAAATCGGGTCAACTTTATACGATTATACGTTCTATGCACTAACATTCTCTTTATCTTTTTTTAGAACAAAAAATGGTGTGTGATATTGACGATATACTTCCACGAACTAACTGGGCACACCATTTTCCTAACCTCGAACTAGATTTCGAGACAGCCATATGCCCCGACCCTATTATCCTTCAAATCCTACGTAACCACCCACAATCGCACTAACCATCTCGAGTATGTCCTAGAAGTGTACGTTCAACAGTTCTAGGCCACTCTTAAGAATCCCACTTCACGACAAAACCCCTTCGTACTCACCGCACAAATCGACCGAACCCCAGTCGTGTTAAATCATACATTCATCCGTTTACTTCTCAACCTACCCTTCTCCCTAAACTTCGACTCACACCCCAGTGAAGATGAACTCAAACAAGACATCCTCTTTATGGGCTACAAACCCAACGTCCACAACACCCATCCACCTTCCCAACTTTACCACGAAGGACATTCATCAACATTGGCGGACCCATTTCTCATCGTCAACAAGTGCTTGTCTCCAAAACACAGTGGTCATGACAAATGCAACCGCAACATCATGCTAATCTTCCACGGCATCATCTTTAACAAAAGGTACGATGTCGTTCAACTTATCTGGTCGGACCTGCTGAAGCAACTCCGACGAAGAGACCTCCCCTCAACAAAGAAAGTGCTTTCATACCTGAGGTGGCTCCCCGACTTCATCGAGCACTTCATGGACACAATTCCCGAGATCGAGAGACGAGATCCATGCGAAGGATACCAACCACTGAAACTCGGCTCTCTCTACTTCTCCAAAACCAAATTACACCGGGAGGCAATGTCCATTCCGGAAGATCTACTACGGTTCGCCGACCCAAATAATCCGATCGTCACCGCAGTCGGGAGAACACACTCGAAGAGGTTTTTATGGTCCAACATATCCCAGTTGGACCTAGCCCGAGAACAAGCCAACCCTCCGAATCCAATTTAGGTGTCGCGCAGCATCCCCCACTCGCAAAGAAATGAAAAAATCGAAAGGAAATGTCGTAAGTCGCCAACAGGAACGCCGCACAAAACAATGTAACGACCGAACTCCTCTGCCCCTAAGTCCACAAATTACCTAGAGCCAGCCCCTAGGTGTCGGAGACGACATTGTCGCCTCCCGGGTAGAAGACGTGGCATCTGGTCCAACCGCAAAAATACCCGACTAAGCCACTAAACCATCGCTCAGCAGATGGTTGTTTCACTTGCTCACGATGATCCAAGCATGCCATCACCGCATCGCTCCGAGGCGGTGGATGTTGAAATTTGCAGTCCCTCGCCTCAGATTGCACCCTTATTCAGCACATCGAGTCTAGTGTCCCTCACCATCCACATTTTTTACCGTTCCTAGGACACATACATTCTTTACTGCACCTCCAAATCTTGGTGATCTGGAAAGAACATTCTTCGATGTCTCCTGGCCGGATGTAGTCAGGGACTGAGCGGAAGTCCCTCAACAGTCAACATTCATACAACTGCTGCAATGGGCAGTTGAACTGAGCCCGTCTCATTATCGATGCCAACGGTGAGCCAGAGTGGCCCCGGTTTCTCAAGTCATGTATAAAAAGGCGGCTCGTGACGATGAAACGCCTTAGTGGTTCTGTCACGTTAGTTTCCCCATTCATGATGGAGGCGAGGCTAGCGGAATTCGCCAAGATTCTCAAGGACTCAATAATGACCAGAGTCTACACTGCCCTCCAATCCTCCGCCATAGACAAAGGCAAGGCCCCTGCCACCGAACCCGCAATGTTGCGCCCCCTCCCTCCACTCCGCCAACTCGTCCATCTGAACCGGGTCAGTGGAACGTTCCAATCGAAGAATTCCATGGCATCCTGTTGGCCCGAGTGCACTCAGCTCTCTTTCTAAATGAGCGGGAGCATAACATCAAGCTTCGACCCACCATCCGAAAAAAGCCCTCCAACGCCTCTTCAACCTTCTACCTCACCCGTTCCTTCTCCAGCAATCGACGAGCTGACCTTTACCATCGAAGATATGTACGACCCACACAACAAGGTGGAGGGCACTGTGGTTGACTCAGCCGGTGACTCCCGATCTGGCCAAAGGCTTAATGGAAAATGCCAGATTCTTTCTAAAGAAGGCATCCATCAGCTTGGTTCGGATCAAAGAGGACTCGAGGAAGGCAAAGACTATGAAGTCGAGATCCCAGAACTTCTCCAACACAGGGTCATGGACGAGGACACCCTCCATTGAAGTCAAATATAGGAGAAAATTTAGACATGCCTTGGATAAACGCCAAGATCATGGCGCCATACCCAGAAGAGATTCGAAAGAGAATCTGGAGGAAAGAGGATCGGCACAAGAAGCTCAACGAGCTGGAGCTGCGAGACATGATTCATCTCTCCGAACAAAGAGCCAATTTGTACCTACTCGGCCTTTGAAAGCTCATGTTCGACGGAAAAGGAAGCGACGTGGAGGCTCTCCGAAGGGATGAGAGGAAGAGGCCTAGGATCTTTGCGGTAACCGGAGTACAGACGACTCAATTCTGCTCCATATCTTCTCAATCTACCGAGTTCAGTGAGAGGACGGAACTGTCGAAGAATTGAGTGAAGCAGACATCTCCTACATCAGAGCGGAAGACATCTACAAATGGTCGGAAGCTATAAGATGCTTGGTAGTCTTCATAACCCCGTACTCAAGCTGGCTTACAACACCTTAAAGAGGTTTATGATACGTCATAGTACAATGCATCTCACGATCTTCAGATGGCGCTAGAGAGCAACTTCAAGAAAGTAAACCTCACAAAGGTCCCATTCGATCGCCCTGAATCTTAAAGCTACAGTAAATGCCACATCTTTGATAGAGAAGATCCATGCATGGTCTACATCAACTACAAGGTCGAGAAAGGCTGATGAAGACATCGGAAATCACCAAGTTCTGCGATGGAACCCTCCTGATCATACGTGATAAACTCAGAAGAATCCTGGAGGAATTGAGATTCGAGGATTATGAAGTCCAAGCCAAGTACCAGAAGATGATTAACATCATCTCTGATCGACTTACTTATCGTAGATGGATACGATCTTATGAGTACAAACTAGGACTCAGAAAATCGGTCTACGAGCTGGTGAGACCCAAGAAAAAGAAGACGAAGAAGACGCCAAAGCGGAAAGGTCACTAAGGGGGAGATTGTTAGGAATCTTTTATAGTGTCCTTTAGGTTTTTTCTATGTCTTGGTTCTATTTTGTTATTAAGTATACTGTAGTGGTTTTGGGTCTCTATGTAAATATATGATATTTAGATCATTGGCCTTAATATACCAACACAAGTGGTATATAAGGCCCCATTTACCCATTTAAGGTTTTCATCAAATGAAATTCAAAGTAAGTCACCTTGTTTGTACCTTTTTCTAAAAGAAAACACACACTTTCACACACTAAGAGGTGTTCTTCAATCTTTATGTTTTAAATCTATCTTTTGATCCTTGGTTGGTAACTAACGGACCAACATGCCCCAAATTTCAGCTTTATTGAGGATGATATTGGCATGTTGCATAGGGGGCTGGGCTATCCTTCAGAACTTGTTCTTCATCACCTAAACATCCCCAATATTCACAGTCTAAATAAAAACTCGTGTGATGTATGTCCTCTGTCAAAACAAACCATAATAAACTTCCCTTTAAGGTCTATACAAACCTCTTGTATATGTGAAATGATACATGTATACATATGTGGACCCTATCATTTTAAAACCATTTGCGGGCTTACTATTTTCTCAATATAGTTGCCGATTATAGTAGGGCGGCCTGGACCTTTCTATTACAAAATAAAAGCCAGGCCAATTCTTGAGCAATACATTAGGATGATCTCGAATTAGTTTAAGGTTCATGTTTAAACTCTGAGATCGAACAATGGTTCGGAGTTTATGAGCTTTTGAATGTCAGAATCTCCTATCCAAACTCGGTATATACATCAAAGAACTTCTATAAATACCCCACAACATAATGGGGTCGTGGAACGTAACCATAGACACCATGTGAGACCGCTCAGTAGTAAACCTATTTTGATGCGTTACAGAAATAAATCGATCAAATGCTGCATCTCGAGGAATATTATCGATGGAGATTCAAACATCTGTAGTAACAGAAGACTATTGATTTTCATCTGATTGTTTGATTTGGTTGCGGGTTTCCGCGTATATATGCCAGACTGTATCAAGAGTATTTATGTAAGGATTCCGAGGATCGCGATAAAACAATTTTTAAAACAGATTTGTCCCCCTCGCGGGAGTGCAAGAGGATCGTGGACAATTGTTTCTCATGATACAGTGGAAACGCAAAATCTACTTTGTACTAAGTAGCCTTACCAACGAATGGAACTATAAGACGACACGGAGAGAAGGCTTATACTAACTCTTTTTTTTTTCTGACTCTTGTTTTCGATTTGTGCTTGAAATGAAAAATGATACCTCTATTTATAGGTGAAAATTTTCCTTTCCTATGACTCATATACATCGAACGGATTTTATTAAATTCATTCACTACGAATCCAACCCGTTCATGTACTCATTCACGTGAATTTATTTAATTCATACGAATAAATTTAATTAGTACAAATAACCTTATTTAATTCAGTGTGTGAACCTTATCCAATTCAACCGAATCAAATAAATCAAATAAACTTATTTAGTTTAAATGAATCAACAATTCACATTCAACCCATTTCATAAATTTCATTTATTTCTAACATGTTTTGTTTTATGCAATAATAGACCAATACTACCAACACCCTCTGTTACAGCACCGAAAGAAGAATCATAGAGAAGGAGTGAGATTGTCCCTCACTCGTCTTTTATCTAGTTGAGCTTCTTCCAACATATGCTTTTTAAGCGCATTTGCAGCATCCTGATGATCCTGTAATAGTCGCATTTATAGAGAAGTCTTAAAGGCTCGAATTGGCAATGTTTTAACTTTCAAGAACATAAATTCAGACCTCAAGAATGACGCGAGTACCTTCCTTGGCAACACCAACTAAGGCCACCAGTGCCTGCGACGTTCCAAAATATATGGATTGAATATTCTCCTTCGTGAACTTCGGAAAAAAAGAATATTCTCCTTCGTGAATGTCAGCGGCATCATTATTGTCTCATTTAGAATTAAAAATTAATAGTAGATTATATTTACCGAATAAAAAAGTCATATATAAAAACAACCCATATATTTTAAGCAATAGCGTAAACATCGCGCTAAATTCCTTTATAGAGTGTCGCGTCATATATAGTGTAAGCTTTTTAAGACTTGCACGATATTCTAGCCGATTTTAGCGCGTTTTGAGCAAAAATGCGCGATGGCGCGCTATATTTACTATTTAGAATAGTGGTATTGAGCAACAATAATCATTTCGTTAATGAAATTGAAAAGTAAAAAAATAAATGAAAAAGAAAAAAGATTCCTCCAGCGGAGATGAATGTTTCAATCTCACTTAAAACTCCTTAATTATTGCAATTATTGTAGTACGTGGACTTACAGTGTGGTATGCCTCCATATGCCCCTGGCCATTGCCTACCCTGAAAAAAAGTTAATAGATCTATGTACGTAGCTATATATAGTGTGTTTTGCCTCCCCTAGATAGAATTATATTATGCCTAATTAGGTTTCAGGCCCAAATAACATATTTTTTTTAGAATTCAGGCCCCAAATAATTTCAAAATAGAGATAAGGACCCGTTTAAAGTTTGCATAAGAGTTAAGGACCTATTTGCATTGAAAAGACCCATTTACCCCTTCTTGTTGCGAAAATTACACATGATTGCCATCATCTCTCCCAAACGATTGAACCGAAAACCATGTTCAGTCAAAGCCAAAAATTACGTTCGAAACTCGGCTCAATCTCGACGTTAATGACCGAATAATGTTAAATCGATGACAATTTCTCATGGGTGTTAATAATCAACGAAAAATCCGAAGTTTAATGGAATAATGTGTTAAAATGTAATTCGAAAATCTCGTTGAAAAATGAGAAAATATGGACTTTAGTGTTAGAATAAGGTGAAATTGATCATGGGTCATAATCAACGAGAATTATTGATGTTAATCGTGGAAGAAGGAATAATTTTGATGTGAGCTATGATTAAAGTATTTGAACACTCGCTGGGTAACACTTCATGCATTCTGGGTAACATTTCATGCCTTCTGGATAACACTTCCTGGGTAACAAGTAAGAGACTAAGGAATAGATCAAAAACCACCAAAGACACCCAAAATTCAATGAAGCCGCTCGGATCTCCGACGTTAGTGACCGAATAAGGTTAAGTCGGCCTCAATTTCTCATAATCAACGAATTTTTTTGAAATTTATAATGGAATAATACTTCAAACTCAATTCGTGGGTGAAATCTCTACTTAAATGGTCAAGTAATGTGAAATTGACTCAATTTGTCCATGGGTCTTAGTAATCGACGAAAATTTTTATGTTAATCATGGAATAACGAAGAAGTCGGATGCGAACCAAAGATTGAAATGTTATCTAAGTAACTCGCTACCTGCGTACCACTTCCTATAACAGTTATAACACATGTCTTGTCGTACATAACAAATATTGCTACAATAATAACATATCCTTTAGGGGGGGAAACGCTTCATTTACTGTCAATAACAAATTTTATACACAAGCAATGGATCGCGATGAATGTTATGAAAACCGCCAACGACACTAAAAAACAGCTAAAACCGATGAAATCTCGATGTTATTGGACGAATAACGTTAAATCGATATCAATTTCTCATGGGTCTTAATATAATGGAAAATTGTAGATTTTTGTACCGAAATAATACCTCAAACCAATTGAAAAATCTCGGGTAAAACCTCAACTTAATGGTCGAAAATTGTGAAATCAACTCAATTTGATCATGAGTCTTAATAATGGAGGAAAATTATTGATGTTAATTGTATAATAATTCGAAAATTAGATTTCCCCAAAATTGAAGTGTTTTTTAGCGTAATAACACTTTATGCATTGATTATAACACATATACATCAAAAGAAACACTTAATTAAGAACATTCTAGAAGGTTCTAGATTGTCAGAGAATATTAACAGGATAATCACTTAATATTACCACATTGCCTGCAAATAATACCACATGTCTGATAAACAATAACAATATGAACTCAATTTATAACACATTTGTAGATATTGATACTATATACTAGCTTCTTAGTACCACATTACTAATTCGATTAATTTTGTTCATAAATGCAATTTTTTTCGGATGTATAAGATTGACATTCATGGAAATAGATGATATGATGAAGCTAAACCACTAAATTCCTTTACAAGTCACGTTATGCGAATGTTGATGTAGAAAGTACAATGTTGGAGTCATTAGTCATGTAAACATATACATCTTCCATTCCAAAACATAGACTATATATATCTCAATGAACATAACATTATGAATTCCATCACAAACATATTCAAAGTTCAATATTAAATCCCGAATACCATATATTATGATGCGAATGAGATATAAGCTTATGCTTTCTCATAAAGGACTATATGTTTACATGGCTAACAACCTCAAAATTCGATTGCTAACGTTAACATTCGAAGAACGTTTCCTTTAAAGGAATATAATGATTTAACATTACCAAATCTTATATTTTCATGAGAGACAATCTTATACATCCGGTAAAAGTTACATTTATGAACAAAATTAATCGAATTAATATTGTGGTATTGGGAACCTATTATGCGGTATCAGTATCGAAAAATGTGTTAAAATGGAGATCGTCTTGTTATTCTGAATCAGACATGTGGTATTATTTGTAGGTAATGAGGTAATATTCCCTGCCAATCCAGAACCTTCTAAAATGTTCTTAATGAAGTGTTTTTCTTTCGTGTACATGTGTTATATTTATTGTCTAAAGTGTTATTCAGATCGAAAATGTTTAAGGCTCATTATATTTATCAATAATTCTCGTTGATCTTTAAGACTCATGATAAATTTGAGTTGACTTAACATTATTCAGCCAATAATTTTGAGTTTCGCTCATTTTTTTAACGGGATTTTAAAATTGGGATTAGTGCAATATTCCATTATAAACGTCATTTATCTTCCTTAATTATTAAGATCCAGATTAAAGTTGATTTAACCTTTTTGGTCACTAATGTCGGAGATGCCAGCAGTTTCAACGTTTTGTTGGTGTTATCGGCAGTTTTCGATTTATTCCTATTGCCCACATACTTGTTATCCAGGAAGTGTTACCCAGAATGTAGGAATTGTTACCCAGAATACAAGAAATGTTATCCAACAAGCGTCTCGCTCGAATTTTTCCGGCGATTTCATTTTCAATTTCGTTAACGCTGAATGAGGAGCGATGGAGCCAACGCGGTGCCGTAACATAATATTCAGGCTATGGGTCACTCGAATTTATGCCTAGAAGCTGCAATTTCGATCGAAAATATGATTCAATTCAAAATTATTTTTCCTTATTCGCGTTAAAAATTTCAAAAAAATCGCATCTCAAATATTACATTCGATGACGTAAAGATCAGAAAAAACCGCCGAGGGCACGTCGAATTTGATTTATTACAGGGACGATGTTGTGCGAATGAATATGAAATATTCGGAAAATTTCGATCGTCAAAAGTCAATTTTAGTGTATTGGTACCACTTATTAACCATACAGGAACGCATTATTGACATATAGTAACACTTCATATATATATGTGATGACAAAATAGCGTAAGATAATAACAGAAAAGTGGCCTTCGATACTACTTCTTATAAAATATTTTGTCAGTTCGAAGTTTGGGTCCTTTATCCTAAAGTTTCAGCGAAATGGGTCTTTAACATTTAATTTTTTATCTGACATGATAAACTATAATAGGGCCTGAAACGAAATTGCCCCATTATATTATACTAGGTACCGGAGCCGCGCGTTGCAATTAATGCATCGGGTAAACATGTTCTGATATAAAGAAAAAACATTGCGTACAGAGTTTGCCTAAATACACGATGCAATGATAATTTTTTGAAGTCAACATGCATACTTATATACACATATATATATAAATGAAATATAATCATGATAGTTTAATTTAACAATCTGAATCAAACTACAATAAACTACTACCCAAGCTGAAAAATGCATTAAAAAAGCAATGTCATGTCGATACCCTAATATCTGCAAAACAATGTGGAATAACACAATTAGCTCGTGTGTTACAACTAAAAATGCATTAACTCGTTTTCTTTCAAGTTTGCACTCGAATGAATATACCTAACTCCTGAGCATTTGTTTGAGTGCGGGATATTCCGGGGCCATTCATTGTTTCATTTCTTTTAGCTTTTGACTTTGGAGATGCTTGAAGGAGATATGCATTCACTGGTGTAAGATAGGGAATATGTTTTGGATCCTAAATGAAATCAGCACAAACACATTAGGAAATTATAGTTCAGAATCAATTCCTTGCAATAAGATGTAGCGTAAAATTCATATTTAACATATTCCGTACCTGAATCTCAGTAGCTCCCGTAAGGCAATGGCATTGTGACTTACCCCTGGCGATAGTTTATAAATGAACTCCTTACCAACGCAACAACGCCAATGGTATTATGCTTTGGTGCATGTTGGGTTCGCTTATAATAGTGCTCTACGTAGTGCTACTGGGAAGTGTGTGATTTCTGTTATCTATCGTTGCGAGCCAGAGACTTCAATAGATCATATGCAATAGCCTTACGATAATTTAGAGGAGTCCTAACGCTGATTCAATAGCATAGGATTGTTTTGATACTATTTAAGAGGTTCGTCGACGTTTGGTTGATAATACGGCTGGTCCACAGAACCAAAGTCGAACGTCATAAACGTCCATTTGAGTTCCAAGTTTATAATTTTACGATAATTAACTTACAGTAGGTAAGCAAAGGCTCCAAACGCAAGCTTGACCCACGCAGGATTTGTCCATTTCCTATAAATTCCAAGATCAATTCGAATGCTTATTTTCTTGATTTGTCAGATTCCATGAAATTTTGGAAGAGATTCAACATTGTTGATCTTACACTATATCATCCCGATGACAACTCTCATGCGAGTTACATGCAAGTGGAAGGGATTGATGCGGATTTAAATTTATTTGAATTGGTTTTGATATTGTTTAAATATTTTTGGCTCAATTATTTAAATTTCCTAATTGTTGAAATTCATGTTTGTAGTTCTTGATAATATTTTTGTATAGCACATCGACTAAATAGAGAAAAAACTAGCCGCTATTCGTTGGAGATATTCTTTAATTATGGCTAGTATTAATGACTAAATCATATAATTGATTTGATCTTTATTAGTTGATTGGCTCTTAGCTAATGCTGATTGCCTTGTTTGGGATTGACCAACTTGATAAGTGGTTGTTTATCTTCAATGCTCAAGTTGAACTTCGAAATATTTGGCTAAAAAATCATAAAATACCCCCGTGGTTTTAAAACCCATCACCAAAAACTTATGATTTTAAAATAACATAAAACTCACTCGTGGTTTAGTTAACTTTTCACATTCTTCCCATTTTTCGGGGGTACGGTGATATGTTTTCTAAATCATAAGGGGTATGATGATATGTTTTACCATAATGGAGTGTCGCGACGTTTACAAACCACAAGGTAGTAACGTGATTTTCAGTTTAACCACAAAAGGGTATAGAGGAGTTTACCCGAAATATTTTGGTAAGTCCAACTTGGAAAGATACTTCATCTTGAAGCCGTCGTGACTCTTGCATCTGCCTATTCTTTGGAGTTTGAGACTCTCCGGGACTCTTCTTGCTCCAATATGGTAATCACAATATGAGGTCTTTTTCTTTTTATACAATGGCAATTGCCCTCTTTACAATTTAAGGTAAATTTTAGGGTTTTATTATCTGTATTTTTTGGGTGGCTCCAATGCGTAAAGCAATTGTTTTTTAATGGACCCGATGTATAGAGCGCTTGTTGTTTGCTCTGATGTGTAGAGCAGTTCTTTTTTTTTTGGCTTCTCCGTTGTGTAGAGCACTTTTTTTAGGGTGGCTCCTCCAATGTGTAGGGTACTTGTTTTTTTGGGCTCCTTTTCTCTGCTTTGATCGAGAATCAGGAGTTCTGATCCGGGTTTCTTATGTTCGGTCGGGCACTTACGATCTGGTCCAAACCTGTGTTTGAGACAATGCTCAATGGATTTAGGGAAAAAATAAAATGCAATTTAAAACCGATTAGATCTATTTTCCTTTATTGACGTGGACCTGCTCTCGCTTACAGGGACTTTCTCTGCCCTCCTTGGTGGCTGGCAGCAACTCGACCATACAAAAAAAAAAAAGATCGATGCAGGAGAAATTGCCCTGGCCAAGATCTGCGTTGTGGTGAAATTGTGCATCTGATTTTGTGGTGGTGATTGTTGGTGGCGATCTCGGTAGTGTCCTGGTGGATGTCGTTGTTTGACGTTGATTTAACGCCCCATCTATTCGATAAGCGCGCCTATCGGATCTGGAATCACTTATTGCTGTTGTTCGTTCGGGACGACGGTCGTTGAAGGGTCTCTAGCGACGTGATAGGGTACTCGGGATCCAAGAATAGGTGAGTATGTGATATTCACTGAAGCACGCTTGTAGTAGCGTCCGATGCCGGCGATATTGTTCTCGTCATCGATTTTTCGATGTTGGTTGGAAAGGATGTACTCCTTTGTGTGCTGACTTGAATGCTTTTTTTGAGTGGGGAAAACGTGGTTTTTTCTTTTCTTTTTTTCTTTTTCGGTTAGATCATATCATGCTCTGAGACTATGTTGAAGTTCATTTTAGTATTTATTGATAATATTTTTGTAGATGACTAATATATATAGAGAAAAAAATTAGTCGTTGGGACATTTTCCTTAATTGTGACTAGTATTAATGACTAAATCATATTATTTATTGGATCTTGATTACTCTTGGGTGATGCTCATTGAGATTTGGTCATTGATTTTATCTTCAGTACTAACATTAAGCCAGTATTTTTAGGATTTAGTTTTTATTCCTAGACTAGTATTTATAGAGATCATTACTTTATTATGAGATCTATGCAATATACAAATTCTTCGCCTGACGTTTATTTTCTGATTTTTAATCTTTTATGCACATTTCTACAAGCTTACCTTTTTGGATAGAGTATTAGCATATAATCCAACTGTTATTTCAAAATTAAGCATAAAAATTCCTATATTTCGAAAATAGTCTGAAATAACCTCAAGGTTTATTTAATTCTTCATATGCCCCTTTTCGGGCAAATCAAGTCTAACGGTCATACAAAATTGGAATTCCCATTTTATCCTTGTACATATGACCTAGAAACAGAGTAATGGATATACACACCCACGTTTAACATCCTCTGTAAGCACTGAAGCAGCGCAAAAGAAGGCCGCATAGACAAACCCAAAGAACTCAGCCGTTAACCACCTCTATCGCCGCCGCCTGGAGTATTATTCCCATCCGCAATAGTATTACCTCCATCCGCCGAGAATCATTTCCATTCGTCGGACCTCCGCTGTCAATTCGTCCGGAGACCCCTATGGCTGAGGACCTGTTGTGGGGAGGATTTAGGACGTGTGTACGAGGTTGTCTTGCTAAGCATCTTCTTTTTTATTTTTGACTATCATTGGAATTCTTCTAAAATCAATTGAATCGCTGCATACCTACGGCGGGATCAGCGATAGGGAGTTTCAAACAAATGGATTGTTGAACAAATCTGAATTTTTGGGTACCTAAAACTCCAACATGGACGAAAGAATCCCCTCTTCTTGTTCGAGAATCTGCTTCACAAAGCCTAGCTATCAACTTCATGATGCTGTCCTCACCTATTTTATCCACTCGATCCTGCTTGGCATGCTTGCCACGTAGAAAGACTCACTACTAAAGAGATGTCTATTGTATTGGCCATTCTCAACACTGTGAATAATCCACATCAGCGTTTGGAGATTCTTCAATGGTCATAAGCATCCGTAATTCTAAAGGATGAAATGACAACTAGAGGACCAAACTCGAACATTTCTCCGCATTTCAATCAGCTCGGATGCTAGAGAATAGTCTGGAAATGCTCTTTCGATCGATCCTCTTTTTCTGCCAATCACCGGTTCTCTTGGCTTTCAGCCGCCCCGTACATTGACGAAGCATCTATTATTGTGTGTCTCGCAAGTCTCCGCCCCGTACGTTCACGAAGCTCTGCAATTTCGTTTGGTGTTGTAATTTCGACTTCACTGATGGTCCGTTTGGATTCCGGATTTTGATTTGAATTCCGAATTTCCTCCAAATCATCCGTTGGCAACCGCTCGGATTTGGATTTCGATTTCATCCAAATTCGAGGAGAATTCAAACCCTTTGTTGTTTGATGATTTTGAAATTCGACCTAAAGTGGTCCGCTTTCGAAATCCAAATTCGAGGAGAATTCAAACCTTTGCTGTTTGATGTATTTAGGATGAAGAAAACGCAGAGAACTTAAGCTCGATAAAACGAAGGAGAAAATTAAAATACTTTTTTATTGATAGAGAAAAAGCATCTAAATCATAATAAGGGTACAAGTATTTATACATCAATAAAAGGCCTAATATTAATCCTTATATGCCCAATAGTGGCCCAATCTAAATAAACCATATTAATTGCTAGTAACGAACTCATCCGTTGATCTAATATCCTCCCCACAAAGTGGACTGAAAATGTTAATTACGGACAATTTGGACAATAAAAGCAGCAACTGTGGACCAGATAAAGGCTTTGTAAACAAATCTGCTACTTGAGATGAACTAACAGGGAGTAGCTTGAAATTTCCAAGTTGAATATGATGTCTAATGAAATGAGCATCAACTTCAATATGCTTCGTTTGCTCGTGAAATTTTGGATTCAATGCCAATTGAATAACCGAGCGATTATCACAATAGAGAATAGGTGTTGGCAACTTCGCATAGCCAAAATCAGAAAGTAGTTGTTTAAGCCAAAGCACTTCAGCAGCTGCAAACCAATGGCCCTGTATTCGGCCTCGGTTGATGATCTTGATACAGTAGACTGTTTTTTAACCTTCCATGAAACTGGTGAGTTACCGATAAAGGTGCAAAAACCTGTAATAGATCGTCGACTGTCTGAACAGGTAGCCCAATCTGAATCAGAAAATCCCTTAATATGAATTTGAGACGAAGATGACATTAGTATTCCTTGCCCTGAAGATCCCTTCAGATATCGAAGAAGATGATGAAGAGCAGCAAGATGGGGAGTTCTTGGTTTTGTCACATACTGGCTCAGCTTATTCACAGCAAAGCATATATCTGGTCTAGTAAAAGTCAAATATATCAGCTTTCCAACAATCTGCCTGTATTGAGAAGCATGATCCAATTTCTCTCCATCTGCTGTGTTGAGCTTATTGCTGGGATTTAATGGTGTTGAGGAAGGCTTTGAAGCTAGGTATCCAGTTTCTTCAAGCAGCTTGAGGGTATATAGCCGTTGAGAAATATAGATGCCTTGATCCCTTCTAGCAATTTCCAAACCTAAGAAAAATCTCAAGAGACCAAGATTCTTAAGCTTAAACTTATATTGTAAGAAGGATTTTAGTTCATGTATATCATCCATAGATGGACCTGCAATGACAATGTCATCTACATAAACTAATAATGCTAAAAAATGATGACCTGATCCTTTGACAAACAAGGTATGATTAGAATTAGTTTGATGAAAACCATATTCTCTCATAACTTCTGAAAACTTTGTATTCCATTGACGAGAAGCTTGTTTTAAACCATATATAGATTTATGCAAGAGACAAACTTGTTTACAATTAGAACCTGAAGGAACTTTATAGCCTGGAGGTAAATCCATGAAGACTTCTTCGAAGAGATCACCGTTTAGGAAAGCATTGTTTACATCTAGCTGAAAAAGATGCCACTTTTGTGATGCAGCAAGTGATAAAAGTACCTTAACCGTAGTAGGCTTTGCAACCGGTGAAAACGTATCAATGTAATCAATCCCTTCTCTTTGATTGTAGCCTTTAGCTACTAATCTTGTTTTGAATCTCTCAACATTACCTGAATCATTATATTTAATTTTATACACCCATCTACATCCAATAGTCTTTTTACCTGCAAGTAGATCGATTATTGTCCAAGTTTTGTTTTCTTCCATAGCATTTATCTCATCCTTCATAGCTTGAATCCATTCTGGAATGTGTATGGCTTCATGATAATATCTTGGTTCCTGCAAAACTGAAGTGGCTAAAACAATAGATTTATAAGAAATAGATAAGTTATCATAGGTGAAAGATTCAGTCAGAGGGTAAAGCACTGATTTATTTTCACTTGCTAGATTGCAATGAAAATCTTTAAGATAAGAAGGAACTTTGCTTTGTCTCCGTGATTTCCTGAGTGGTACAACAAATTCATCATGTTCTTCAACTTCAGTCTCCGAGTCATTTTCTATGATAACTTCTGAACTAACATCAGGATTTAATTCATTCCCACTCTCTATGTTTATATAACCAGGTTCATAATTTGTGAAATCTGCAGAAAACTGTGGCATAATTGGTGAAGATGAAGTCTGATCTGTAGCTGTAGGTGAGGTTTGATCTGCAGTTGCATCTATGTCATAACTAGCTTTAGGCAGAACAATATGATCAAAAGGGTCAACAATTTCTGCATAAATATTATCTTTAAGAGGAAAAGTATTTTCATCAAATATTACATCTCTTGAAATAAAAACTTCTCATTGGTTTGAATGTCCAACAGCTTATATCCTTTTACCCCAATAGGATATCCTAGAAAAACACATTTCCTAGCTCTAGGTGCAAATTTATCTCTATTAGTATTTATAGTTGAGGCATAACAAAGGCAACCAAAAGCACGTAAGGAATTGTAATTCATGATCTTAGAAAACATGAGTTCATAAGGTGATTTATCATTTAAAATAGGTGAAGGTAACCTATTTATCAGAAAAGTTGCAGTCAAAACGCATTCAGACCAAAATGATTTAGATAAACCTGATTGAAAACGAAGAGCTCGAGCTATATTAAGTAAGTGTTGGTGTTTCCTTTCAACCACAGAATTTTGTTGAGGGGTATATGCACAGCTGAATTGATGTAAAATTCCCTTGGACTGTATAAACTTGACTAATTCAAGCTCCTTTGCATTGTCAGAACGAATCATCTTAATTTTAGCCTTAAATTGTGTTTCTACCAATTTGTAAAAATATTCCATGATTCCTCCAACCTCAGATTTATGTTTCATTAAGAATATCCAAGTAAACCTACTATGATCATCCACAACTGTTAAGAAATACCTGTGATTGTTATATGAAGGGATATGAAATGGCCCCCATACATCCAAATGAATTAAATCAAAGCAAGAGGAAGAAAAATTATTTTCTGAATAAAAAGGAAGCTTTCTTTGCTTAGCCTTCTGGCAGATGTTACATAAGTGATGAGATTTGGAGTCTTTACAATTCAAAACACTTTTCATCTTATCTAACACCTTATAGGAAGGATGTCCAAGCCTATTATGCCATGTATCCACTGAAACCTTATTTAGAAAAACATATAAAGAATCACAACTAACAGAATCAATCAAAGACTGTGTACTTAAAACATAAAGTCCTTCTTGAAGTCTACCCTTGCCAATCACAGTTTGTGACTTGACATCCTGTATCAGAAACTGATTGGAAGAGAAGATAATTTGGACATTCTCACTAGATGTTAGACAAGATACCGATAGTAAATTAAAACTAAAATAATGAACATATAAAACATTGTCAAGTACTAGAGTTTTGTTGATCTTAACCTCCCCTGCTTTACAGGTTTGTATAGATGATTTATTTGGCAAGTATATTTTAGTGCAAGTTATATCATACAATCTAGAGAAAAGAGATGAATCATGACATATATGACGTGATGCACCTGAATCTACTAACCAAATACTATTTTTATTCTCATCGGGAATGTTGAAAGTTAAACAAAAACCTGGATTTTCCGAGCATGTTATCACATTTGAATGAGAAGTTCCTGGGATTGGTTGATTCAGGAGATGCTTGAGATGTTGAATTTGATGTGGGTTCAGCTGTTGCAAGAAATCATTAGTAGAAGAATGTTGAATCTGGTGTGTATTCCCTTGAGCTGAAACTGGCATAAATGATGAATCTGCTGAGACTTGATTTGCCTTAGGAGCAACCTTGGTTCTTGGTTTGAAACCTGGCGGATAGCCATGGAGCTTGTAGCAAGTTTCAATTGTATGTCCAACTTTGTTACAATGAGCACAAAGAGGTCTATAATTCTCTTTTCTGAAATTATGTCCTGAGTTTACAGCCCCTCTTGAATTTTCTTGAAGTGAATTTGATGGATTCTTGTGCACAACCATAGCCATCTGGTGCATAACATTTGTTGATGAACTTATGACGTGTCGCTGCTTCTCTTCTTGAACAACAAGGGAAAAGGCTTTGTTGATGTGAGGTAAGGGATCCATCATCAAAATCTGGCTCCTCACTTGATTATATGAGTCATTAAGTCCCATCAGAAAAGCCCAAACATATTCTTGATCAATGAATTCCCTTGTTTTGCACCTCTTCTCTGCCTGTTCACATACATATGAAGCGCAACAACATGGGGGTCGGAAATTATTCATTTCTTCCCATAGCCCTTTGAGATTTGTGAAATAAATTGTCACAGATGATTGGTTCTGCTTCAAATTATTTAAATCATTCTTGAGTTGAAAGATTCGTGGACCATTTGATTCCTGAAAACGCTGCTTCAAATCATCCCAAATCTCCTTTGCCGAGTTCAGGATGCTCGCAGAGATTTCTTTCGAAACTGAATTCAATATCCAGGAGATGATTATATCATTATTTCTTTTCCAAGCCGAATACCTTCGATCTTCAGTTGCGGGCTTGGTAATCGTTCCATCTACAAAACCCGTCTTGCTTTTGACTGACAGCGCTATCGTCATCGATCTTGCCCACGAAGCATAATTCTCTCCAGTAAGAGATTGATGAACCAACACCAAACCAGTATTATCGGAATGATGAAGATAATAAGGATTGAATTGTTCATCCTGAAAATTGATTCCAGATGTCTTTTCAGCATCCTCCTTAGGGGAATCTTGATTCTCTTTTCCAGTTGATGAAGCCATCTACAATGATTGGATCGCTCCTTGAGATTTGAACAAGAATGACGTATCAAGAATGTGTTTCTTGAGATTTCTTGGTCTATTGAAAAATCAAAGAGGAACAAAGAATTAGATTTCGAGCATAGATTTCACAGCACTTGTAAGCTCTGATACCATATTAGGATGAAGAAAACGCAGAGAACTTAAGCTCGATAAAACGAAGGAGAAAATTAAAATACTTTTTTATTGATAGAGAAAAAGCATCTAAATCATAATAAGGGTACAAGTATTTATACATCAATAAAAGGCCTAATATTAATCCTTTTATGCCCAATAGTGGCCCAATCTAAATAAACCATATTAATTTCTAGTAACGAACTCATCCGTTGATCTAATATGATGATTTTGAAATTCGACCTAAAGTGGTCTGCTTTCGAAATCCAAAAATTCTCGCCGTAATAATTTTCATAAATAATAATAATAGTAATAATAATTATGAGTGAACGATGAGTCGAGCCAACTTGCGTGCTCGATGAGACAGCTCGACCTCCACGAACGACGAGTCGAGCCGGCTCGCGAGCTCGACGAGGCGGTTCGAGCTCGACGTAATGCCGTCGAGTTGGTTCAAAAATAGCTTGGCTTAAGCTCGACGAACGATGAGTCAAGCCGGCTCGCGAGCTTGATGAGCCTACTCGACAAAAGCTCTGCTCGAGCTTGACGAACGATGATCGAAAGCTCGAACTTATTTTATTTTGTTAGTTTTTTATTTTATTTTTGTACATTTTAATTTCTAATAAAAAATTCGAGGTCGAGCACGACGAGCTTCATGAGTTGGAGCTCGAGCTCCATTTTGAAATCCAGATTAAGAAATCATAACGTTTACCAAACGATTGATTTGGATTTGAAATTAAGATTTTGAAATTTATAATTTACGGAATTCAATTCAAATACATAAATCCAAACGTACCCTTATCAATTTCGTTTTCTATTTTAAATTCCATTTCGATTTTGCAATGTAATTTCAATATCTGCTAAATTCAATGTTGATTTCTGTTGTGACTTGCTGCGACGGTGGGTCTGGGGCTGGCGACGGCTGTGATAGTTGCGGTGCATCAACCCCCCTCTCTCTTGCTAGCTTGAGTGTTGAGAAGATGCATTATCGAAGAAATAATACTACTCAGGTCATTTTGATCATTTTACTCCAAAAACTTGGAACTAGTCTAACAAAGCCGCATTACAAGCGCGTGTAAAACAATAACCACGAGAAAGTTTTATAGCCCTTTTGGATAAGTCAAATATTATATTGCTGATGTGGATGCCAGTCAAAAGACCACTTCGGGGACATCAAAGTTCAAGGACATGCTTATTCAAGTGGACATATGGTGGGTTGCAAATATGATCGATCACGATCAACGTACGCACAAAGCTGAGGGCCGAATCAAATATTTAATATTAAGTTGAAAATTTCTTGAAAAAGTCGTTGATATGGGAATTAACTTGGTGGGGCCTCTCTTGGTTGATGAAATGTCCAGAATCTTCCAACACAATGCATTCCTCCAACAAGGGCACATCATTCTTAAATCCTCCACCGTGAACGTACTCCTTAACTCCCGGCGTAGTGTACACCATGTCCAGATCCCCCACGATGAACTTCACCGGAACATCCCTTACTTTCGCTCCCGTCCACGGCGAGCTCAGCTCCCAGTTCCTTCAATTATTATTAATAAATTAATTGGATATCTTCTCTACTAATTGGAAATTCATGCATTAAAATAGAGTTAGTTGTGCTCTTACAAGTCGAGATTGCGGTAGTAGTTTAGGCCTCCGGTGAAGCCTTTCTTACTGTATCTTCCGGCGTAGTATCTGAGATCTTCCTCCGTAAACCAAGAAGGCAATTCAATGGCGTCGATGTCGGAGCCAAATGGTCTTTCCTTAGGCAAGCGTGGTGGGCCCGGGGTACGGTTTGTTATGATTTTCTTGATAACTGATTCAGCTCCGTATTCTTCTATTTCCGACTCAATTTTTCCAGGTTCCTTGATAGTTGAGTATTACATAAAATGAATGAATCGATATAATTTTTTTTAGAAGATATGATTAAAGGAAATCTGATGAAAGCACCTGGAATCTGCACATGTAGTAGTCTTCGCCGAAGAAAGCACGCATGCCCTCAACGGGCCTGAACAAAGGAAGCCTTGGCCTGAAAGGGACAGTCAAAGACACGAAAGCCCTCACCAGATCGGGCCGAAACAAGCAGAGGTACCAAGCTATCATCGCACCCCAATCATGGGCCACTAAGAAGACCTTTTCAGCCCCACCACACAGCGTTTCTATGAGCCCTACGATGTCCCCCACCACGTGCATGCACGAGTAGCTCGAGATCTCCTTCGGGGCATCCGAGTCTCCAAAGCCACGTAGATCCGGCGCCACGGCCCTATTTTATTTTATGTTAACAAAGTAGCAGTTTTAATTTTATTAAAAGGCTGTTAGGTGTTAACTAACTTGGAAGAACTCCCATTACCTATAACCCAAGGAGGCGAAGGCGAGAATCTGGTGGCGCCATGTGTACCACATCTCGGGAAACCCATGGAGGAAAAGAACAACTGGGCCTTGGCCTTTCTCTGCTACGTGCATGTTTATGCCGTTGACCTTCAGGGTTTTGTGGTCAATGCTCTCCATTCCTTACAAATGAAATTACAGATTTGACAAATAATATGGAAATGATAGTATTGCTTATTATTATTATTATCAATTGCTGTTGACGGAATATATACACAATTGGGCTACTCATGTGAAGTGAGTTAATGCATTGCTTGCATATTGGGAAAAATGCAACGAAATTGTGGAGATGCCAACTGTAAGCCATGCAGAGGTAATCAATGCGGCGGATGAGAAGTTTGTGACCCAAATTAAATGAATGATATGTTTTTACTGCTTTGATGAACGGTATACAGTTTTATGCAAAATATCATATTATTAATATCTATTTTGCCCGCCCAGCTGAGAGGATGGTTGTGTATGTTTATGGGACCTCTAATAAAGGGGGTACACACCTATGAGAGAGAATGAAAATTATTTGACTAATAGGCGTGTTGTGGTGTGGGGTAGGTCTCCATGACTTTTGATATATTTGACTTACAATCCATACTGCATTGTTAGCTAGTATAATAGGGTGTCTAAAGTACTTGACTATACTCTTTTTCGTGCGAAAGTGCGTTGACATATTGGGCATAATGGGATGGAATATTGATTTGTACACAATATTCGTTGTCTTAAATAGATAGAAGTTACAATTTTTAAATTTATTTTTATTTGTAGGGAACTAGACATAAATCTTCTTTTAGAGTGATCATCCAACCCATCACGATGATCGCGCCATCACATTCTCATCAGTACGTTCGTTTAGTGGGGGTGATGAGACATCACCGTGATAGGGGATCACATATATGATCAAAACGGGATGATATCACAGCTTCTGGATCACCTCCAAAAAGCATGGTGATCCTCCATCAACCTGGATATGTGATATTTTTAAAAATATTTTAGACAAGATTACCCATTATATTTTAACATTCATTTCTCATATACCCTATTCATATTTTTAATTACACAACTAACATATTTAAATATTAAAAATATATAAAAGAAGTATATGGAAAAATATATATAATAAATTTATAATTAATACTTAATTTAAGAATATATGTTTAAACTTAAAAAAATAAAAGAATTTTACTGAATAATTATATAAAATACTTATAAATAATGCTTAAAAATTGATACATAATATTGAAACATTAATCATAATCACGAAAAATATCATCTCAGAATGAACATATGAACCCGCTTTACATACATAATATGAATAAGGTAAATATGACATTTATACAATATCACCCGTACATCACCTTGATAAACAAACATAATATTCAAATATCACATTAATATGAAAAATGAAATATCACCCAAAAACAAACATGGTGATAATATTTCACATTGATTCACACACGGTGATACTCACATTACAGTAATGTGAGTATCACCGTGATGTTTGATCACATCAAACAAACCCCCTTAATATGAAAACTTTTGATATCTTGTCACTGCAACATCCATTCCTACATTAGCTACCTTTTAAACAAATAATCCTAGAAAAATTACAATTTTACCATCATACTTCATTATAAGGCCGTCTGCAAGGGCCTTTTAAAAAAATGGCCCTTGACTGGGTCAATTTTAAAAAAATGGCCTCGTTGACGATTTTTTTTTGGTCAATAGCCCTCACTTTGTTTAAACGTTAACCATATTAACTAATTCTCATACTTAACTCATTAAAATAAAAAAATAAAAAGAAAAACGAAAAAATGGCTTCAATAACTGACTGAACAGAACATGGGTCCATCTCCCTCTTTAACCATAACCATACAATCGATATGAATGCATTATCTTCTCAATTTTAAAGAACAAAGGGTAACAACACATACCTCTCTCACAAACCTAAAGCGACGCGAGCTGTTCTCTTCGTTTAGTGCCGGAAAACAAATTTTCAAACCAAGAAAACAGCAAGCATTTCAGCATATTTACCAGTAAGCATTCGTTACATGAAAACTGCAATTTTAACGTCGAAAATGGTGAATTTCCAGTCCATTACCCCCTAAAATGTATGGGTTATTTATTAGATAACGTGTACTAGCCAGAGTAGCGATGTTTCAGTGGTTATTACGAGAAATCGGACCTGAAAATACATATTCTGAGGTATACTGTTCGTGCATGGGACCCCTGCGTGCGAGTACCATGCGATATAGGTGCGTGTACCGTGAGATATAGGTGCGGGTACCATACGCCCAGTGTGCGGGTACCATGCGCTTGGTGTGAGGGTACCCTGCACCAGTGTGCGGTACCCTGCGCCAGTGTGCGGGTACCATGCGCCCAGTGTGCGGGTACCATGCGCTTGTGTGAGGGTACCCTGCGCCAGTGTGCGGGTACCCTGCGCCCAGTGTGCGGGTACCATGCGCTTGTGTGAGGGTACCCTGCGCCAGTGTGCGGGTACCCTGCGCCAGTGTGCGGGTACCCTGCGCCCAGTGTGCGGGTACCATGCGCTTGTGTGAGGGTACCCTGCGCCAGTGTGCGGGTACCCTGCGCCAGTGTGCGGGTAGCATGCGCCAGTGCGCGGGTCCCCTGCGTTGTGTGCGGGTACCGTGATCCCATGTTCGGGATCCATGCGCTGAAGATCATATATAAGCACGATATATGACGAGAATCGTTTTCTAAACAGTAACATTGCATAATATTGCAGGTGTTCAAAATGACAATTACCAACATTGTATTTCAATTCGACGGTCGGTGGTTAATCGGCGAGGACAATATCTCGACTTGGTCTCCTGCGTCAAATTGTAGCTGGCATTCAATTTTGGTGGATGAGGACGCATGCACGTTAGAAGACGTAAAGGAGCAAATTGTATCCGTGTTAGCGTTTCGCAACGACAATGCGAGGCTAACACTAAGCTATATGCCAAATGTACCCTATAGTTATCCGAGGCCCATATACATCGATAACGACTATGCTCTACGTGCGTACTTGGGTTTTGGTGGCCCTCAATCGAGACCCGTGATTCATGTCGAGGTGGTGGAATGTGCGCTTGTGGCTCCGTCGGACGCATTTGCTGGTTCTTCTAGTAATAATACCGGGCTCATAGCCGATTGCGATGAAAATGCGCAAATCGAACCGTTTGAGGGTCTTGAAGATATCGCTGGACCGTCTGGGGGTAGGGATTACTCGGGTTGGCATTCGAATGAAAATGAAGATGAGGCAATTGAAAACACTGACGAGTCGGAAGAGGAATTCGTAGCCCGTGATCACAATGACGATATAGATCGAAACCCGGTAGAAGAGGCTGCCGATGGTACTTTTGCATTTCCGGACGGTTCAAGCCTACACGTTGGGCAGCAGTTTCGTGATAAGGCGGAAGTTATCGAGGAAATATCTAAAATCGCGTTGGCTGCGTCGTTCGAGTGCAAATTAGTAAAGTCGAACAAGACTTTGTATGTAGTAAGATGTGCGATGGAGCAATGTTCGTGGCGCTTTCGAGCTGCAAAAGATAGAGATTCCCCTTTTTTCTCGGTACGGACATATTGCGGCACACACACATGCGGGGTGTCTCATCGACGTCGAAGTCATCGTCAAGGAACTTCATCGGTTGTGTCTAGGATGCTTCTTGACAATTTTAGCGGGCCTAAAGACATTCCCGCGCCAAAGGCTATCATGTCTATGATGCAAAATAGAGGGGTGAATGTTTCTTATTACAAGGCTTGGAAGGGGAAGAATATCGCTACGGAGGAGTTGGTCGGTAACGGGGACGATTGTTACGCGTTGATCCCGGCGTATTTGGAGGCCGTGAAGCAAATGAACGCCGGAAGTGTCACGGATTGGGAGATGGACGAGGAAAACAGATTTAAATATCTGTTTTTGGCATACGGTGCATGCATAGCGGGATTTGCTTTCATGCGTAAGGTAATTTCTATCGACGCCACCTTTTTAAAGGGAAAATATAAAGGGGTGATGCTTGTTGCTACGGCGCAAGACGGCGATTACCACCAATATCCTATCGCATGGGGTATTGCGAGCACCGAATCTACCGAATCTTGGTCATGGTTCTTAACGAGATTGAAACGGATCGTGGCCGATTCAAATGACCTCGTCATAATTTCTGACAGACATGGCGGGATAAAGACAGCCGTACCGGCAGTTTTCCCAAATGCGTTTCACGGGTTCTGTGCGTGGCATATTCAACAAAATATAAAGACCCGTATGAAGGAGAAAGGTGCGTGTGCGTTATTCCTTAATATTGCGTACGCCTACAAGACGAGCGATTGCGATCGATTGTTGGAAACGCTAAAGGAACGGTACGAAAACGTGCATAAGTATCTTCAGGATGGTACGAAGGCAAAATGGACGAGATCGTATTGCCCGAGAACGAGGTACAACATCATGACCACAAACGGCTCGGAATCGATAAATGCCGCTCTACGCGCGGATAGAGAGCTTCCCCTCATAGGCTTGTTGGATTCGATACAACGTTTGACAACTAGTTGGTTTAGTAAGCATCGACGAACTTGCGAAGCTTCGATGACAGCCAATGTTACGTCATTTACGCCGAAGGTCGAGTCAATCCTACGGTCTCACTACATAAATTCTCAAAATCTACACGTCTCGGAAATTGGCATTCAACGGTATAATGTATACGGGCATGGAGTCAACGAGGTGGTCGATATATAGACGAAGTCATGTAGTTGTAAGATGTTTGATATCGATCGTATCCCGTGTGCGCACGCCATTGCGGCTTGTGGACACGCTAATGTAGGGGTATATTCGCTAGTCCATGCGTATTACAGCTTGGAGACATGGAAATCAGCGTACGAGGGTACCATATGGCCTGTGACCGAGCGCGTTGAAGGAATTGTTAATATGTTACCACCACTCATTGACCCAAAACGTGGAAGAGCACAAAAAAATAGAATGTCATCCGTCGGAGAATTTGGTAGGAGGGGTTAAATCCTATGAGTTTGATTTGTACAGGTGTAATTTATATGGAAATTCGATATGTTGTAATGTTTGGCACGCATTGCGTGCGGGTACCGTGCATAAGTGTGCGGGTACCATGCGCATTCTGTGCGGGTACCGTGCCTGAGTGTGCGGGTACCGCGCCTTGTGTGCCTTGTGCAAACTGTCAAATGATTTTAATTAATTCAATCATGTCAGTACTTTACGTTACATCAATCAAGTCAGTAGTTGTCTGTACGTTAACTCGTAAAAATAATTGTATCAGTCACATCAAATGATCGGGATAATCATTAACCAATTATTCTGAAAATGAAATAAAATAATTATTTATCTATATAAAATAACTGTATACTACTGTGCGGGTACCGTGCCTAAGTGTGCGGGTACCCTGCGATTGTGTGCGGGTACCAGGCCTTTTATGTGCGGGTACCGAGCCTTATTAGAGTTGGTAGCACAAATTTCTTTATTTTGGTATCACAAAATAGAGTTGGCCTATTTCGGTCCGTGAGTGCGTTACGGTAGTTAGACATACTAAGTTGATCATTACGTGAGTTCAAATAAGGCTTATTCGGATTCGAATACGCCTTATTCGAGTTCGAATAGGTCCTATTCGAGTTCGAATAACCCTATTCGAGTTCGAATAAGTCCTATTCGAGTTCCAATAACCCTATTCGAGTTCAAATAACCCTTATTAGAACTCGAATAAGTCCATTTGAACTCGAATAATTCCATTTGAACTCGGATAAGCGTTATTAGAACCCAAAAGACCATGATTCGAATTCAAATAAGAGTATAATTAATACTTGTAATTTTATGATAATAATATCAAGTCATTAATATCAAATAATAGTCAATGAAATACTATAATTAGTTATGACAATGTGTTAATGAAGATGTCTAATTAGTTGGGTAAATGTAATGAAGATTTAAATGAGTTTTGTGTGAGTTGCTATAATGTTACAACTTGTATTTAAGTGAATTACTATAATATGATATCTAAACATGTGCTCTACATGATGACAACTAAAATGAGTTTGTGCGCGGGTCCCCTGCGCTTGTGCGCGGGTACCGTGCTTTTGTGTGCGGGTACCGTGCATCATGTGTGCGGGTACCGTGCACCATGTGCGCGGGTACCCTGCGCCAGTGCGCGGGTACCCTGCTCTTGTGCGCGGGTACCCTGTGCTTGTGCGCGGGTACCGTGCTCTTGTGTGCGGGTACCGTGCATCATGTGTGCGGGTACCCTGCGCCAGTGCGCGGGTACCATGCGCTTACGCGCGGTACCCCCTGCTCTTGTGCGCGGGTACCCTGTGCTTGTGCGCGGGTACCGTGCTCTTGTGTGCGGGTACCCTGCGCCAGTGCGCGGGTCCCCTGCGCCAGTGCGCGGGTACCCTGCGCCAGTGCGCGGGTCCCCTGCGCCAGTGCGCGGGTACCCTGCGCCAGTGCGCGGGTCCCCTGCGCCAGTGCGCGGGTACCCTGCGCCAGTGCGCGGGTACCGTGCTCTTGTGCGCGGGTACCCTGTGCTTGTGCGCGGGTACCGTGCTCTTGTGTGCGGGTCCCCTGCGCCAGTGCGCGGGTACCATGCGCTTACGCGCGGTACCCCCTGCTCTTGTGCGCGGGTACCCTGTGCTTGTGCGCGGGTACCGTGCCTATACAACTCGAAAGACTTATAACATAATACAGTTTACCGAATATACAACTCGAAATTCCATTATGACATAAAATGTACCCATATTTACAATTTATCCAAATACAAAAATATTCAAGTACATATAAATTATTGATACCAAGCACCCCAATCGTTCATGAGAATGGTAATACATAAAAATTCACGAAATTGGCTCACTTGCCGCCCTGTAAGCTCGCCGACGCTATCGCCCCGGAATAACATTGAAAATGCGGCCCGCAACACGTGAACCCCACAATCGCCGCTGAAAACAACCAAATATTTAATAATGAGATAAAGTAGTAGAGACAACTTAATATCGAAATATGAAACACTTACGAATTTTCTTGCTTCTTGAAGTTGGGGATCCGCTCGACCTTCCATTTCCTAAAAGCGTTTGCGATCAGACCGAGCTTTTTGAGCACGATCGGGACAGCTAATTGGAGACCGGCGAGGGATGCGTGCATGTTGCGCATGTCCACATCGCAAGACGGATCCGAGTCGAATACTCGGATCGTCTTGTTCTTCCAGTCGAGGACTGCAAGAACCCAATGCGCGATGGTCTGCACCGGGACCACGATAAAGTCCGCAACTTGCCACGACACGGACGGCCAGTCTTGATCCCGTCCCTCTGCGAAGTGGACCAAAAAGGACAGCATCCCTTGACAAATTTCCCGTTCTCTATGCAGTCCCGATCGATGCTCTCCTTCATCGCAACGCTCATGAAGGAGATGGCCCGAGAACAGAAGGTATGAATCCTCTGCATCTCGATGAACCCTCTAATGGATTCGTCAATGTGCTATAAAATAAAAGGAAACAAGTTAATTAATAAAACGTATTAATGCATTTACACGTATTAAAGTTATCAATCCTTCTTACCGCGTCGTCGAGCCAATACGAAGTGGTGTAGAGCTCCTGAAACCACGTCTTGGTTCGATACGATTTGGACAAGCAAAGGACCCGGCCGTTATCTTCCATCGTATCGATCCTCTGTTTTTGACGTCCCCATAATTTCAGCTTTCTCTTCATGTGCCGTTCCAGCATTGGGTTTATGCTGTTCGGCACACGGTTCTGGTTCGGATCGGTGAATGGGGTCACCTGGTACTTGGAGGGCCTGGTTTCCTGAGGCGGCGTCGACTCCACCGCGGGCTCGGGTTCCTCCGCGGCCGCGGGATCCTTCGCGGGCTCGGGTTCCTCCGCGACCGCGGGTTCCTCCGCGGCCTCGGCTTCCTCCGCAGGCTCGGGTTCCTCAGCGGCAGCGGCTTCCTCCGCGGCAGCGGCTTCCTCCGCGGTCTCGGGTTCACACGGGAACTCGGCCTCTCGAGCTGCCTCAGGTTCCGACGGATAGAACGCATGGTTGGATCCACCGGCCTCATAATCTAACAAGATAAAACTCCAACGTCAAAAACTATCAAAATTGCAGCAAATTATTTATAGGGACGTACCGTGCGACGCGTGTGCCGGAAAGTCTCGATTGGGCCTGTACCACCCCTGTTGCAAGTTCTGTTGCAATTCAGCCATCGACTGCTGCAACCCGAATAGACTCGCGCCCCACTCTTGAGCCGTGGACCATCGTTCGTCATACGAGTCCCGTAACTGCGAGATGCTCGTAGACACGTCGTCGAACCGATGATTCACCGTCTCGAAATTTTGGTCCACGCGTCTTGTGAACTCATCGAATTGCTCCCAAGTGGGGCCCGAATAATGCTGTGGAGGAGGGGACGGGTACCGTGAGTGAGAAGGGCTCGAGTTATGATGTGGAGGAGGGCTCGTGAACCGTGGAGGTGAGGGGGGACGAAATTGGTCCGCCTCTTCCTCGTAGAACGATCGCTGCGATAGTTGAGGCATGATTGGCGAAGGCTGCGTTGCTACGACGTCCTCCGCGGCCGGCAGATGCCGTACGCACTTAAGCTCTACACCATCCTCGAGGAGACTCGTTATACGGTCGAGGACTTCGTGCCGCTCCTCCACTTCGAACCGACTATATCGGAAATACGGCTCGTTCATCTCCGATACAGTCGGGCTCAACATCCCCGAGACAGGTGACCCCTTTACGGCTTGGAGGATGGTCTCCATCTTCGGAGCTCCCTTCGTCGACCAATCATTGGTGACGTACCGGCATATCCGCGGGGTCACCACATCCGCCTCGTTTCTACGATAGGCGAATGCGTACCGAATGCCTGGTATGCACTCGTACGCCAAAACCTAGAATGCAAAGAAACCAACTTAGCAAAAATATAATCACGATTAAATATATATTTATAAGGATTTTAAATAATGAACGACCTGAAGCGGATGAACGAAGCCACTAATCAGTAGCCCGCAGTGTTCGCTGCCCCCGTTGCGGGCTCGTTCGCGCACAAAATCTCGCTTCTCCCTGAGGTTTATCTTCAGCGAGCGTATCACCTCTTTGAACGCTACGCTGCCCCAAGGATAGTTGGCGAAGGCGACTTCGTCTTCGACCAACGAAAGCAGCCACGACCGAAGAATGGTGTCCTTCTTCGACGGTCGAGGAAGCACCACAGATGCGGCAAAGAGAATGTCCGCCAACTTCAACTTATCAAAGTTGACGGTTCCGTCGTCGTTGGCTCCCAACTCTCGCAGCCGATCCTCGACGTACGACAAACGGATGGTGGATCTTCCCGGGAAGTTTCTCTCAGCGAAATCGCCATTGGGGTCTACTTCCGGGATATCATCGGAGAACCTTAGCCCGGTAATCACGCAATACTCCGCTTTAGAAAATCGGAGAGGTCGGTTGTTTATGACCATCCACAGCTCCTCGCGGTCGTGAAGAGTAGTCTGCCTCCTCGTCAAAAATGTAATGAGCTGGGTGGATAAATTGAAATCGGCGGCAGCCTCGACGAGTCTACCAAATGGACTCCCCGCCCTATAACTCTCCCACTCATTTCCATTTAGATTGTTCCTGATCTTCGCGCTTGCCTCCGTGTACATCCCGGTCATTGACAATCGGAACTCGAAGTCGTCGTCTCGGGATGACAATTGCTTCTTCAGCACAACCTGGGAATCATAAGAGTAAATAACCAGTTAGTACGAGCATGGTACCCGCACATGAAAGCATGATACCCGCACAGGAAAGCATGGTACCCGCGCTGGCAAGCATGGTACCCGCACAGGAAAGCATGGTACCCGCGCTTGCGAGCATGGTACCGCGCACAAGCGCATGATACCCGCGCTTGCGAGCATGGTACCCGCGCATGCGCATATGGTACCCGCGCTTGCGAGCATGGTACCCGCGCATGCGCGCAAGGTACCCGCACACAAGAGCATGGTACCCGCGCTCACTATCGCATGATACCCGCACAGGAAAGCATGGTACCCGCGCTGGCAAGCATGGTACCCGCACAGGAAAGCATGGTACCCGCGCACAAGCGCATGATACCCGCGCTTGCGAGCATGGTACCCGCGCATGCGCATATGGTACCCGCGCTTGCGAGCATGGTACCCGCGCATGCGCGCAAGGTACCCGCACACAAGAGCATGGTACCCGCGCTCACTATCGCATGGTACCCGCGCGCAATCGCATGGTACCCGCGCGCAATCGCATGGTACCCGCACGCAATCGCATGGTACCCGCACACAATCGCAAGGTACCTGCCCGTATGGGTACCGTGCGTATGGGTACCATGCGACTGTGCTCGGGTCCCAAGCCTGCTATCACGGGTACCCTGATTTGCGCGACTGTTTGGGACCCAATCAATTCGACGCACGAGACCAGCTCCTGAGGAAGACGAAGTAACAGTGAAATTTACCGGCACTCTTTCGGGACGCGCGCTCATTGCCATTGTAGTCGGTTTGGAGATTTTTCTGCTTCGGTTAGAGGTTGTTTCGTGGATCTGGAAATTTACTGCTTCGTTTCCGTTATGTGTTTTTCTTCACTTTTAACTGTCAATTATTGTACTGTACTCGGTTATGAAGAAGAAGACGACCCGTGACGCTACAGTGGGGGAATCGATTAAACCTAATTAATTTTACTTTGGGTAGTTGAATGGGTTAAATAAGGGTAAAGACGTCTTTTTCCCTGAGTTAGTAAGGGTAGAATAGACTTCAAACATTATGGAGGTCATTTTTTTAAAATTGACCCAGTCAAAGGCCATTTACTTAAATAATCCCGTCTGCAACGATCTCTTTATATATAAAGTTGAAACAGATATTCACAGTACGAACGGTGTCATTAAACTCCAACAACTTTCTCTATAATTTCCTCTATTCTTAATATTTCATATCTTAACTTTTATTTAATTGTTATAATTTATTCTTTTGAAAAATAATAGAATTTTTTTAAGTTACAGAACATATAATAATAATAAAATGTATTAGTTTATTGAAAAGAGTATATATGATAAAATAATTTTATAATCTATTTTATAGCTAACTAAAGTTATAAAAAATTATTTCATTTATTAATGGAAATTGTAGTTTCTAATTTCCAGAAAACAGTGAAGTTCTGTACATTATTATTTGGTGCCGTAATAATATTTCGTAGGAAAAAAAAACAAGTATAAAAAAATTGCAATCATATGAAAAAAGTTGTATATAAAAGATCGAAATGATTTCATAAGCATATTATTCCATATTAATATTTAGATTTAAGGTAAAAATTATTATTTTGTTAATATTATAGAAACCCACTCATTCTCTATCATATGCTTTCCGTCTTCTCTCCAAATAAAAACAATTCGACTTCAACTGTTCACCGTCTTCTTCTACACGACATTAATTTGATGTTCATTTCCATAGGATCAATCGATCAACTCGAGCTTAACTTAAAACAAAATTTTATTAAATACTGAACTCTAATTTACCTAAAACTAAAGCATAAAAAGAAATTGAAAGAACAAAAAAAAATATAGAGGTGAACAGTGCCCGCTTTGGCGGGGCAGTGTTCCATCTCCAGGCTTAGCGTGACGTTTGACGTGCCATTGGAGTTCTTCAATTCCTCTAAACGTTCAGTTTAGAGCATCGTTGGAGATGCTCATCAAAATTCAAAAAAGAAAAAAGCAAAACAAAATATGTATACAAACGAACGTTCCATTCCAATATATCTCTCGCACAAAGCGATCGCACCCATGATCGGTCGAACTCAGTGACAAAGTTGCATATATGTTTGCAGCAAAACTTGAATCCGTGGTGTTTATGCTAATGGTACTAATATGCAAAAGAAGGTCCAAAAGCGGGAATTAAGTGACTCACAAAACACCGGATAAGAGCATCTCTAATAGTATTGGAAAATAAAAAAAATAGGTTAAAATTACTCCAATGGAACACCATAACCAAACCCAAAATAGGATTTATACTTTCTCTCTCCTAAAAAAACTCAATTTTGCGTTTGTATGCAAATTTTGTGTTTTATGTTTTTAGATATTATAAAAGTTCCTCTCGTCCTTTTGCCAGTAGTCTTTAACTATACAAGAGAAAAAATATAATTAATAGTAAAATAGAATAAAAAACTCGTTCCTTGTACTATCATTGTACTAGCCAAGAGAAAAAAATATAATTAAGAGTAAAATATAATTAAAAAACTTGTTCCGTGTATTATCATTGTACTATCCAACAGAAAAAATATAATTAATAGCAAACATAATTAAAAATCATGTTCCTTTGTACTATCCAGAGATAAAAATATCATTAACAGTAAAATATAAGTAAACAAATAGGAGAGTAGATATTTTATAGTGACTAGCGATTAACTTCTTCAAAAATAATATTTACAATTTTAAAATAAGTGATTAATAAATGTAATAGTTTAACGTAATTTTATGTCGCAATTAATTTAAACTAAGCTTACTAATAAAACATAATTATTTATATGTAATATATAATATTAAAATATTTTGAAAATTTATAAAATATGTGGGGTAATACTGCAAAGTTATAATAGTTGGTGTGAATTTTGAGTTCAGAATGAGTTTTTCGGATGGAGATGAACTACTGCATTTTGAGTTTGAGAATGTATTTTTTGGTTGAAGATGGTATAAGGGACCTTGCCTGCAATTAAACACTCACATGCACTCAAATCGTCAAACTCGAAAAAAGATTTTTGTCCCAAGCTAATCAATTTTACAATCGTTGATTTATTTCATAGTATGGATTTTTTATTTCTCACTTTCTTCATACGCGGATTTCGTTGGAGTATAATTTTGTTTTGCCGATTGTTTGATTTTAGTGTAGTTGGTGCGATTTTTATCTATTTCGTCTAGGGTTTTTTGGCACTGGAGTAGGATTTATTCGACCGATTTGATATTTCATGTTACATTGTCTATTAATTGATTCAATTTCTGTATTGTTGATATTTTGGTAGAACGCGGAGAGTAAATAGTGCTGGGATCGAGCGGAGGATTACCGAAATTCGAGTTCTCCAGGAACATGTGGCATTTAAATTGGGCGACCCCGGTTCCCTAGGATCGATCGAATGTGCAAGAATATTGACAACAATAAAACAACCTTGAACCACCACGAGGTAGGGTACAAACCATGATACATAGCAACAGTTGATGGCTCGCCAACTTTCTCCTCGGCTTGATGGCCGCATGAGGCTACGGATGGCAAGTCGGACACGCTGATCCCTTTGTGTGTCCGATCTAAGAATTTCTTCGGATGGCTAGAGAAATTTCGACCGACGAGAGAATTCCGAGCTTTGTGTTTTTCGATTTTTCCTCAAGTGATGAAGTGTGTCTTTCGAAATGCCTATGAGGGTATATATAGACTTTCAAAACCTCAAAAACCCTAGGCCCCTTAGGTTAAGATTATCCTTGAGATATTCTCTCCGAATCAAATCTTTTTCAAAACTCATATCTTCCCGAAACATATAATTTTCGAAAAATATATCTAATATATAGTTTCGAAATATATATTATATCCAATTCAAAACATATGAGGTAAATTACCATTTTACCCTTTTAGGCACAATACTAATTTTACCCTCCGAATATTTAAACTTATTATCTAATAATAAAATAATTTTTTTCCACCTAAATTAATAATTTCGGCCAAGCTCTAATTAATTGATTAATTTCGGCCAAGCCCTAAATTAAGTTATTAACTTCGGCCAAACTCCAAATTAATTTGTTAATTTCGGTTCTAACAGAAATTACTCTTCTAAATCCATTTTATCTTTCCATTGACACTACCTGGCGATCCTTTTTACGCCTAATCCTCTTGGTTCATCTCACTCGGCACTGGGAGGAATCCAAGGATTTTCCGAGTTGAGTACGAATTTTAGATCTAATCTTTAAATTCACGAACGGACTAAATAGCTTATCGTATCCACGTACAAACCTTTCACTGGATGTCCCGGTCGGTGAGAGTCATGCCTTGTCAACTCACTAAATACGACACTATGATAATTCACGACTGGTGAAATTACCAAACTACCCTCCATGTCCAAACATGAGTTAGTTTAATGTTTCGGCCGAAGTCTTTGTAATTTCCTGTCCTCGAAATTCCCATAGGACATATACTTCGATTACTCGACGCCGTAAATCTCGCTCGGCAGTTCAAACCGGCAATCGTACTCAGTTGTCAAGACCGCATTTTGCCGACAACTTATGCAATCGCAAATCGGGCCTAGCAAACTAGTGACAAGGCATGACCCCGAAGCCAACTCCGCGTTGACCCTTCTCGTTCTGATGTTGACGCAACCTTCTATAGTCAATCGATCGAGCAATTGACTTTTCCAGCATGCGATCGATCAATACTACGAGTCATAGTCCATATACAGACAATTTCCTGATTTATCATGTATCAATGTCATGATTCCCACTTTGCCAAGTGAATGACTGACACAACCACTTTAGACATGTCACCGTATTAAGTCATACTAATCAATCCAGTCACCATATCAGAGATTGAAACTTGTGCACTAATTCAACACTGGAGGCTAATAGACCATCCATGTCCCCTCTCTACCTAGCAGAATCAATGACAAAACTTCCACAGTGTTAGAGTTTTATTTATTTATCATTCTCATTGAATGCTTAAATAAGAAGTTGTGTGATAAACAACTAACTTGTCTTACTTCGAATGCAAAATGCACAAATTCAAATTTTATTTATTCAAAATAATAATTCGATTTCAATAATACGAATATGAATATTACATAGGTCGTAATCCTAATTTCTCTAATCCTCGAAATGATATTCTGAGGGCACGTTCCTAACAAATAGGACGATATATGTATGATTATGGTACGGTAAGTTTCATTTTTGTCTACCATATGTCTGAATATAATTACAGATCCATAGGCTCTCTCGTAGTTTACTTGAATGATAAGGGGTCATGCTTCGGAAAGATCTTCCAACAATTTACTTTCATGAAGATGAAGAAGACATAGATGACCAATTTTGGCAAGCATAGATTGACAAAGGTCTTAGAGGATCCCCGAGCTTTTCCCGGTACGTTTTGTGTGATTTTGGTACGTTATATGCATGCTTTAGTACAATATATGCATTATAATGGTACTGTAAGTTCAACGGATTGGTACCGCATGTTTGAACATGACGATTTTTTAAAAAGAAAAAGAGAATAAAAAAGATAAATTAAATTTGAAATAAAAGGATAATTTTGTCCAAAAGGGATGAGATTAGCTAATGGGAGGGGTGATGGTTCCTTTAAATAACACCTTATAGGGGTATTAATAGGGTATTAATCAAACCTCACTTTTAAATAAACCCTCTAACCAAACATCACTTTAGTTAATCATAACCCTCCTGTCCCCCCTAATACCCCAAACCAAACACACCCGTAAGGGTTGTGGACGTCCTTCGTGGTGCTTTGACGAACAACACGTCGAGCGATGTTAGTGCATCAAATGAGTTGAGTTGAAATTATAGTTGAAAGTATTTGCATATAGGTTGAGCCATTTGGTGTTGATCAAGACTGAGTTTAATTACGAATAGATGTTGGCTGCAAATTGGGTTTGATGGATGTATATTGCTAACAGACTGATTTATTTCTATTATGATATGACTTGTATTTTGTTACCATTGTGAAATGGTACGATAACATAACTATATTGGTATCCCAGTAGATCGACATTGATACTTTAACAACATGAAAATGGTACTTCAACAACATTAAATGGTACTGCATAAGCAAAAGATACGCTAAAATAAAAGCCGTTAATCATAAGCATAAAGACATCATCTGATACGTCAGAGACATGTCAGAAGATAATTCGGTAACCAAGAAGGTGTAAGAGATGTCAGTGATTTTGAGATGATAATATAAATATTTGGTATTGCACACAACATAAGAGTGGTAGCCCTTAATAACGTAATAAGGTACATCAAATGTATATATATATATATATATATATATATATATATATATTTCATGTTTCACTTAATATTAAACTTAATGGTTTAAAACTAACATGCATGGTTTATATTTCGAACCCCAAGTTTCATAATAAGATAAGGATCCTACATTGTTCATATATTTGTTGTATTGGGTGGTCAATTTATTTAGATTTTTTGTTTGATACTAATGTGGTTGGCATAAATAGGAAATAATTGCAGAAATTTAAATTTTTTTTAAAAATCATACTAACCCGACCGGTGAAGGCCAGACTAGGACTCCGTAATTTTTTGACGACAAACTGCGGAAGAGATGCAGAATTGGGGCGGGGAGGGAGGGGGGGTGCTTTGATGGATAGAACTGGTCGTTGAGTAAAAGTACGGGCAATATTGTCATTATAGTAAAATGGATATTTAAGTGAGAAATTGTTTTTAACGGATACCTCGTTATAGAATAGGTCTGACATGGTATGGATTGGTAAATTTTTCATACTACGAGCTATTTACGTGCAAATTTTCCTTTACTTATGTGACTATTTTTCTTGGAATCACCATAACCGAACAGGGTGAATTCCATAAGCAAGTGTAATAACATGTCAATTATGCCAGCCAACATAATTATTTAATCGACTAAAGTTAGCCACAATGCTACGAGGGTAAAGCTGCTATGAAATCCTTTTACGTTTTTGTTAAACACGGGTGAGCCAGGGCTTAGGGGGATCTTTAAACAAGTTCTAAATTCTGCACTTCCAGAGGACACGCAAGATTTCCCCAAACTTTAGCTTATTGAAAATTTGAGAGATACTTATCGTAAAACTCTCAAACATGACCTAGACAAAGAAAATCAAACTCGATTTAGTTTAGGCTATTATTTTCAAATTATTTATATCCAATAGATTTTAAAATTACATAATGTGGCATTAATTAATTATTCAATTCCGTTATCTAATAAATAGACTTACTTAATTCATAAGCCCAACCTGGTTCACTCGCATGTCTCAATGATTCTAAGCTCATTAACGTCTCAACACTTGTTTTAATGATAGTACCTCAAAGATGTTGGATTTTGGGCTTTAGGCCCAAATGGGTATTGATCCAATAAATCAATAACTAACCCGATTTAATTAAATCGAGATACCATCGTTAGTTGAAACTCAAAATTGATGAAAGATTCATATTCTACGTTTCGAGGGGAATATCGAATATTAATTGGCTCTAAATCAATATCGATGGATGAGAAATTAATTTTCGAAGTTGGTCAAACAAAAGAAATGATATAATATTAATATATATGATGGATCTTCTTGTCCCACATTGGTTAGATCATCTACTTTTCACTTGCTTATAAAGTGTTACATTGCGTAGGTAATTCAAATGGGCTAGAGTGGACTCATGTGGGTTGTGTTTGAATTATTGGACACGTTGGACCCCTTGCGAGGAGGTGTGAAGCACCGACGAGCCCGGGCCCGGGCCGAGGTCGAGCACGAGCCCGCGCCAGAAGCCGAGCTCGAGCACCGAGCCGTGCCAAGTGCCCAATGGGCGCTTTGTAGGCTCACTTTCCATTTCGCACGCCACATCGCAGCAAGGAGCTTTGAGAAACCAAAATTTATGCTTTGGCGAAGCGAGATCGATAGTGATGTCACGCATGGAAGTGAGGTGACGTGGCACTGACGCAACGCTGCGTGGACGACAGTGACGTGGGTCGAACCATTTAAGGTTCATGGGTCGCGTCGGTTGGTGAAACGGCTCGGTAAACGCGGTTCGATTCGAACCACTTAGGCTGAAAAGCTCTCTTTGACGATTGGGCCGAAGGTTGCGATTATTCGCAAATTGGCCCCGTGTCCAACTGTTAGAAATGGTTAAATTGACCCAGCATTTGCAACACTTCGCGAATTTACCCCAGAAAGTTTTGCCAGCTATAAATAGGCCCCTGCCGAAGTTGAAAAATGATTCAATTCACTCCCGGCATTAACAAGCTTCTACATTCACATCCTAGCGTCTAAGAAAAACAAGAAAGGCTCGAGTGTTTGAGTAGGTTAATCGATAATTCATGTTCGGTATGCAGTGATCAAAATTATGAAGTCGTTGTATCTTTTGGACGAATTGCGGTAACCCAATGCACTGAAATACGTGAATAATAAGTCTCACGAACAACGTACATAGTATGTGCCTCGACTTCGAAGTTCTCACAAAATCTGTATGAGTTTAGCATCGAACGACCAGACATAATACACTGGAATCAACAATCTTAAGACGTTATATTGTCTGGTCGATGGCCGGGGAAATTCAACGGGACCGAGTTCAAGCATTGACATCATAAATTACTGTTCTACCTGACCACGACGAACATGGTCTGGTTCTTGAAGGATGTCCTGCCCAAGGTGATCAAAATCATATCTGACACTAAAGATGATGACAACACGGAGGTTAATGAACTGTACGAGCAGGAAAAAGATGTGTTAGACGCATGGAGCACAACGACTTCATGTGTTGTAACTAAATTCTGAACGATCTTGACGACCCACAATACAACGTCTATGCATTTGCGACGACTACAAAAGCGTTGAGGGACTCGTTGGAGAAAAAGTACAAGACCGATGATGTCAGACTAAAGAAATTCATAGTCGGTCGGTTTTTGGACTATAAGATCACGGACTCCAAACTGGTTTGGATCATGTCTGAAATATGCAGTTGATAATCCACGATATACACGCAAAGAATATGGAGATCATCGAAACCTTCCAGATATGTGCTATTATATAGAAGCTACCACCTCTGTAAAAGGATTTCAAGCGCAAGGAAATGAGGCTTGTAGACCTAATTGTGAGGCTCTAGAAGAATGAAACCAAGAACAAGGGGGGTAACATGGAGGCACGAGCGAACTTAGTCGAGTCAGGGCATCAACAAGGAATGCAAGCGGGCGAGTACGCCGCAGAACCATCAGAAACCGAATTCTATCAAGATAAGAGGAAACTGCTACAACTATGACAAACCAATTGGATCCATGTAATTTGATTTTTCTGTAATTATGGATTGAATCAAAAGTATTATTGATGATTTTGTGGTTGTATGAGAATTCATGTTTCATTGATGTTAAAGTTTTTAGAATTCCTACCATTTCCTGGCCAAATCGGGATGTAAGGTGTTGCCCGTGAAGTAATCGATCAAGCTAATTTCGATTGATCCATCCACATATGTACACACAAGACATCATTTGCCATCATCCCAAGGGATTAGAATGGAGCATGTTGGGGATGGAGAACTCATTTTCCTGGGACTCACTCAGAAGTGATTGAAACCGTAAATGCACGGGTTTTGGTTGAGCCGAACAATGGGAGACAACATTGCCGTCGAAGGTGATTGTAAGCCTATCATCGATGACTTGCACAGACGCCGCTGCGATACCTCGAAGATCGAAGTGTTAAATGAGACTGAATCTTTACTTTTGTTTCGTTTACCTTTATTAAAAGAGCGAGTAATGTAACCACAATTTATTCGCCACCCACATGATATGAGATGCGGATGACCGCTCATTTTTCGGATCCAAATTTGGCCTTGCTATTGTGTGATGGTCTTCGTTGATTATGAATGGAAGTATTTATATTAAAAAAAAGGAATTTTTACATTTTTGGTCCCCAATGTTTGACCTATGGGCGTCCGTGGTCCCTGATTTTTCCCAGTTACATTTTTAATCCCCGTTCTTAACGATTGTGCTCATTTTTTGTTCGTCCGTTAAATTGAACGTTAGTTTTAATCGCCTCCAACGTGGGAAACAGACCTTGGTTTTGAGGAAGATGAGGACGAGATCCAAAAAAGGTATGTGTTTGTGACCCTATTTTTTTACAACGTTTTCTTTTTCACTAAAAAACTTAGGGTTTTTTGTGTTGCTTTCTTTCTTGTACAGTGTTAGATGACGAATGATGTACTCCGAGTCGTGTTGAGTGTTCAGAACATGTAGGGGATAACAACGAGTAAGTTACTTACTGGTTTGTTCTAGATGCTCCACAATCTGCTAGATTGAATGATGATGGGGTAGGGGATAGCGATGGGTCAAATGAGGATTATGAAGACTTATATGACAGTGATTATGATTGTGGGGATGATGATTCACTTTTTGATAGTAATATTGACCAAGGGGCCGAGTACTGTGGTAGTGGTGGTAAGGGTAAGGAAGTTGCTAATGTGGATCAATATATCACAGAAGAAATGCTCAAATGCAATGTGAAGAGAGAGATCCCAATTGTGCTGAAAGTGAGGATGAGTTTTCGAGTAAGAACTCTGAAAATGAAGCAAGGGCTAGATTTCCCATGTTTAATTCATTAACCGATATGAAAAATCCAGAGTTGAAGCTTAAGCTTGTGTTTACAACTAAGAAGGAGGCCAAATTAGCAATTCAGTCTCATTGTCTGAGGAGAGCAATGATGGTCAGATTTAGGAAAAATGATAAGAGGAGACTGTGGGCCGTGTGCAGAAATGATGAGTGTAAGTGGTTAGTGTATGTTTCAAAAGTGAGTGGTGAGAGTTTATGGTAAATAAAAAGCTATGTGCCTGATCATAACAATTGTCATTGGCACTACCATAACAAAAGCTTGAAGTCCGATTGGACAGGCCAAGCTTTTGTGAAGAAATTTAATGACAATTCCAAGTTGGGTACTGCTGAATTTAGAAAGGAGGTTTGTACTACTCTTAAGGTTGACATCTCCAGAATCCAAGCTTACAGGGCAAGGAAGAAGGCACTCGACATCATTGATGGTAAGATGCAGGTGCAATTTGGGAAGATAAGAGATTACTGTGAGGAGCTGAACAGAGCTGATCCCCGTGCCACTGTAATTCTTAAATTGATTGAAGATGAGGATGGTCATAGATTTCAAAGGTTGTATGTCTGCTTCTCAGCTTGTAAGGAGTGGTTTAAATCATCATGCATGCCATTGATTGGTGTTGATGGATGCTTTCAGAAATATGGGATGGGAGGCAATTACTTGCTGCTGTAGGGTTGGATCCTAACAACATCTTTCCATTTTCATTTGCTGTTGTTGAAGGTGAGAACAAAGACTGTTGGAAATGGTTTTTACAACTCCTGGATGGTGATATGTGCTTTGAAAATCAGCAACTTTGGAATTTATTTCTGATAAGCAGAAAGGGTTGGTGCCTGATATTGAAGAGTTGTTTCCAGATGTTGAGAACAAATTTTGCGTGAGACATATGCATAGCAATATTAAGAGGGATGGATGGGTTTACTGGACTTCAGTGAGGATTGCTTTATGGGCGGCAGCAAAGGCTACGAGAGTTGAAGATTTTGCAACGAGGATGTCTGAAATCAAAGAGCTTGATGTTGAGGCTTACAATTGGTTCAAGCATCCACAAAATTGGAGGTCACATTTTAGCACATATCCTAAATGTGACATAATACTTAATAATATGTGTGAAAACTTCAACAGTTTCATCCTGGATGCAAGAGAGAAACCATGCATACCAATGTCGGAGACTATTAGAAATTTGTTGATGGCAAGGTTCCAAGCTAACAGGGAGAAAAGTGAGAAGTGGGCCACAACTATTTGCCCAAAAGTTTTCAAGATCAAGATCAAGAACACGAAGGATGGTGTAGAGTTCATACCCATGAGATCTGATGAATGGAAATTTCAGATTAGGGGGACTTATGATCAACATACATTTAACTTGTCTAACAGAACCTGCTCTTGTAGGAAGTGGGGAGGTATCTGGCATACCATGCAAACATGAAATATCAGCCATTTGGTGTAAACAGCCATTTGGTGCAAACATGAGGAACCTGAGGCTTATGTTCATCACTTTTACAGTGTTGAATCATATAGGAAGGCCTACCATATGTCAATACCACTAGTTAATAGCTCTGACATGTGGTCGATGGTTAACTTACCTCCACCACTTCCTCCAATTTACCATCAGAAACCAGGCCGACCAAAAAAACTTAGGAGAGAACCAGATGAACCTCATGCCCCCGGTCAGACGCATGTCAAAAGGCTTCGAAGGGTAATCAAATGCAGAATTTGTGGTCAGATGCAAGAAGATGCCAGTAGAGGCAGACACAAGAGAGTGTATGTGGTGACACTGCAGAAAATGTTGAAACTTCACAGGTGCCTGCTGAAACTCGGAGATGCCTAAAGTCACTGCAGTTCCAGTGAGTGCAACAAACAAACCTTTGGTAATCTTTTTAAGAAATTTGCGAAATTTTCAGTCACCGTTGAGACTAACATTTGAGCTTTCATTTTCAGGTAAGAAGGACAAATAGGGTTGTCAATACAAGCTAAAGTAGATCAAACACAAGTCAGAACCTAAAAAACAGAAGTGTTAGGTATTTCATAAAATTTCAAAAATTAGGCACTTCATATTTTCTACGTTTGTTAATTATTCTCAAACATTGCAGAGCTACTTCATGTATGGAAATAGCTTGTGGAAGAAGCAAGTTGTAGATTTTCAAGGAGGTAAGGCCATTGTATCCCAATTCAAAGCTCAAGTTGCTCTCAGGAACAAGACATTGCCAGGGAGTCAAAGCATGACAACCCAAGATGCAGCAAGCAAGCCACCTTTGAGTTTTAGAAGACCAAGTTCCTCTAGTCTACTTTAAGTAATCAAAATCTTAGTTTTCTAGGCATGTGTGTTATGTTCTCTACGGGCTACTTTTGCTTATGTCGTGTGTTATGGCCTTGTTCGGGCTACTTTTGTCGAAGTATGTGTGTTATGCCATTTTCAGACTACTTTTGTCTTAGAATCTCTTATGACATGGGCTACTTATGTAGTTGCATTCTTATCAGCGAACTATATTTTAAAATGATTTATATTATAATAATATAAATTGGATATAATAAATATTATTTAAATATTATAATATATCGGGGAACTGGGCTGGAATCCCCTGAAAAACAAATATGGGATTTCTCGTTCTACTCGAGGTGGATCCTGCGAGGACGGAGGATTCCCGACCATTGACAAGCCTAGAAAATGCACAAGTGATCACAATGATATTGCATTACTCAAAATACAAGTAGTCAGTCAAGAGCCATCATCATACATCATACTCAAAACACAACCACTTAACAAAAATGATTATTGAAGAGCCGTGATCCTTGAAGATCCAAGCATCAACATCATTCCAATTAGCACAGCTCCAACTAAATTCTTCATTCTAATAGATACTTTAAGAACACCAAGTTCTTCTAAATTCTTTATTTTTTCTTGTAGGTAGCTTTGGCATTTTCCTTATTAGAGAGCTTACTCTGGCATTCAACCAATTGTTCTTCCAGTTCTTTGGAGTGAGCATTATTACATAGCACATTTAAATCTGCTTCAAGGTTGTCAATCCTTCCCTTTAAGAATATGATCTCCTTTGCTCTGGGGTAACCTCTGAATCCCACCATTTGAACATATTACAGCCAATTGTTTCTGCACCAATATAGACAAATTAATATGAAAAAAAAATTCAGACAGAATACACCAAGATAGCTCATGATATCAAATAACCATCAACCATTAAAACTTCAGACAGAATGGTTTTACCAACCCGATAATTAGGGCACATCCGAAACCTCCTCCCAGGGTTGTTAGTTGTCCAAGATGTCAGTAATTTTTGTTCGAATCCACAATGGCAAAAAAGAGGAGTTGACGGCATATCTCTAGGGTTCAGAGGTTCATACCGAGTTCTTCTCCCGCTTGAAGTCCTAGATGAGTAGCTCATTGTTTGTGTGGGAAACAATTTCGTCATAAACTCTAAACTGAATTTCTATCCCCCAAAATCGCGTGTGTTGTGTGAAGACGAAGGTTTGTTTCCCACATTGGAGGCGATTAAACGAAGGTCACGTGCGTGCCACATGACACTTCCATTAAAACTAACGCTCAATTTAACGGAGGGACAAAAAGCGAGCAAAATCGTTAAGAACGGGGACTAAAAATATAACTCGGAAAAATCGGGGATCACGGACGCCTATAGGTCAAACATCGGGGACCAAAAATGTAAAAATCCCTTAAAAAAGTATATATAATTATTTGTGGTATTAAGGCCATCTCCAACCCACAATAAAAAATACAGTAAATTTTACTAAAAAATACAGTTGCTACAATATTTTTACTTCAATCCACAAACTCTATTTTCTATATTAATTTTTACCCAACGCATTAACTCTATTTTCTACACTAAAAATAATATTTCATACATATTCTTACATATAGTTATTATAATTTATTTATAAAAACGAAAACATTATATAAATTAAATTTAATTATGTCTGAATTTTTTTTTATATTTTCGAAATGTAATTAATAATTTTTATATATAAACGAATTTGTTTTATAACTAACATGTTAATTTAAAAGCAAATATCCTCATATTTTATATGTAAAAAAATTTATTCTTTAAAGAAAAATAAGATAGTTCTTTTTATTTCGTAAATAAAAACGAAACATATAGAATACTAAAAGATGTTTAAAGAATTTAATTTTATTATTTTAATGATTATAAAATATTTTAAACTAACAAAATAAATTTATATTTTAAAAAATGCAATTATAACTATATTTTAGAGTTGAGAAATAGAGTTATTGTCTGTTACGATTCCCGGATTTTGATTTGAATTCCGAATTTCCTCCAATTCATTCGTTTGACAACTGCTCGGATTTGGATTTCGAGTTCAACCAAATTCGAGGAGAATTCAAACTCTTTGTTGTTTGATGAATTTGAAATTCGATCACAAATGGTCCGATACCAACGATTTTCGTAAATAATAATACTTATGATAATAATAATAATAATAACAATTATTATTATTATTATTATGGGTGAACGATGAGTCGAGCCGACTCGCGAGCTCGATTAGGCAGCTCGAGCTCGACGTAGGGCGAGTCGAGCCGGCTCGAGCTCGACGTAGGGCGAGTCGAGCCGGCTCGAGCTCGATGAACTTGACGAACGATGACTCGAGTTGGCTCGAGCACGACAAATGACGAGTCGAGCCGATTCGAAAAAAAGCTCGTCTCAAGCTCGACGAACGACGAATCGTGCCAGCTCGCGTCGACAAAAGCTCGGCTCGAGCTCGACGAACGACAGACGATGATCGAAAGCTCGTGAGCTGACTCACGAGCTTATTTTACTTTGTTATTTATTATTTTAATTTTATTTTTTATATATATTGTAATTTTTAATAAAAAGTTCGAGGTCGAGGTCGAGCTCCATTTTGGAATTTGAATTCCGAAATCCTAACGTTTTCCAAACAATGGATTTGGATTTGAAATTATGATTTTGGAATTCATAATTTGAAATCATGTAATTCAATTCAATTACACGGATCCAAACACATCCTTACTCAAAATATAGAGTATCATTGTCTGCAAAATCTATAATAGTGTTAAAATAAAGTACCAATTAGAGAAAATATATACTCTATACACTAAAATATAGTACCAGTTGGAGATGCTCTAATTACTTTCTCTATTCTCTTTGGTTTAATTGAAAACGAGTAACGTGGAGTGGAAGAGAGTTCAAGGGACTACAAATTATTTATGGTCCGTTGGATTCTCAGATATCTGTTTGAATTCCAAATTTCCTCCAAATCACCCGTTTGACAACTACTCGGATTTGGATTTCGATTTCGTCCAAATCTGAGGAGTATTCAAAATCTTGTTGTTTTTGAAGTTCGACCACAAGTGGTCCGTTTTTGAAATCCAAATACCCGCACTAGTTATTTTCATAAATAATAATAATAATAACAATAATAATAACAGTAATAATAATAATAATTATTGGTGAAAGATGAGTCGAGCCGACTTGCGAGCTCAATGAGGCGGCTCGAACTCGACGAACGATGAGTCAAGTCGGCTCGCGAGCTCGATGAGGCGGCTCAAGCTTGACAAATGACGAGTGGTTCGAAAAAAACTCGGCTCGAGCTCGACGAACGATAATCGAAAGCTCGCGGCCGACTCACGAGCTTATTTTATTATGTTCTTTATTATTGTTATTATATCTTTTGTATATTTTAATTTTTTAGTAAAAAAGTTTAAGGTTGAGCTCGACGAAATTTATGAGTTAGAGTCCGAGCTCGAGTTCTATTTTAAATTCCGATTTTCGAAATCATAATGTTTGTAAAACAAAATATTTGAATTTGAAATTAAGATTTTAAAATTCATCATTGAAAATAACGATATTCAATTCAATTAAGCGAATCAAAACGTACTATCGAGCCCGAGTTGAGGTGGAGGTTACGCTTTACTTCAGCGCCACTCGGCTACTCCACTTCCTCTTTTTAACTATGCAAATATAATATTAGGTTTTCACCGGGAAGAAGAATTAAGCTCCGGACAATCATAATTATCTCTCTCACCGATGATCATTTGAAAGATCAATTTATTAGCTGAGGAAGGAGCTAACTTTCATAGCACAAGTTATCCTGATTCTTGATCCTAGAAGAAAATAAAAAAAAATGGGTGAAAGTGAAATCGCGAGCAGTGTGGCCCGAGCCATGGCTGTTGCGTTCGGTAGTGATTCGACTCGCGATGCTCGTGCTGCTGCACTCTCCTACCTTGATAGCGTAAAAATTATCCGATTCTTCGTCTTTTTTCTTTTTTTTAAAAAAAAAAGAAAATTTCAGGGAACAGTGTCGGTTTGTTTGACTGACGCATTCTTCGTGTAATGTTGTCTTTGAGAACTTTTCTGCTGGTGTGGTTTTCGTGTTAGAGAAATATTGCTTAGTTTAGTTTCGTGTGGGTACTGTGGAGATAGTTTGTGTTGTAGGTGTATTTTATGTGAAAATTTATAGAACTGCTACATTTGAGACATAACTTATTGTGTCTAACTTTGAATGATCTCACAGCAGTATTTCCAAGATAGACATCTTCAATTCACAGTCTTTTGTTCCACACCCATCTTTAACTTTATCTGGTGTTTAGGTTTTTTAACAAATGAGGCTAAAACCGAGTTTCTATACCATTGTAAGTACAGGCAGGATTTAGTACCGGGTTTCGTAATCATTATGTACAACCAAAATTTTTTTGGTCTCCCCCCCACCCACTGTCCTTGCTACAGAATTTTTAATATTGTTAGAAGTTGTAGTCTTCGTATTGCGCAAATTGGCTTCTTAACTAATAGTTATGTCGTGTGTGTGCTAAGGTGTGTAAAAGATAATTATGCTTGTATGCACCTCCCTCATTCATACCTCTGCATCTATAAGCATACACGCTTGGATATTTGTTCGTGTGATTGTCTTCACTTCTTTTAGTTTTATGATATCTTTACAATCTTAGGCATTCTTTTGTTTTTTCTTCTAAATATTTGCAGATAAAATCTGGAGATGTCCACGTATTGGCAAATGCATCTTTTGTTTTAGTCAAGAGAGACTGGTCATCTGAAATTCGTTTACAAGCTTTCAAAATGCTCCAGGTAAAGGTTCCTATAACGCCTTGATTTTCAGCTTTGTTGCCAGTAAAGTATTTCAGTGAGTTTTAATAAATTTTGATGGAGTTTACTGCAAGAATTAACCTAATCTTGTGGGGAAAACAATTATATGCTATCTATGTGGTTTTGATGATTCTTCGCTTCCTCTTTAATAGACATCCCAATGGTCTGGACTCTGGTGCATTATAACTCGGAGAATCTATAATCTGTTCGAAAACAATGTGTAATACGTCCGACTTTGAATAAATTAGATGAGCAGAAAAGACCCCTTTATAAAGGAATTTCCCTCAATTCTCCTTGCCTAACAACTTTCAGATTTATTGGTTTTCGTGTTTGCATGGTAATGTTTATTCCCAAAATTGCTCATTAATTTGTTTTCATAGAATGTCTTCTTTGCTAAATGAAACTTGCATCAGATTGTTCATATGGTGATTTCTAGATATAATGACTTTATTCCCTCTTGGCGCTGCATTTCACTTGCCTTTCAGCATCTCGTACGATTACGTTGGGACGAATTGAATTCTCTGGAGAGAAAGAATTTTGCAAATCTAGCTGTTAATTTGATGTCTGAAATCGTAGATCCTTTCGAAGAATGGGCTCTGAAAAGTCAAACATCTGCTTTGGTTGCTGAGGTTTTTTTCTTGCTGCCATCCGACATCTTTGTAATTTGCATGCTCCTTCTCCATTGTGTTCCATGCAAAATTTTGTTCACTTGTGCAGATAGTTCGTAGAGAAGGTTCAAGTCTATGGCAGGAACTTCATCCTTCCTTAGTCAACCTTTCTCTTATGGGTCCAATACAGGTGAAATGTAGAGTGCAGTGTTCTCAATTTTGGTGAAATTATTTGTTTAGAATTACTTGAAACTTGGGCAGAGAAGGCGAAACTCTGCGTTTAAACCCATCGTCTTTTTCCTTATATTATGTACCGTATTAATGCACATAAATGGATAATATGGTTATTTAAGCAAAACGTTTTGCTGGCAGGCTGAGCTGGTGGCAATGATGTTAAGATGGCTTCCAGAAGACATTACTGTTCATAATGAAGATTTAGAAGGTCTACCTATCATTTTTCTATCTATTTTCTTGATAATTCTAAGTTTCATTTCTCCCCACAACTCTTCTATGTTTTAGTAATTTCGTTACAAGATCAACCCCCCCCCCCCTCCCTCTTTATATAGTTTATATTGATATATCTTCTTTTCGTTTGAGCGTCTTGAACTTGATCAGATTTATTACTCAGGTGATCGCCGGAGGTTTTTATTGCGTTGGCTGACTGAATCATTGCAAGATATATTGCCTCTGTTGTATATTGTAAGTTTTTTACGTCTATCTTTATTATTATTAGTTTATGCTGGATTGATTGGCATTTTCATTTGGCCATCTCGATAGTTACTAGAGGGTCACTACGGTGCTGCACTCGTGGAAGCTGGAAAAAATCAAATGGGCAATGCAAAACAGCACGCATTGGCAGTGATCGCTGCTGTCAATGCTGTTAATGCATATGCTGAATGGGCACCACTGCCTGATCTTGCAAAATTTGGAATTATACGAGGGTTTGGTTGCTTACTTTCTTCGTTGCTTTGGTTTAAAAATTTATAAAACTGTTAATGTACTTACACTTATCAATATCCATCTAACAGCTGCGGGTTCTTACTCGGTTCTCCTGATTACCGTCTTCATGCATGCGAGTTTTTTAAACTTGTCTCACAAAGGTAGTTAATGGCATTTTTTCGTTCCCGAATTTGTGGTAAAATTTCTATGTTATGTTGTGACTGTACTCTACTTTTTGTAGGAGAAGACCTCTAGATGCTTCTTCCGACTTCAATTTTGCAATGAGGAATATTTTTGAGATTTTAATGAATGTAGCCGAAGGTTTCAGCCCTGTTGCTGGAGAAAATGAAAGTGAAATCGAGTTTGCTGAATACATTTGTGAAAGTCTGGTTTCGTTGGGTTCCACCAACATGCAGAGTATCGCCAGTGATAATGCATTGGTCTCATTCTACCTTCAACAGGTTCTTTTCAGTCGACATCCTTTATGATATAGTAAATTGCATTCATAATCTAAGGTCTCTTATCATTATAGCATTCTGTTCGTGTTGTATTTTTATTCAATTGGATTATTAGTTTCTGACTCTAGGAACAAAATGTTTCCCTCATAATTAATGGAAGCACATGCTGCTAAAAAAAGTTGACTGAGTGCTGCGGTCACTTTCTGAAATCAAGGCATTTAAAGCTATAGGATCATTGCGATTTTTATTTTTTTTTTTAATTTTGTTAGCCTTAGAATGAGTGTTCTTCATTAATTACTAATATTATTCTTATTTACCAGAAAAAAGAAAGCGATAGCCATTTTCATGCCCCAAGCAGATCTAGATATAGTTTATGAAGTGGCCATCGTGATGTTTGCTGTTAGGGGGCTCAGAATTTAGACTAGATACTTATGGAAATGAATGGTCTTATTAACTAGTTGAGTCTTTTTATTTGATTTCTCGTCCTGTCTCTTAAATTTCAGATGCTAGGATTTTTTCAACACTCTAAGCTGTCACTTCATTACCAATCTCTGCTCTTTTGGCTGGTAAGATTTAGTAACTAACTGGACGGAGGCAGTCATGTTCATTTTTCTTTTTTTTCGTAATTCTAATTATTTTTATTATTGATAGGCGCTGATGCGAGATCTGGCAAATAAACATAAGACTGCTTTGGCCAATGAAGTGAGCTTAGGGTCTGGAAAGGCTGATAACGGAAATATGAATGTGTTAACATTAGTCAGTGATGGTATTTGCAGTGCCCTACTAGAAACAGCCTTCGTACGCATGATTAATAAAGAAAAAATTCCCCACGAAGCAGCATTTGATGTTGGGTCCTTGGAGTTCTGGAGTGATGATCTGGACAGTAAAGTAGATTTCAGTCAATACCGTTCTAGACTAGTAAGTCTCTTATTACTAATAATTTCTAATGAAATTAGTTTCTTTGCTTCAGTTGTTTTCTGTATCTTCGGCATCGTAAAAAGGCATCATGAAAACTTTTACTGTGTGCGTTTGTTTGGCTTTTCTTGACTGAAATACTGATTGCAAATCTCAGTTGAGTGTATTCAAGCTTATGCATGTACTTGTCACTCTTAGAAGATTGAAAGAGGCATATTGATGTGGAAAGAAAATGTCATGTCACCTTATGTTTTGTAGTTGCATTTTAGCTCACAATGGAGAAGTTAATTATGTTTGTTGTATCTCAACTGTGTACTACGGATACAATCAACTCTTAAAATAATTTTTAACCCCCTTACTCCACTCCTCATTGGATTCGGAATGAGCGGAGTAATATACGATTCTGGTTATCAAATGATAAGTGCCTTATGTTGTTATCAATCATCATATCATAGATGTTCACTCATATCCACATCATGCATTTGCATATGTCAAACATTTTTCGTATTATTGTTGTTTAGCCGACCCACTGCTAAGCCTATAAGTTTGTGAATGAACCAACTGTAAGATGAGTCTCTGCGCTGCTAACATCACCTCAATTGTTACTTACCAAGGACACTGACAAGAATTTTAACTTAATGCAATATGTTTAATGAAACACTAATGATCGGAAGCTTCTTTTGTTTTTGCAGTTGGAACTGATCCGTCTTATTGCATCTGAGAAGCCCCTTATCACAGTTATTAAGGTCTCGGACAGGATTACTGAGATTATTAAGAAACTCTCTTTGATACCTGTACCTTCTAGTGTAAGTCTGCTCAACCCATAATTCACCTATTTGCTTAATCAGTCATTTCATTTGCTTGGGTGAAATTTTTGTATGCATAAATGCTTACCTATACTCTTCATTATTATCTCAATGGCTCCGAGCCTTTCTTATAAATATCCAGGGCCTGGCGTTGATGGATAGCATGCAGTTGGCTCTGGAAAATATCATTAATGCAATATTTGATGGTTCCACTGAATTTGTGCAAAACAGCAATGAAACTCAAATCTCATTGCTTAGAATATTGGAAGGTTCGATTACTGCCACTGCATTAATAATTTATGAAGCTTTTTAGTTCTCTACTGTATGCTTATCTGGATTTTTAAACTGAAGGCTTGCTTCAACAACTGATTTCAATAAAATGGAACGAACCGTCACTGGTGGAAGTTCTTGCTCACTATCTGGATGCTCTGGGTCCTCTCCTGAGGTATTGCCCAGATGCTGTTGGCAGTGTAGTCAATAAACTGTTCGAACTATTGACCTCCCTACCTTCTGTGATCAAGGTTGTCTATTTATCTTCTCTATAAAATCAGCTACAATCAGAATATTCCTTTTCTTTCATTTCCTTGCATAAGTATAACTATTTTTATGTAGGATCCATCTACAGGTGCTGCTCGACGTGCAAGATTGCAGATATGTACGTCCTTCATTCGAATTGCTAGGGCTGCTAAAGAGGCCCTCTTGCCTCACATGACGGTGATATACTATTTCCTTTTTCGATGGAAGATAGTATTGTTAAAAATGGATATTCTTTTCGAATCCTGCAGTTTGATAATTATACACTGCACCTTGGCTGAGTATTCTGGTTTGTTCCAGGGAATTGCCAGTACAATGACATATTTACAAAAGGAAGGTGCTTTGATGCGGGCAGAAAAAAACATTCTGGGCGAATCCTTCCTTGTTATGGCTGCTTTTGCTGGGTAAAGCCTTGATGAGCGATTCTACTCTTTACATTCTCTTAAGTTTTTATGCTTCAATAATTTCGCATTTTCCCGAACTCTTCAGGGTTCAACAGCAACAGGAAGTTTTGTCATGGTTGCTAGAGCCTTTGAGCAATGAATGGACTCAGCCAGAGTGGCAAGACACATACTTGACGGGCCCAGAGAGATTGGTTAACTTGTTTTCTGAGAGCCAATTCATGTGGTCATTATTTCATACAATGACATTCTTAGAGAAGGCACTCAAGAGAAGTGGTTTTAGAAAAAGTAATCTGAATCAAGAAAATGGTGCAAAAACGAACTCTGTTGCTGCTCACCCGATGACTTCCCATCTCCCTTGGATGCTGCCTCCTCTTCTCAAAGTAATGCCATATGCTTTATCCCTTTTAAGTTTCAACTTTTCGTAAGTTCGAATTTTTTGACGGTTTCTTATGACGGACTTTTGTTTTTATAATTTCCAGCTTCTACGAGCTGTACATTCGCTCTGGTCTTCATTCGTAAGTCAAGCTCTCCCTGGAGAAGTCAAGGCTGGGATGATTATGAGTGATGTAGAAAAGAACAGCCTACTTGGTGAAGGGAAGCCTAAATTGCCCAAAGGTGCTTTAGCTTTCGGAGATGGATCTCAGTTTGATGTCAGCAAGGAGGCTTCTCCCGATGCAATCGAAAGTATACGGAATTGGTTGAGAGGAATAAGAGAAAGCGGGTACGAGTTTATTTTCTTTTAAGTTAACTTTTTATCTATCTTGGTTTACTCCTAACATTTATTATGGGAGCAAGACGGAGAAAGAAAGTAACATGTGCTTAGGAATTAGCCTCACAGGGGTACGAAATGTGATGCTTCATATCCAGGCAGACGCTGGCCTCATTTTTGAGGGCTTGGTTTTTTAAGATAGAGTAAAACCGTCATATGATTAAGACAGGCAATTGAGAACTAAGACAACCATGCTGCATTTTGAAAGAATTTTTTTTCTTTTAATGTTCCTCGTCCAGCTCTTGTCACCTTATATAAAAGCATACTATTCTTGCATGTATTGGTTCAGCGTAAATACTTAATCGTAAAAACTTGTTGCTGGAGAGTGGATGTTGAATCACTATATAACTCTATTTTCCAGGTATAGCATATTGGGTTTATCTGCAACCCTCGGGGACTCCTTTTTCAGATGCATGGACTCCAATTCCTTATCTATAGCATTGATGGAAAACATTCAGTACATGGAGTTCAGGCATATAAAGCAGATGTTGCACTTAGCTCTAATTCCGCTGATTAAGCATTGTCCCGCAGATATGTGGGATATGTGGCTCGAGCAACTCTTGTATCCATTACTCCTGCACATTCCCAAAGCTCTTAGCTCTTCATGGTCAAGTCTTTTACAAGAAGGCAAAGCTAGAACTCCGGATCTGCTTGGGATACAAGCGGGATCAGACTTAAGAGCTGAAGTGATGGAGGAAAAGCTTCTAAGGGACCTAACCCGTGAAATATGTTCCCTTTTGTCTGCTCTTGCTGCTCCGGGACTCAACACAGGGCTTCCTGCACTAGAACAACAGGCCGATGCTTCTTTGAGAAACTTGGATGCATTCGCTCACTCTTCCATGGTTGGGTATGTATGTCATTTGTTCATAAAAATATGTGCCACCAACATGTATCATCTATTTATTTTTCTCTTTTTGCAGATTTGTGATGAACAAGGAAACTCTTGCTGCTCCAGCGTTAAAAATATGCGTGGAAGCTTTTGGTTGGACAGATAGTGAGGTCATGTCCAAAGTTTCTTTCTTCTGTGGAGTGGTGATACACCTTGCTGTTTTGACTAATCATGTGGGGCTTAGAGAATTTGTGTGTAAAGATCTCTTCTCAGCTATCATCCGAGGCCTGACCTTGGAGTCCAATGCAATCATAAGTGCTGAATTGATTAGCCTCTGCCGTGAAGTCTTCGTTGGCCTTTCTGGTAGAGATCCATCACCACGGCAGGTCAGTAATCATATTTCCTCTGGTTTCTTGTTGTGTTGTGCTGTAAGTAACTATCAAGTGCTGCTGTGTTTGTTTGTCTTTGCAGATTCTGCTGTCTCTGCCGTGTATCACACCTCAGGATTTGCTTGCTTTTGAAGAAGCTTTGTCGAAAACAGCCAGCCCAAAGGAGCAGAAGCAGCACATGAGAAGCCTTTTAATGTTGGCAACCGGAAACAAGCTGAAGGCCATCGCCTCTCAGAAGACGGTGAATGTAATCACAAATGTCACCAGTAAGTGATTCACAGCACTATCTCCAGTATGAAATTAAGCAAGACATTTGTTTGTGTGCGCGTATAATTCGAGTTGTAATAATCCTATTGATAATAGTTAAGTATGTCCTTGTTTTTACTTGTTCAGCGCGGTCTCGAGATCCAGACGTTACTTCAGAAGCTGTTCATCGTGAAGGGGATAAGATTGGATTAGCTGCGATTACATGAGGATTGTCGGTTGATAACATAGCATCATCGTATCTTTTGTTGAGATGTAACAGTAACTGTAGGGGAAAGTTTAGATTAACCAAACTCTTACTTCTTTCAAGGTGTAGCATGTAAATTCCCCATCAGTGATATTTATTTTGGCAATGAATGTGCTGGAAATGCGATTTTATGGATTATACTATTTAAGTGTTAGAAGAGAAAAACAAACATGTGAACTTGGTTACCAACAAATGAAAATTGGAGATAAATCCAACACTCTTGCAGTGTTTTTGACTCGGTCCTGCCGATGATCAAAGTCGTTGGGCTCGGATCCTTATTAGACTTGTGAATCTTGTATTGTAAAAAGGATGACGAAGTAGCCCTTCACTGGGACTTTTCATGAGTCGTAGGCTTACTCGGTTTAATTCATTCGGACGTTTGTGGACCGTTCGTTCGGCTTAACGGCCCAAGGTAAACCACTACTTGGTTACTTTCACGAATGATCACTCGCGTTTCGGCATAGTGTACATGATGGGGTATAAGTTTGAAGCTCTAGAAAAGTTCAAGGAGTGGAAATTAAATCGGGGTCCTGGCCTGGTTTCCCTGGATAAAAAAAAAAAAAAAAATCAAACTGGGAAGCATATTAAGACCATTCGATCTGACCGAGGCGGGAGTAAATGTGTTAGCGTTTGACGAGTTCTGGGTAGAGAACGAGATTATTTCACATGTAACGCCTCCCAGAACAGCACAATTGGAAGGTGTTTCCGTACGCAGAAATCGAACGATGTTTTGCTAGGGTTTGATGGATGCTAAGCTACATAGACCTACCCATGGAGACACATTATTAACCACATCGTACATTTTTAAAAAAATGTGCAAATTTTGTCGATAAAGTTATGTATGAGCGACAAGAATCCAAGCTTGAATCACATAAGAATATGGGGCTGCCGCGTTTTTTTGATAAAAGCTCAAGACATACAAATTAGACATGAGGCCCATTAAGGGACTTTTCGCCGGGTATCTCGAGGATTCCATTGGATACATATTTTACTTGCCCGATGATCAGAGGATCGTCGTAGCCGGAATGCCCACTTTCTTGAGGATGAATTCGTTCGAGAAGGTGAAACGGGCCGAGAAGTAACTCTGGAAGGGACAACAAAAGCTCCTTTAGAGGCTCAGTGCCAGAAAGCACTGCATAGCAGTCCGACAAGCAATCATCGTTGAGCAAGTCGAGTAGAATATCTCGCTAACTTATGTTATGGTACACGCCGAACATGGGGATGCTGCATTAGAAGGACGACAATCCCACTATCTTTGACAAGGCAATGACGAATGTTAATTCCATGAGGTGGCTTGAAAGTATGTAAGAATAGATGAATTCCATACATGTAAACCATCTTTGGATGCTCAAAAATCTCCCCGATGGTTTTGCACCAATAAGATGTAATGGAAGATCTGATCAATGGACTACTTGAAAAATTCATGGCTAGGCTTATAGCGAAAGGGTGCAGTCAGAAAGACGCCATTGACTATGAGGAAATCTTTTTGCATGTGGCAAATATGAAATCAATAAGAACATTACTTGCGATAGCTACACATTACAAGTGTGGAAACCATTTATTTATTAGTCAGTACGAGTTTTTACTAGGCTATCTGGTGAAACAACAATGGATGAAAACAATATGTAGAGAGTTAAGCTAGTGATTCTCCTGAGATGATAGAGGACGGAAATAATACCCTCACTGCATTGGACATAAAAGACACCAACATCTGTAAGGCTCTTACTGGGTGCTTGACTACCAAATACGACTTATTTGTCAGTGATTATATGATGATTGTACAAATCATTTAGTTAGTTATCTTAGTTAGTAGGAGGCAATTTAGTAATTTACAAAGTTTTATATGCAATTGGGAAAACAATGTACATATTAATTATCGAAGATAATATAAGCTATGCCCAAATTGCAATTTCTCCATTTTTCAACAAATGATCGATCAATTCCGAATTCCTTCATTAGCACTATACTTAATCATTGCTAAAATATATTTTTGATTTCACATATCTAAACAAATTTATATCTTCCAATAAAATAAATCGAAATCCTACTTGACCACGGATTTGGAATAATTTTTATCCTGTTAATTCAGCAAAATAAAATGTTCGATTTATTTTACCAAAGGAAAGGAAAAAAGACCGAAATTATTCCCAAACTTAGAGATCAATTTTTAAATTTATAACATAGTTGATTCCAAGTAAAAAACTTTATTACACGAATAATTTGAAATTTGTAACTCCAACTTCGCAAAGAAACAAAATGGCGCCATCATCAATTCTCATTGCACACACTTCGCACCACAAACAACAATACTTCTTGAAATTCAGGATAAGAAAAGCATATAATATATTATGTCTTCATGCTTAATAGCATCGTCAGTCTCTTTGTTCCTTCTGTGAGTGATTAGCATCTAAATGAAGAAACTTTGGGTGTCGATCGTTAGCAACTTGTCTTCCATTTCTGTGGTCGTAGTACTCAACTGCTGCAGCTCCAACAAGTGCTGCTAGCGTCAGTGCTTGCGCGTGCAACCTTCAACATCAACAACAATAATAACAATTAAATAAATTATAATATTAATTTATAATAATTAAAATTTCAAAATAATAATAATAATAATAGAAAAAATATAACAGGTTTTATTAATTCCGTGAATATATGATACATACATACCTGGCGTGAATGATCTTAACACTGGCCTTGCCGGGCTGCGTCCAGTTGTACGCCAACGAACCAATTACGCCGCTTGCCCACAACCCACCTAATTAATTAATTGATCGAAAAATAAAAAAATTAAAACAACAAATCTTCTATTACGAAAGAGAGTGCTTATTGAGATGGATCCGAGCAGAAAGCTAATAATACCAACGGCTCTAAGCTTGTGATCGACGATCCATTCTCTGACTGAATCCATCGACGACTTGACGCTGCTTGATTGGGCCATCTTCTAGATTCTTCGTTACAATATGATCTTGTTGTTTGCTCTGTGTATGATAAATAGATGTTTGATTATGTGAGAATATATATGTACATATATATATATATATAGTTGAGATATTTCTAAGTCAAATCCTGGAGGGGAGAGAAATTTGACTTTGATAACGAGAGAAAACAATGGGCGGCGATGATTTCCAAGGTTAGGATCTTATAACGGTTAGGCGCCAGTGGTTTTAACGAGGAAAAAACTCTGACTTTTCCATCTCCTCCACATTTTTTATGTCGCATTTAGAAATTAGAAAAGTCATATCACATGTACATGTTTGTGATTATATTCTTTCCAAATAGAGATGCCCAACCGCCGGTTACGGTTAACCGCCGGTTGCCGGTTGGTCTTCGACCAATCGGCCGCAACCGGCCGGAGACGGATGTCGGTTGGCCGTCTCCGGGGTCAAACCGAACCGCCGGGTTTTCAAATTAATTTTTTTTTGTTGAATTTATAGTGTATATTTCGATAGTTTTCGACTTTTCGGGACACAATTATGTTTTTTCAGTATATAACAATGGTTTCGATTTTAAAATATTAATCATCATAAATTAATTTCATTACAAAAAATGAAGTTACATTTACAATTAAAATTTACAAAGTCGAAAATACAAAGTAAGAAAAAAAAAATTTATTCGTTGTTCGTTGTTGAATACTTGAATCGCAATCGCCATTTGCCAATGCCAGTCGATAATCGGTTTCTGAAAAAAAATATACAAAAGAAGTTAGTTAGATAATATTTTTTTGTACAATCGCCATTAAAAAATGAAACTAAATTAGTATTAAGGACTTATCTTTTTCGGACTTTGTCGTTGGCTTGGATGTCGTCACGCGAGCGATTTCTTGGAGACGTTGGCTGAAAAATAAGATTGTATGTGTAAGTAATTATTTAAAAATATAAAATAAAAAAATTAATACAATGAGATTAGTATTAAATTTAAGGACTTATCTTTTTTCGGGCTTGAATCTTTCGCCATTTTCGGAGATTCTCAATGCTTTCTACTCTTAGTCGTCGCCGCCATTGCCGCCACCACTAGAACCGGTACCGGTGGTGTCGTCGAATACGTCGTCGTCCGAATCGGTATTCGTGGCGTCTTGTGTCCGATGTTCGGCTCTCGTCCAATCATCGAGAAGGCATTGGTATTCGACGTTTTCTACCGTCAACCTTGAACGCCTTTCACTTAACGTTAAGCCGCCCATGCTAAACGCTTGTTCAACCGCGACGGTTGAAATTGGGACGGCAAAGATTTCCCTAGCGATCTTCGCCAACGTTGGATACGTTGGCGACATCTTCGACCACCATCGGAGGACGTTGAACTGATATTCATCCTCGCCGAACTCAAAAGTGGTCGACAAGTAGTTTTCTAACTCTATGAACGGGTTCGTCGACCTTTGGCGTTTGCTCGTGTTGAGGAGGTTGTAGTAGGAGGCTAAGCGATCACTACCGCTAGCACAAGGTGGTAGGCGAGGGATCTCCGGATGTACATCCATCAGATGGGAGATCAGCACCGGGAACCATCGCACGTATCATGAACTTTGCCTTTGATTTGGTTTCCTGTTGACGCATTTGGTCCGCCAGATCGTTCCATATTAGCTGGGCCACGTCATATTTTTTTGCGAAGACGACTCCATGGAATATCCTGAGAATATTCATGTTCGCCTTATCAAATCCGGAGTGCTTCGGGGAGAGATATTTGTTGATAATTCCAAATAATGTCCTCCATGGGTGAGAGATCCCACTGTTCTGAAAGTTGGCTTGTTTGGTCAGCGGTGGCTTGTATCCCCTTCCACTATCTCCACATCTATGTCGAGAAGATTTTGGTCGATGATGACGTGCTTCTGGTTTATCTTGGTTGTGTAGGTCACGTCATCACCTACAATGTGGCTCTTCATGCATCCCCAGAATTTCTGGAGATATACCATCTGGACTGAGGCAGTCATGGCGAGTGCTTGCCATAATGTATGTCCTTTGAGACTGGAAATTATGACTTCATCGGGACACCGGAAGGTGGCTAGATCCACCGGAAGGATAAATGTATGAGTATTCTTGATGAGCCATTTCTGAAAGAAAAAAATTAATAAGAATCATCGGATTGTAAGTTTCAAATGCGAATTATAGTAAGCAATTCATAATGTTGAATAATTTAAATTTTTGTTGAGGCGCAAACAGTGTTTATGTGTATAACGTATGACTTAGAAAAAGTTTGAAAAATTTGCTAAGTGTTTAAAGTGTATACTGTTTGCGGCGTGTTTTTATTCCAACGAAAATTTATTCAAACTCTAAGTTTTGCGATCGAATAAAAACTTAACGAAAACTCAAGGTTTTCGCCGCTGAGTTTTGCGATCGAATAAAAATGTATCGAAAACTAAAGTTTCGCCGCGTAGTTTTGCGATCGAGTAAAAGTCTATCGAAAAACTAAAGTTTTCGCCGTTTATTTTTGCGATCGAATAAAATTTTATCGAAAAACTTAAGTTTTCGCCACTAAGTTTTACGGTCGAATAAAAACATATCGAAAAAATAAGGTTTTCGCCGCTGAGTTTTGCGATCGAATAAAACTTAACGAAAAAGTTCTTCGATGGTACTGTTTGTGATACGACGATTTTCGACCTAAAAAATTTGAAATCAAACTGTAAATTCTTATAACGCGAACGACGATTCTGGGTAAAAACATGAGTTAATCTGGACTCGAAATGACCAGAAATCAATTGTGAATCCAAATATCATGCATTTAATAAAAAATGGTCGAATCTAAACACATAAAATTTGATTTCTTAAGAAGTTTCACTCGAAAAATCGTGAAGTTGAGAAATATCTTCAAATGATTTTGAAAAACTATCGCGATTCGTGATTTTTGGAAAAAAAAGATGAACCGAATCTGGATTCTACCTTCAAATTAGGCGAGTTTTTAGCAGAAAATGTGAGGAAGGTTAATATTTTTTGAAATAGCCCTTTGAAGCTTTTGAGAATGCGAAGAGTTTTGATCGTTTTTGTTAAAGAGGTTTTCGATCGAAAAAGTGTATAAATACTTTTCGATCAGGTAAAGTTAAAGGGTTTTGGGCCGTGAAAAATCATTTTGGGCTTTCGTTAAAATCAAGTCTTTTTAGTTATATAATGGAAAATTTTATTCTTTTTACTTTTGCACCCAAAATGAAATTTAATAGAGATCCCCGAAGTTCTTAAATAAATGCACTTAGCTCCCAATGTACGATGAAATTCATTATTGGACTCCTCGGATGTGCTCAAAATTCTCTGTAAAACTTAGAATGAAACATGAGAAGTCTTGATTGCAAGTAAATCATTTAGGAGATAATTGCAAATATTCATGTAAGCTCCCCCTCAACAAATGCACATATAATATTTTGGCAATTTAGCACATATTCAACACAATTATGCATATGAAAATATATGATATAAGCACAAATAACGCATTTAATTAATTCAGCATAGTTCATGATCCCTTAATCATGTATATGAAAATTTTGCGTTTTCATAAAATTTCGCATTTTGTCAATTCCGGACCAATGCATGAGGTAATGCATTTAAAATGTGCGATGAAATATTTTTGTTTTGGGATCAGATTTTCTTTCCATTTTGAACATTGTCACGCAAAAATTTCACAGGACACATAGAGCCGTCAAATCATGTAACTAACTAATATTCTAATATCAAAGTATGAATCATTTCGACAACTCTCAGATGGTTCGCTCGTAGCACTCAATTTATTTTTATCATGGGAATATTTAGTAGATATATCACTCGTATCAACACGACAAAATTTATCAATTAACTTGTTATCGTAGCGCATTTAATCAATTTATCAAATGAGAGTCCATCAATTTGAATCAAAGGGACTTTGAATGGATATTATTTTAGGCTCTGACTAAAAAGGTCGGATAATTTTGGAATTAGTGAGCTTAAAATTCTTCAATTCTAGGGGCCCTTTTTACATTCATTTATGCTCATTTTTCTTTTCTTTTCTTCTGCACTTGCTCAAGCTGAGTCTGTTATTCTTTACGAGGCTTTGAGAGATGAAATCTTCTTTTGTTCTCGGGCCGAGACCGTGTTCCTTTCGAAGGTTCACAGTTATGGATTCGAACCCAAGGCCGCGCTCCTGTTCTCGTTTTCTCGATATAAGATCTAGATTATCGTTGGAGAAGTTCACTTCGAGGTGCTTCTCCTCTAGTAGTTTTGACGAGTATACGAGATTATCTAAGAGAAGTTTACAGCGAGATCCATGTTTCTCTTTTATAATGATCGAGAGATTTTCTTGAGCAATCATCATGTACGTCTCCTTTTCTCCCCCTCTTTTTCTTGTTTGAGCAACCCCCAAAACTTATGAATAAGGTTGAAGGCTTGATCGGGTTTCAAAAGAAAAAGAATATTGGGGAAGGCATGATGAGCTCGTGTCCACTTGAGTTCATGAGGAAGTACCCAAGTAGAACCATCGTTGATGAGTAGTTCGAGACATCCTTATTGATAGGCTGATTATCTGTATGAGGGAAATTCATTTCTGAAGTTGAATTTGATGGAATTTCCTCATCGACATTCATTGGAGCTGCAACACTAGTTGGTGACTCAGAATCTTGAGAATCTCGAACATCGGTTGGACTTTGAGGGTCGGGAATCTCATTTGTAATTTCTGCCGTAGAAGGGGAAGGTGCGCTGCTTGGTATAGAATGTGAAGAAGCCGGCATTTGAGACTCATTCCGATAAAAATGTTCAAAAAGAAAGCCCAAGTCTTCCAAATCAGCGCAAAGTGCTTCTACTGACGGTGAGGCAGATGTTGTCGGAATTTGTTGATGTTGTGCCAACATACCTATAAGCCCGGGTTCTGAACTGTCTTGTTCATAATCCAAATCGGTCACTTCGTGAAAAGTGACGTTGTAACTTTCCATTATTGTACGAGAAGACTTGATATAGACGCAATATGCTTTTGAGGTTGATGAATATCCAACAAAGACGGCATGAAGAGAATATTAGAAATGTGCTTTGTTATTTCATTATCCTTGTAATTATGGGCGTAATTAGTAGTTTTAATAGTGTAGGACCTAATAGCAATTATACCTTGAATATAGGTATAAATATGATGTACACTATCAAAATTAATACGAGTTTTATTATTCAGAAAATTACAAGCATTGAATTCATATTTTAAACGAGAGAGAATACGATCGAGAAACTCGGAAAGCAAACAACCTCTCCAAGATCTTCAACGTGGTTATTCGACCGAACGTAACTCGAATACCGAGAATTTGTGCTTAGATTACTCGTGGAGTGATGAATCAGGACCTAACAATTGGTATAAGAGCCAATCGTGATTGATTTTGGATAGAATTTGCAATTCCAGATCAAAATAATTTTCCTGATTTTTCGATCGAAAAACTCACGTGACTTATATTTTGATCAATATGCTTAATTGTGCGAATTTTGTTGATTTTGCTGATTAAGTGATAGATTATATGTTAGGATTGATTTACGTACTGATTTCAATCGCTTAGAACGTCATATTCAGATTTTCGATTTAGATCGATTTTTGCGTTTACGATCAAGTTTTGAGTCCGATATGATCTTCTTAATCACGATATATTTTGCTATTAAACATGGTTGATTCTGTGTTTGTTCATATTTAGAATTGTTAAACGAGTGATTATCCAGAATTTCAGCACCTAAATTGAACATCTCAGTTGAATCTGGAATTTTCATTCTTACATTGAACTTAGTTGTTCTTCGATCAGTTCTTCGATCGAAAAACTTGGATCGAAAAATATTTTTTGACCAAGTTTGCAGCCGAGAAATTTTTCGATGATAAACACTATTTTCGAGTGTTTTACTCAAATTTAAGACTCGAATAACATTATTTCAATAATTGGTTTTTTGGTTCATATATAAATATCTTTTTTGGTTCATATATAAACATATTTTCGATCGAAAAATATTCCATCGAAAAATTTTACAGTCAACAATTTGAGTCAAACTAAAAACAAAGTTTTTCGATCACTAGTAATTTTTCGATCACAAGTTATTCGATAAGAGTTTTTGTGATCAACATAGTTTTTCGACAAAATATTTTTCGAGAAGATCATCTTTTCAACATTTTTTTTCGAAAAATATTTTTCGATAAACATATATAACTAAATCCTTAAACGTTCGAAAAACTTTTTCGATTAAAAAGTTTAACATTTTTAAATCGAAAAACTTTACTGCTCGAAAAACATTTCGACCACTGCATTTAATAGAAATAAAAAATTGTGAACTTCAAAACTTACGAAAAATATTTGTTTCCGAACTATCTATTTTGATACTCAATATTTTCGATCAATAATTCAAATTTCTTTAACAAATCTTGAAGTATCAATTTTTACTTACCAAATAATTTCGAAACCATAATAATTTCTCTTTCACGACCGGATCATAGGTTCAAAAAGGAAATTGTTTAAAGTACGAATCAAATATTTCTATCTAAGTTTGCACTTGTGAACCATTTTTCATTACGATTCCAAACTTTCACGAAGATCCTACCAATCAACAAAAATGGATGCTTACTCACTCGGAAATGGCATCCGCCCTCCAATTCTTCGAACAGGCGAGTACACGGTATGGAGAAGCCGGTTCATGAACTTCTTGGAAAGATCAAGCCATAAATTTGATCGCGTCACTTCAAGAAGGTCCAGCTCAATTCTGGCTCATCCAAGAAGGAGATGCCACAAACAATCCTCCTATACCTACAACCAGAAGACTTAAAGTTCCTGGTGAATACACCGAGGGGGAGCATTTAAGAGCCAAAGCAGACTTGAGAGCCAAGACTTTCCTAATGCAAGGAATACCGAATGACATCTATATGCAAATAGATAGTCTATCGAGCGCAAAGGCCATGTGGGACGAGCTCCACAAGATGATGCAATGAACCGAAGTTGGAGTCAAAGCAAAGAAAGCAAATATTCTACCAGCTTACGACTCTTTCAAAGCCAAGACAGAGGAATCGGCATCGAAGAACTTTTCTAAGCAAATATTCGATCGAAAAAGTTTTGAGTCGCAAACAGTGTCATCGAAGAACTTTTCTTTTCGTTAAAATTTTATTCGATCGCAAAACTCAGCGTCGAAAACCTTTTGTTTTTGAAATAATTTTTCGATCGCAAAACTACGCGGCGAAAAACTTATTTTTTCGATTTTTATTTTATTTCGATCGCAAAACTAACAGGCGAAAAACTCAAGTTTTTTCGACAACTTTCTTTTCTCGATCGAAGACTTAATAAGGGAAAAACTATTGTTTTCGATAACATTTTATTCGATAGTCAAAATCAACAGCGGAAACGTAAATTATTCGACATAATTTTTTTATTCGACCGCAAAACTTGTTAATCGAATAATTCTTTACTCAAATAAAAACACACTGCAAAAGACTTAGAAAATTTTTCAAGACTGAGACAAATTTTCGATCGCAAATTTTAAATAAAATCCTCATCCAGCCACCGATCTAGCACTCCAACCCATGCTGATCCCATTGGAGCTGCTACGTCTCGCTGATCCAACTGACGAGGCCTACCAAACTTACTGCCAGAACAACTCCATCTCGGAGGCGATGGTACGTGCGACGGATCCAGCCCCGACGACTTCTCAAAGGGAAGTAATATCATCAGAGCCCGAAGTTACACCTCAGGAGATTGAACCCGAAGGTGTCTCTCATGATATCTCTCCTGAGGCAACAACTCCGATGAAGCACAAAGACTCCAACGAAGGGCCCTCGCCGACAACAAATCTCGGCCCCGTATGCAGTGCCTTCATCCATACAAGCTTCGGAGCCAACACCGGGATCAGCCCACTGAACAGATTGAAATTGAATCTGTCTCAACACCCATAGAGGTGATACCTATCGTATCATCTCAAGGATTGGGTGGAAGCCCTATTGGACCCCCGACATCTTTGGAGCCAACAATAGGCCAACCCTCTGAAGTGGTGACTTCAGGGTTGTTAACGGATGTCCTTAGACATACCGGACCCTCAAGACCTACTATAGGCGGCACATCGGAAATCTACTCCGATGTTGTGAAAGTGGAGCGCCTCCCTGGCCCCACTCCACCGATGTTCGTGACGGAGCAAATACTTCAAGAAGCACTCTCCTCAGCCCTATCTTCATTAGAAGACCGTCTGATGGACCGAATGCTCCATGCTCTCGAGACTTCCCGAAGAGATACCGGGAAAACACCAGTCTCAGAAGTTGCTCCCACCGATACACAAACCACACCTGTCTCCTCACAACTTCCTACCACCACTCCACACACCCCACTACAACCAATCCTCACGACCCCAACTCCCTCACCCTCACTCATCAATCTATACACCATTCTGATGACTCAGCTTCACGATATCCTCATGTCGCGTCTTCTCGCACTAGAGACAAAAACTCCCGCAGAAAAAAGTCTCTACAGAAGATTAATAGATGAACCAGAGCTGCCAGCACAAACCACGTGCCGTGAAGAAAGCTCCCGCCCAAAACGTAGACATGACGATCCCGATGATCCGGATCGTCATGAGGGGGAGAAACGACAATGAACAACAAGAAGCAGCCGTGGTTGAGTCAGACAAAGACTCAAGAAGCTGGAGGATCGTCCTCACACCCACCAACCACACAACCTCAACCTCAAATCCGCCAACAAACTACCACACCTCCCACCATATCCCAAACACTAACCCTCTCTCCTACAAATCCAAATCCCATCCCAACCTCAAACCTTCCCCAAGTTAATCAAGAAGCAGTTGCCTACGATCCACATTTGATCGTAGATGACTACATACTAAACGAGAAGTGGACGACGGAGGGGAAACCAGTGGAAGCTGCTCAAGCTCGACTCTCCAACGTCAGATACTTCCTACAACAAGCTTCAGTGGACTTGGTACTGCTTGAAGAAGGAGAAATTCAAGAAGGTGAAGACTACAGTTTCGCTCTCCCAGAGCTACCCGAAATTATAAGACTTAGAGTCGACTCTCCTCCCCGTCTATCAAAAGGGACAGTTAGAGTCGAGACACCATGGGAGAATGTCAGAATTGAAGTCGCCTTCATTGAAGACATATGAAAGCAGATTTGGAGGGCCCCAAACAAGATCAAGAAGCTCAACGAACTCAATTTGAGGGGCATCTCACATTGGGTAGATAGGAAGAAAATGGAGCATATTTTCATGCTCAACTATCTCGGACACGATCGTAGTGGCATTCCAGCTGATCAACTGAAGGAAAACTTCAAGAACAAGCCACCGATTCTCCAACTCGTTGGAGTATCTCACACGATCGGAAGATATCCAACTCCTATCTACATAATTGAGCGAGCGGACAGCAACCGCACTCGAGAAGAGATAGATGAAAGCTTTCTCCCATTCCTTCCACCGGATGAAGTCTATCAACTATATCAAATGTACAAGACACATCCTGTATACATCAAGACTGAAGGACTCGAGGGGCTGAAAAGATTCATGGTGCGGCAAATCAAATACCACACCGAACATGACCTTCAAATTGCAATAGAGAACAACATGAAGAAGGTCAACATGGAATCTCCGCTTATGAAGGGCTTCCACTTATCAACTTTCCCGAGAACTACATTTGCAAGACCCCTGGGCTCGCCATAACCTACCTAAATCGAATCATTGGAAAGGCAAGGGCTATGATGAAGTCAGAAGTTCATAAATTCTGCGACGGGACACTTAAGCTGGTGCGGAAGAACATACTGAAGAGAATGGGAGAGATCACCGAAGAGACAATCTTCGAAGATCTTTGTGAAGAAGAGGCCCCAATCCTGAACGAGCTTCTAGATGCCATAAATGAAATATTGGAGTTGAGGAATGTTGTTCGACACTACGAGACAGCATTGGGATTGAGGAAGTCTTTTTATGCCCGACAAGGATAAAAGGAGCTGAAACGACAATAACCACAAAGGGGGAGATTGAAGAGTATATTAGAATTGTGCTTTATTATTTCATTATCCTTGTAATTAGGGGCGTAATTAGAAATATTGATAGTGTAGGACTTAAGAGTAATTATACCTTAAATATATGTATAAATATGATGAACACTATCAATGTAAAAAATGATTCGTCATTTGTGAAAATAATAAGTTTCGAATTTATATTTTAGAGAGGTAACGCTCGAGAAACAAGGAAACATCTAATAACCTCTCAAGATCTTCAAAGCGGATATTCGACCGATCGTATATCGTAAGATTTCTTACTCGAATACCGAGCATTCGTGCTTAGATTGTTTGTTGATTGATGAATCACTAACACAAGGCACGTACCGTCGCCTCCGTGATGGAGTTGTTCTGGCAGTAGTCCTGATATGCATCTTCAGTTGGATCAGCTAGTCTGAGCAACTCCAATTGGATCAGCATTGGTTGGATAGCTAGATCGGCGGCCTTCCGGTTATGAAAAAATCAAAGGCGTGGTGGAGTGTATTCCCCAACTGGTGGCAGTCTTGGGATCCTTGTGTGGAGTTCCATGTAGTGTGAGATCAGCACCGGGAACCACCGTACGTAGCGGAGAAACATGGCCTTCGACTTTGTCTCCTTTTGACGCATCTAGTCCGCTAGATCGTTCCAAATCAGCTGGGCCACGTCATATCTTTTTGAAAAGATTACTCCGTGAAAAATGCGAAGGATGTTCCCGTTCACCTTGTCGAATCCGGAGTGTTTTGGGGAGAGGCATTTGTTGATTATGCCGAACAAAGTCTTCCACGGATGGGGAATGCCGTTGTTTTGGAAACTTGCCAATTTGGGCAGTGGGGGCTTGTATCCCATCCGGAGCATATCCGCTACGATCTCCGCGTCTGTTGAAAGTTGATCATACATGTCGTAGTGCGGAAGATCAAGCACCATGGCCAAGAGATTGCGGTTCAGAACGACGTGTCTTGAATTTATTTTTGTTGTATATTTCACGTCGTTTCCGACTGCATGGCTCTCTATAAGTCCCCAGAATTGTTGTAGGTAGACCATCGGACGAAGGCCGCCATCGTTAATGCTGGCCACAGTGGGTGTCCTTTAAAGATGTAGATGATGACTTCATCCAGGCGCCGGAATGTTGTGAGATCCAGTTGGTAATTGTTGTCATGAACTGTCATGAAGCTTGATGAAGGGTATATGTGAGGATAGAGTTGCCATATCTGTAAAGAATAACATGAAGTTCATTAGTTGAAAAATTTTCATATGCGAATAAAGGGGATTATGAATGAAATTTTTTATTTTTTTTTTAAAAATTGTATGTCTTAGGGTTTATTTTCGAAAGACTTAGTGAAAATTTTTGAAAGATTTGTAGAATTGACTAAGTCGTAGAAGCGTGTTTTTATTCGAGTAACAATTTATTCGATCTTTAAATTTTGCGATCAAATAAAAATGTGTAGAATAACTCAAGTTTTCGCCGATGACTTTTACGATCGAATAAATGTTATCGAAAACAATAGTTTTTCGCTGAGTAAGTTTTCGATCGAATATAAAATTGTCGAAAAACTTAAGTTTTTCGCAGCGTAGTTTTGCGATCGAATAAAAGAATATCGAAAAACTTAAAGTTTTCGCGGTTGACTTTTGCGATCGAATAAAATATACTCGAAAAATTTATTTTTCGTCGCGTAGTTTTTCGATCGAATAAAATAATATCGAAAACAAAAGGTTTTCGACGCTGAGTTTTGCGATCGAATAAAACATAACGAAAACTAAAGTTCTTCGACGACGCTGTTTGCGATACGCACTTTTCGATCGAAAAATTTTCAAATCAAACAGTAAACACGTAAAACATAATCTTCGAGTGTAAATCATGAGTTGATCTGGGTTCGGAATGTTCAGAGAACAATTGCGAATCCAAATATCATGATTTTAACCCAAAAGGTCGACTTTAAACACTTTGATTTGAGGGTCGAAAAACCAGTTTTCGTCGAAAAAATATGAACATGAACTTTCTTCAAATGTTTTTCGTGAAAATGCTTGCGAATCGGATGTTTTTGAACAGAAATGATTCGTAACAAGTTTCTACCTTCGAAATCGGCAGGTTTAATCTAAAAAGTTCAAATATTGCGGGATTTGGTTTGAATCGCCGAAGTCGGTTCGAAGAGTTCGTAGAAGTCGAAAAGTTTTTCGATTGGAAATGTGTAGCGTGTGAGAGAGTTTTTCGATCGATAAAGTGATATTAATACTTTACGATCGGATAAAGTAAAAATTCCTTTGGGCCGTAAAAAAAATATTTTGTGCTTTAGATAAATTCGGGTCTGAATTTTTTTTTTATGAATTAACCCAAAAATAAATTACATAATACTCCATGTATTTCTGAAAGAGATGAAATTATCTCCTAATGTTGATAAAATTTAACATTTGACTCCTCGGATGAGCTCTAAATTTTCTGCGAGGCTTAAAAATGTTAGAATTCATGTTTTACGAGTGTAGAGGATAATAAAAAATTCTCATATAAAACTCCCCCTCAACAATTGCATGAGTAAACTTTTCAGTACATACGCATATTTTCAGTACAAATTGGCATATGAAAATATCCGATTTAAGTACAAGTAACGCATTTTAAGCATCTCCAAGGGTCGAGATGTAGAAGCAACTTGCTTGAGTTTGTGTGATGCTCACTTAATTTTTCTCATTTGACAAGCCAAACAGGGAAACTCTTGGTTAGAAGAAATTGTTGGGAGACCGTTGACCAACTTTTTAACACTGAGTTTGTGAAAAGCTTTAATTTAGATGAGACAGACGTTGATGCCATAAGCTGTTCCTCTTGATTGTTGTCTGAGAGATGAGGCATACAGCCGTCGAAGGTCGAATGTTGTCAGATTGATTGTGTATAGATCTGATCTTCGTGATCTTGTGAGAAGCTCTTGATTTTGGCTATTCAAAACTCTCCACTGTTCAGCTATAAGTACTACTTGAAATCCTTTGTCACAGAATTGTCCTATGCTGAACAGATTGTGCTGAAGACCTTGGACGTAACATCTTTAATCGTCAGATTTGGCAGTAGAATGTCTCCAAATCCAAGTATGGGAGCTGAGTCATTGTTGCCAAATCGAACTTTGCCATTGTAACGATCTTGGTAGTTGCTCAACAGTTCTTGTTTTCCCGTCATGTGTGTAGAGCAACCAGAATCTAAATACCACACATGATGGATCTGGATGGAAAGAAATTAGGGAGACTTAGGTATCCACTTTTGAATGGGTCCTCTCGGATTAGGAGATTTGATAATTAAGGTTTGTTCATCTTTGGTTCCTAAATTACGAGAATGCTTAGGTACCCAAACCAACTTAGAAGTAGTTCGTTTAAGTAGTACCTCTTTAGACAATTTAGCCTTATTGGCTTGTGCTTGCCTAGGTGGTGACTTAGGAATCCATTGTGGTTGAACCTTACATGGGAGGTTAATTTCAGCACGAACAAATGTCTGATTTGTCTTATTGCTGGAGAAAATCTTTCATCTGCCTAGTCTCCTAAGGTGTTTAGCTGAATGTACGTGTACTGGAAACCTTAGGTGAGAACAAGAATGTATAGAGCTATAAGCTTTCTTAATGGCTGGGTCTTGTTTCTTATGAGACTTAAGACTTGCATTTGTTTTAGAATGATGATCATTGTTTTTAGAAGTAGAGCCAGTGTCAAAGTTTGTGATTTCAAAAATAATAGGCTTTAACGCATAAGTTGAAGTAACAATACTAGAAATGGCTGTCTTCGTACGAGTGTCCTTAGTTTTTGACATAGAAGAAATAGATAACAAATCATTTTGCTTCTGAAATTTTATTCTAGGCACTCTTTCCTTAGCATGCTTCACCTCTTTTACTACTCTACCTGTGGATGGAGTAGAAAAAGAGTTAGTAAAAATCTTTTTCCTTTTTGAAGCATTTAAGAATTCGTTTTCTCTCTTTTAACAATTTTTAAAGAAGATTTATCTTATATTTTGAAAAATAATGGGAGAGTTTTTCTTAGATTTAATCTTGTCCTTCATTAAAGATTTTTCTTTTAAAATAATATCAGGACAAGTTTTTGAAGTAGCGGAATTTTTGAGATTGGAAATCTCAAGTAAAAGTTCGTTCTTTCAGCTTTGAAATTCTTTCTTTCTGTTTCCAAGGAAGCGTTTAAATCAGCTATTTTTCTAATAATAGCCGGAATATAACAGAAATTAGAATTTTGAAAATGATCAATATTATCTTCCTTGTCGTTGGAGAAATCTTCTAGGGGATATAATGAATTATAATCATTAGACAAGTTGAGATCTCTAGTCTTGTAACTATTATTCAAGTCGGTGTAATCAAAAGAAATGTTAGTCCTATCAGTGGCTTGTCGTTTAGATTCTTCTAAAGCTTTTATTTTGGAATAATTAGTAAATGCCATTAGAGATGTTAAACCTAATCCCATATACTTGATATCGTATAATTGTCTAAGATTAACCTTTTTCAAATTACAGGGATTGTTAAAACCTAAGCCCTCTTTAGGATTATAAATTCGGTATGAATAGGTTGATTTAGAAATATCGTTTGATCCGTTTGACCTATTTTTATTAGAAGATCATCTAACGTTTTAATCCTTGAATAAAGTTTCTTACGTTCGTCAGATATTTCTTTGAAATTATGTTTACAAATCTCGAAGTGTCTCTGACAATCGATAAGAATCATATTAAGTTTTGTAATTTTTGTCTCAGAGGTAGCTATGGTTAATTCAAGACTAGAGTTTTTTTCTTTAGCGTTAGATAAGAGAATTTCGAGATGAATTTTCTTATCTAATTGCTTTTGGAAATTACTTTCGCTAAGAGCTAGTTTCTCTTCAAATTCCTTTGTTCGTTTCCGCTCAATTTTCATGTTAGTGTACTTAACCTGTAACGATTCTAACATGTTTGATAATGTAGAGATAGACATGTGTACCTCTTGTGACGAAGTTGTCGTTGTCGTCGTCAGGCCTTCTTGATGGGTCATCATTTGAAGCGTCGTCGAGGTATGCCATAAATGCAAGATTTTCGTCTTCAGAATCTGTGGTGTTTTCCAGCCAATGCTCTTGTTCTGCCATCAGTGCTACTCCATCCTCTTTCTGTTTAGTATGTTGGAATTTTTTGGAGTAGTAGTTGGCGTCCTTTTTTTTGGGTAGTTTGCATTCCCTGGAGAAGTGTCCGACCTTTCCACAATTATAATATTTTTTAGGTTCTTTGACACTTTTTGATTCTGAGGACTCGGCCGGTCTTTCCCTTTGCTTGGAGCTAGATGTCCGCAAGTCTATTGGCCGAAGACGGGATTTCTTTTTGTAAAACTTTTTACTCATCATTTTAGAAATGAGAGCTAACTGTTTCTTGAACTCCTTCATATCAGGTTCGGAGTCCGAGTCAGATTCTCCTTCATCTTTTGAAGAACTTGGCAGCTTGATACTTTTATCCTTTTGAGATCGACTTTGCTATTCAGAGACAAGTGCTATAGAATCGTTGATCTGCTTGCCCTTTAGTTCTTTTTGGATCTCGCTTATATCTTCTTCATGTTGGGCGAGATTATCAAAGACGGCGTGGATATCCATTTCGTCCAAATCCTTATTTTGTCGGATTTGAATGGATATTTTCGTCCACTCCGATTGAAGAGAAGAGAGAAATCTGATGTTGACCGCCATGTTGGTCTTAAATATATCTATCTTCCTCATTTCATTAAGAAGAGTTAGATATCTTTGATAGAGTTCATAAACCGATTCCTCTATCTTGGCTTTGAAAGAGTCGTAAGCTGTTCGAATATTTGCTTTCTTTGCTTTAACTCCAACGTCGGTTCGTTACATCATCTTGTGGAGCTTGTCCCACATGGCCTTTGCGCTCGATAGACTATCTATTTGCATATAGATGTCATTCGGTATTCCTTGCATTAGGAAAGTCTTGGCTCCCAAGTTTTCTTTGGCTCTTAAATGCTCTCCCTCGGTGTATTCACCAGGAACTTTAAGTCTTCTGGTTGCTGGAATAGGAGGATTGTTTGTGGCATCTCCTTTTTGGATGAGCCAGAATTGAGCTGGACCTTCTTGAAGTGACGCGATCAAATTAGCTTGATCTTTTGTTTTCAAGAAGTTCATGAACCGGCTTCTCCATACTGTGTATTCGCCTCTTCGAAGAATTGGAGGGCGGACGTCATTTCCGAGTGAGTAAGCATCCATTTTTGTTGATTGGTAGGATCTTCGTGAAAGTTTGGAATCGTAATGAAAAATGCTTCACAAGTGACAAACTTAGTTAGAAATATTTGATTCGTACTTTAAACAATGTCCTTTTTGAACCTATGATCCGGTCGTGAAAGGGAAATTGTTATTGTTTCGAAAATATTTCGTAAGTAAATATTGATACTTCAAGATTTGTTAAAGAAATTTGAGTTCTTGATCGAAAATATTGAGTATCAAAATAGATAGTTCGGAAACAAATATTTTTCGTAAGTTTTGAAGTTCACAATTTTTGATTTCTTATAAATGCAGTGGTCGAAATGTTTTTCGAGCTGTAAAGTTTTTCGATTTAAAATTGTTAAACTTTTTAATCAAAAAGTTTTTCGAACGTTTAAGGATTTAGTTATATGTTTATCGAAAATATTTTTCAAAAAAAATGTTGAAAAGATGATCTTGTCGAAAAATATTTTGTCGAAAAACTATGTTGCTCACAAAAACTCTTATCGAATAACTTGTGATCGAAAAATTACTAGTGATCGAAAAACTTTGTTTTTAGTTTGACTCAAATTGTTGACTGTAAAATTTTTCGATGGAATATTTTTCAATCGAAAATATGTTTTAGCTAATTTTGTATCGAAAAATTTATTCGCTCGAAAAAGATATTATATATGAACCGAAAAACTAATTATTGAAATAATGTTTTTTGAGTCTTAAATTTGAGTAACACTCGAAAATAGTGTTTGTCGTCGTAAAATTTCTCGGCTGCAAACTTGGTCGAAAAATATTTTTCGATTCAAATTTTCGATCGAAGAACTGATCGAAGAACAGCGAAGTTCAATGTAACAGTGAAAATTCCATATTCAACCGAGATGTTCAATTTAGGTGCTGAAATTCTGGATAATCACTCGTTTAACAGTTCTAAATATGAACAAATACAGAATCAACCATGTTTAATAGCAAAATATATCGAGATTTAAGAAGATCAGATCGGACTGAAAACTTGATCGCGAACGAAAAAATCGATCTAAATTGAAAATCTGAATTAATATGACGTTCTAAGCGATTGAAATCAGTACGTAAATCAATCCTAACATATCATCTATCACTTAATCTGCAAAATAACCAACATAATTTGCACAATTAAGCATATTGATCAAAATATAAGTCACGTGAGTTTTTCGATCGAAAAATATGGAAAATTATTTTGATATGAAAATTGCGAATTCTATCCAAAATTAATCACGATTCGCTCTGATACCAATTGTTAGGTTTTGTTTGATCAATCAACAAGCAATCTAAGCACGAATTCTCGGTATTCGAGTAAGAAATCTAACGGATTACGTTCGATCGAATATCCGCATTGAAGATCTTGAGAGAGATTGTTAGCTTTTCCGAGTTTCTCGAACGTATTCTCTCGTTTAAAATATGAATTCGATGCTTGTGATTTTTTGAATAATAAAACTTGTATTAATTTTGATAGTGTACATCATATTTATACCTATATCCAAGGTATAATTGATATTAAGTCCTACACTATCAAAACTTCTAATTACGCCCCTAATTACAAGGATAATGAAATAATAAAACACAGTTCTAATGTTCTCCATTCTAATGTTCTCTTCATTGTGTGTCAACATCGACAGCCGAGGCGGAATACGTCGCGGGAGCCAGCTGTTGCTCGCAAATTCTATGGATGCGGACACAACTACGCGATTACGGGTTTGATTTTAATAACATTCCATTTACAGTGATTCTCAAAGTGCTATTGCCATTACTTGCAATCCTGTTCATCATTCACGCACCAAACACATAGATATTCGATATCATTTTATAAAAGATCATGTAGAAAAAGGCACGATAGATATGCATTTTGTTAAAACGGAGCTTCAATTTGCCGACTTATTCACCAAGGCATTGGATGAAAAATGATTCCAATTCCTTATTGCTAAATTAGGCATGTTGAATCTCAATCTTACTTGAAATGTGCTTTACATGCTCTACTATGCCTCAATTTGATATGCTATGTGCTTCTTGATATTCCTTGATTATTTTGCGTGACTCTATCTTTTAATATTTTTACATCAACGTGATTAAAAATAAAATATATATAAATATATATATAATATTATATATATATTCTTCGATATATATGATTAAGTTCTTTGCCTAAAAATTCATATGACATGCTTTTATTCAAAAGAACTCTGTTTGATTCACTAGACACAAAGCCACATCATACATTTGAGAATTTGAACTGACTTCGGCGATTAAAGCCACTTCTACGAACTCTTCGAACTGACTTCGGCAATTCAAACCAAATCCTGCAATATTCGAACTTTTTAGATTAAAGTTGCCGATTTCGAAGGTAGAAACTTGTTCCCAGTCATTTTCTGTTCAAAAACATCCGATTTGCAAGCCGTTTCACGAAAAACATTTGAAGAAAGTTCATGTTTAAATTTTTTCGACGAAAACTGGTTTTTCGACCCTCAAATCAAAGTGTTTAAACTCAACTTGGGGATTGAAATCATGATATTTGGCTTTACGAATGTTTTCTGAACGTTCTGAACCCAGAATAACTCATGATTTACCCAGAAATCAAAATTTCCGCGTTATAAACGTTAAAAGTTTGATTTGAAAGTTTTCCGATCGCAAAAGTCCGTATCGCAAACAGTGTCATTGAACAACTTTATTCGACCGCAAAACTCAGTGTTGAAAACCTTTGCGTTTTCGACATATTTTTATTCGATCGCAAAACTACGCGGCGAATAACTTAAGTTTTTCGACCATTCTTATTCGATCGCAAAACTACGCGGCGAATAACTTAAGTTTTTCGACCATTCTTATTCGATCACAAAACTTTCGCTAAGAGCTAGTTTCTCTTCAAATTCCTTTGTTCGTTTCCGCTCAATTTTCATGTTAGTGTACTTAACCTGTAACGATTCTAACATGTTTGATAATGTAGAGATAGACATGTGTACCTCTTGTGGCGATGTTGTCGTTGTCGTCGTCAGGCCTTCTTGATGGGTCATCATTTGAAGCGTCGTCGAGGTATGCCATAAATGCAAGATTTTCGTCTTCAGAATCTGTGGTGTTTTCCAGCCAATGCTCTTGTTCTGCCATCAGTGCTACTCCATCCTCTTTCTGTTTAGTGTGTTGGAATTTTTTGGAGTAGTAGTTGGCGTCCTTTTTTTTGGGTAGTTTGCATTCCCTGGAGAAGTGTCCGACCTTTCCACAATTATAACATTTTTGAGGTTCTTTGACACTTTTTGATTCTGAGGACTCGGCCGGTCTTTCCCTTTGCTTGGAGCTAGATGTCCGCAAGTCTATTGGCCGAAGACGGGATTTCTTTTTGTAAAACTTTTTACTCATCATTTTAGAAATGAGAGCTAACTGTTTCTTGAACTCCTTCATATCAGGTTCGGAGTCCGAGTCAGATTCTCCTTCATCTTTTGAAGAACTTGGCAGCTTGATACTTTTATCCTTTTGAGATCGACTTTGCTATTCAGAGACAAGTGCTATAGAATCGTTGATCTGCTTGCCCTTTAGTTCTTTTTGGATCTCGCTTATATCTTCTTCATGTTGGGCGAGATTATCAAAGACGGCGTGGATATCCATTTCGTCCAAATCCTTATTTTGTCGGATTTGAATGGATATTTTCTTCCACTCCGATTGAAGAGAAGAGAGAAATCTGATGTTGACCGCCATGTTGGTCTTAAATATATCTATCTTCCTCATTTCATTAAGAAGAGTTAGATATCTTTGATAGAGTTCATAAACCGATTCCTCTATCTTGGCTTTGAAAGAGTCGTAAGCTGTTCGAATATTTGCTTTCTTTGCTTTAACTCCAACGTCGGTTCGTTACATCATCTTGTGGAGCTTGTCCCACATGGCCTTTGCGCTCGATAGACTATCTATTTGCATATAGATGTCATTCGGTATTCCTTGCATTAGGAAAGTCTTGGCTCCCAAGTTTTCTTTGGCTCTTAAATGCTCCCCCTCGGTGTATTCACCAGGAACTTTAAGTCTTCTGGTTGCTGGAAATAGGAGGATTGTTTGTGGCATCTCCTTTTTGGATGAGCCAGAATTGAGCTGGACCTTCTTGAAGTGACGCGATCAAATTAGCTTGATCTTTTGTTTTCAAGAAGTTCATGAACCGGCTTCTCCATACTGTGTATTCGCCTCTTCGAAGAATTGGAGGGCGGACGTCATTTCCGAGTGAGTAAGCATCCATTTTTGTTGATTGGTAGGATCTTCGTGAAAGTTTGGAATCGTAATGAAAAATGCTTCACAAGTGACAAACTTAGTTAGAAATATTTGATTCGTACTTTAAACAATGTCCTTTTTGAACCTATGATCCGGTCGTGAAAGGGAAATTGTTATTGTTTCGAAAATATTTCGTAAGTAAATATTGATACTTCAAGATTTGTTAAAGAAATTTGAGTTCTTGATCGAAAATATTGAGTATCAAAATAGATAGTTCGGAAACAAATATTTTTCGTAAGTTTTGAAGTTCACAATTTTTGATTTCTTATAAATGCAGTGGTCGAAATGTTTTTCGAGCTGTAAAGTTTTTCGATTTAAAATTGTTAAACTTTTTAATCAAAAAAGTTTTTCGAACGTTTAAGGATTTAGTTATATGTTTATCGAAAAATATTTTTCAAAAAAAATGTTGAAAAGATGATCTTGTCGAAAAATATTTTGTCGAAAAACTATGTTGCTCACAAAAACTCTTATCGAATAACTTGTGATCGAAAAATTACTAGTGATCGAAAAACTTTGTTTTTAGTTTGACTCAAATTGTTGACTGTAAAATTTTTCGATGGAATATTTTTCAATCGAAAATATGTTTTAGCTAATTTTGTATCGAAAAATTTATTCGCTCGAAAAAGATATTATATATGAACCGAAAAACTAATTATTGAAATAATATTTTTTGAGTCTTAAATTTGAGTAACACTCGAAAATAGTGTTTGTCGTCGTAAAATTTCTCGGCTGCAAACTTGGTCGAAAAATATTTTTCGATTCAAATTTTCGATCGAAGAACTGATCGAAGAACAGCGAAGTTCAATGTAACAGTGAAAATTCCATATTCAACCGAGATGTTCAATTTAGGTGCTGAAATTCTGGATAATCACTCGTTTAACAGTTCTAAATATGAACAAATATAGAATCAACCATGTTTAATATCAAAATATATCGAGATTTAAGAAGATCAGATCGGACTCAAAACTTGATCGCGAACGAAAAAATCGATCTAAATTGAAAATCTGAATTAATATGACGTTCTAAGCGATTGAAATCAGTACGTAAATCAATCCTAACATATCATCTATCACTTAATCTGCAAAATAACCAACATAATTTGCACAATTAAGCATATTGATCAAAATATAAGTCACGTGAGTTTTCGATCGAAAATATGGAAAATTATTTTGATATGAAAATTGCGAATTCTATCCAAAATTAATCACGATTCGCTCTGATACCAATTGTTAGGTTTTGTTTGATCAATCAACAAGCAATCTAAGCACGAATTCTCGGTATTCGAGTAAGAAATCTAACGGATTACGTTCGATCGAATATCCGCATTGAAGATCTTGAGAGAGATTGTTAGCTTTTCCGAGTTTCTCGAACGTATTCTCTCGTTTAAAATATGAATTCGATGCTTGTGATTTTTTGAATAATAAAACTTGTATTAATTTTGATAGTGTACATCATATTTATACCTATATCCAAGGTATAATTGATATTAAGTCCTACACTATCAAAACTTCTAATTACGCCCCTAATTACAAGGATAATGAAATAATAAAACACAGTTCTAATGTTCTCCATTCTAATGTTCTCTTCATTGTGTGTCAACATCGACGGCCGAGGCGGAATACGTCGCGGGAGCCAGCTGTTGCTCGCAAATTCTATGGATGCGGACACAACTACGCGATTACGGGTTTGATTTTAATAACATTCCCATTTACAGTGATTCTCAAAGTGCTATTGCCATTACTTGCAATCCTGTTCATCATTCACGCACCAAACACATAGATATTCGATATCATTTTATAAAAGATCATGTAGAAAAAGGCACGATAGATATGCATTTTGTTAAAACGGAGCTTCAATTTGCCGACTTATTCACCAAGGCATTGGATGAAAAATGATTCCAATTCCTTATTGCTAAATTAGGCATGTTGAATCTCAATCTTACTTGAAATGTGCTTTACATGCTCTACTATGCCTCAATTTGATATGCTATGTGCTTCTTGATATTCCTTGATTATTTTGCGTGACTCTATCTTTTAATATTTTTACATCAACGTGATTAAAAATAAAATATATATAAATATATATAATATTATATATATTCTTCGATATATATGATTAAGTTCTTTGCCTAAAAATTCATATGACATGCTTTTATTCAAAAGAACTCTGTTTGATTCACTAGACACAAAGCCACATCATACATTTGAGAATTTGAACTGACTTCGGCGATTAAAGCCACTTCTACGAACTCTTCGAACTGACTTCGGCGATTCAAACCAAATCCTGCAATATTCGAACTTTTTAGATTAAAGTTGCCGATTTCGAAGGTAGAAACTTGTTCCCAGTCATTTTCTGTTCAAAAACATCCGATTTGCAAGCCGTTTCACGAAAAACATTTGAAGAAAGTTCATGTTTAAATTTTTTCGACGAAAACTGGTTTTTCGACCCTCAAATCAAAGTGTTTAAACTCGACTTGGGGATTGAAATCATGATATTTGGCTTTACGAATGTTTTCTGAACGTTCTGAACCCAGAATAACTCATGATTTACCCAGAAATCAAAATTTCCGCGTTAAACGTTAAAAGTTTGATTTGAAAGTTTTCCGATCGCAAAAGTCCGTATCGCAAACAGTGTCATTGAACAACTTTATTCGACCGCAAAACTCAGTGTTGAAAACCTTTGTGTTTTCGATATATTTTTATTCGATCGCAAAACTACGCGGCGAATAACTTAAGTTTTTCGACCATTCTTATTCGATCGCAAAACTACGCGGCGAATAACTTAAGTTTTTCGACCATTCTTATTCGATCACAAAACTACGCGGCAAAAAACTAACATTTTTCGATAACATTTTATTCGATCGCAAAATTACTCAGCGAAAAACTATTGTTTTCGATAAAATTTTATTCGATCGTAAAAGTTATCGGCGAAAAATTTGTTTTATTCGACACAATTTTTTTCAATCGCAAAATTTAACGATCGAATAAATTGTCACTCGAATAAAATCACGCTGTAGGAGACTTAGAAAATTTTTCACAACTTAAAAAAAACAAATTCTATCGCAAAAATTGATGTTCGAATAACTCCTCGATCGAATAACAATACGCTTATAAGACTTACTCAAACTTACAAGTCTTAAAAATTTTCACCAAGTCCTTCGTATTTAAACCTTAACAATTCCAATTTTTATTAAATTCATTCTTATTCCCGCAAATTAGCATATGAAAATTTATCAAATAATGAACCTTATGTTATTTTTGCAGATAGGGCAACTCCCAACTACCCTCACTCACATCTACCCCTCTGGAAGTTATATTACAGTCCAACATAACAACTTCCAAATGAACCTTACGACGTTTCGATGTCCGGATGAAGTCATAATATCCATCCTCAAAGGACACCCTCTATGGCCAGCCTGGACCATGACGTCCACCGTAACAATGGTCTATCTCCAGCAATTCTAGGGAAGTATGAAGAGTTTCGTCAACTGCGATAGCGTGGAATATATGACGATGATCAACACAAGACATATCGCCTTGACGAAAAATCTAATGGCCATCGTGCTCGATCTCCCGCACTACGACGAATATGATCAACTTCCAACGGATGCAGAGATCGTAGAAGACATGCTCCGGATGGGATACAAACCTCCGTTAACCAAACTGACGAACTTTCAAAATAGCGGGATTCCCCATCCGTGGAAGACATTGTTAGGATTATTTTATTGTGTTCAATGTATTATTTTATCTTAGTCTTGTAATTAATTTAGCGAACTAGGCTTTAATTTAATTAGAGGCTAGTGAGCTATTAAATGTAACTGGGCTTACAAAAGCCCAAGGTATTATATACCAACTTGTGGTATAAATACCAAAAACCCTCACACATAGTGAGTGGGTGAAGAGATTAGTCATATTACAAGAGAATTCCCAAAGCTATCAAAGTCTCCCACGCCCATCCCACGACGAATCAATACTTCCGAGCTTTAATCGTGGTAAATCGTCTTTAATCTTAAACGTAGTTGGATGCGTAGGACTAACAAGTGGTATCAGAGCCAAACACGTTTGGATTTGATCAAATTTTCTGAAATTTTTGGTGTTTTTCATGTGATAAACTCGAAAATATTTAGGTCTTGGTCTTGAGATTTTTCAGTCTATGTTGCTGATTTTGCTTGATTAAGATCAACATTTAGTTTTTTTTCGAGTGTTTTTGAGTGATTACCCATCAATTTTCAGTTGATTTGAGTGAGTTTTGGGGAGAAATCGCGCATGAAATTTGATTCTAGAACAGTGTTCATCTGCCCGAAGTTTGTTCATCAGCCCGAAAATTGATTCATCTCGCCGAATTTCGATCGAAATTCGCCAGAATTTGAGACAATTTTCATTAGATAGCTGGCCGAATTTGGATATTGAATTTCTATCGCCGAAATTGGTTAATCCAATTTCAAAATTCTCGCCGAATTTCAATTAAGTTACCCGAATTTTGAATTCCTGATTTTGAATCAAATTTTACAATTTCGGCGAACTTCTACTACCCGAATTTGGCAAATTTTCGGGCAAAATTACAAAATTTGCCCAATTGTGGAAAACTCGGCGAATTACTACTGTTCAAATCAAATTCGACGAATTTCTACTAATACCCGAATTTCATAATTTCGTGACCAATTTAATTTGAGTCCCCCGAATTTGTGAAATTTGGCGAAACTGAAATCGAATTTCTACCCGAATTTAGACTAAGCGAAATATTTCCATCCGAGTTTCACTATAACCCACCCTTTGAAATTACCCTTAACATTTTCGACCACCTAAAATTTTCGGCCACCCCTTAAAAAAAAAAAAAAAAAAAAAAAAAAAAAAAAAAAAAAGACTTTCGAAAATTTTTTTTAAAAATAAATTTTTTTCGGGCCCAAAATTTTAGGTATAGAAAACGCTTTTGTTAATTTTCCAAAGGCAAATCCACTTTACGTGTCAACGATCACGTATCCAACAATCTATTTAGGACATTTTTGGCAAATTTTAGAAAAAGTTTTGGTAACTCTCAAATTTTCGAAATCTAATTTTTTTTCGAAATTTCACGCTATCTTTTGACAAAACCAAACTTTTTGGAACAAAAGTTTCAAGAGCCATTTCTTTCAGAAAATAATTAATTTTAAAATTAATACTTAATTATGGATGCTCAAGCTAAAGAAATTGAGGAATTTAATCGATGTCGTTTTGAACTCAAAGCAACTGAGTGGAATGTCGTCACAGAACAATATGAGGTTATCCTAGCAATCTGCAATAAATGGTACACTAGAACTATCCCTTTAAAGACAATTATTGCGAAGCTAGTCGACCAAGATTCCTTTTCAGCGCTTGACGGGGAAAACAAGTTATATAAATCTATCTCGTGGTTGGAAATTCCTATGATTGCTAGTAAAATTTCCGAATTGAACGCAACTTTGGAATCGGAAAGAGTAGTGTTTCAAGCAGAAAAGCAAAAACTCTTAGAGGAGATTTCAAATCTTAAAAATTCCCCGTCCTTACCTGTTTTCCATGATTTTTCAAAAGATACATCATCCTCGAAACAGGTCAAGACAACAAAAATTAAAAGCATCTCTGTTCTCAAATCTGAGAAAGCTTCAATTACACATTCTAAGTTACCCGTGACGACTTCAAAGTCTACGGTGACCCGAGCAGAAAAGATAAGTAAAAAGCCTAAGCTTAATTCTTCCAAGGAACAGGAGAAAAATAGGAAGAGGAAAGGAAAATCAACACCTTCTATGAAAACTAGAGTAGAAACTGTTATTGATTTTTCCTCTCCTATTCCTATTAAAAAGGATGCTCCTCAAAGAGAAGTTTCATGCTCAAGCAAGCTAACTTCTCGAGCTTCCAAAATTTCCCATTCTTTAAAGAATGAGAAAAGTGGATTTCCTTACACGAACAAAAATGTTTATCATTCTCGTAAGCAAAATCCCACTAAAGACCATCATTATGGAGTGAATTGTGTGAAGTCTTCTCGTAGGTATTCACCCGCTATACATGCCTGCAATGTTGTAGCTTCGTATTCCTACTTGAAATATCCTGTCAAAGTCCATTCGGAAAAGCACCTTATGAGACTAGCCAAAGAGAAGATCTTTCACTCTAGAATACCTAGAGACACATTCACTGGCACTGAAACGTCTTTTCCGTGTCAAATTACCCCTAAGTGGTTATCCAATAATTTATTGTTGGACGATTTAGGACCGAATTTGACACATGCTAAGCATAAATTATTTTCTGCTAATAAGGGAGGACCCATACAAATATGGGTACCAAAGTCCCGATAAGGTTTTGCAGATAACCCCAGCATGGTTGGTATCCCGTTGAAAAATACCTTCTTTTAAAATGGTACATTTTAAATATGCATTTTCAAAACATTACGAGATTTTGAGATCCGAGTTGCATATTACGCACGAAAATGATAAAAACCATTTTTAAATGAGCCTTATTTGAGGGGGAGCTACTCTTTTACTTATAAAAGAGAAGCAACCTCTACAATTGTTTAAAAGGGAGAAATAATTACATTTTTTTTGGGGGGAGAGAGCATGGATATGTAAATTTAGGGAAAGAGATTGAAGAGAAATTGTTTCAATCCGACTACGCATCTTTTGAGGGGGAGCAATATTATTTAGGGAGCATGATTCAAAAAAAAAAAAAAAAAAAAAAAAAAATATTATCCCTCGGACACCATTCGACGGATTGGAACGAAGAATTTCGAGCATCCAAATATCAAGTCTTTTCTAAACGAAGAATCTCAAGCTTCCAATGGTGGCCTTTAGTGCAAACTCGGTGCTCACTTCAAGCAACCTGCTCCGGCATTGCTGATACAAATAAAGCAGCACTCACTACTTCCTACCGGACGCAAGGATAATTTGTTCTCATGATTCAGGCAAATCCAACTGAATCTAACCCCGGAACATCACCGAGAACTAGTCAATATCTTGCAAAGCTTGCCTCCGATGATGCTTCTGATTCATTTTGAAAAGACCAACACTACAACATTCCCTTACCTCACAAATATCTCGGATCACACCCCCATAGGTACAGGTGCTAATTTTATTAGCTCCCGGGTAGAAGTCGCCGCATTAGGTCCAACGGCGCATGCACAACCGAGCCTCACCCACTCGTCTGTCTCACAAAAGACAGGTGTTTCAAGAAATCACGGGGAGACACGACTACTATCACCGCTTCACTCGGAAGTGGGAGATATTGAATTAAGTGGTACTCAGCCCCACTACCACACTTTCTTGTGCACAATCGAGTCTAGTGTGTCCTCACGTCCCATATTTTAAATATTTTCTAGGACACATACACTCTTATAACACCTGGTCTTTGTGATCAAGTTAGAACTTTCGTAGACATGTTACTCGTAGACATGGTTCGATGATCGGAAGGAAGTCCTGCCGTTGCAACATCAAAACAACAACGGAATCAGGCCATCGTCTTGAGCTAGTCTCTAGAACGATGAAAACGGGATGCCTATGTGGCCCCGGTTTACCAAGCCCTGTACTCACAGGCAATCGTGATGACGGATTGCCTTAGTGGCTCCGTCTGTTCATTACCACGCCGACCTGTCGTTTGTGTCCTTATCTTCCAAAACAAGCATGCCGATCTCGTTAATTCGATCGCCATGAGGGGGAGAAGGGGACACGGATAAACAAAGAGGTCGGACCACCCAACAAATTCCGCCGAGCGTACCACTCTGAAGCCGGGCTCTCCTGCACTTGAACGTACATTCCAAAGGAGCCTCGGCACAACTTAAATCAAGCCCCACACTTACCTTCTTCCGGAGCCAGACAAGCTTTCTCGAAGCCGAACCAGACAACTTCCTTCGAAGAAGATGAACCTGGAGCCAAGAAGAAGAGAATTGATGTTAACGGGAAGTCTTTGTGACCCCGGTTAACCTTCAAGACGGATCGCCTTTGTGGCTCTGTTAGGTTATTGCCCAACCTGAGTTGCTTCTCCTCGTCCTGACGATGCAAACATCTTGCCATCGACGACCTATTTTCACCTAGTAGTAAAGAAAGAAAATGGGAGCCGTACCACAACGAAAAATGCAAGATTGATCGGAAATGCTCAAATCTCAAGCGTCATCAGAAAATCAAGCGAACCACGACCTTCAAAACTCGAATTTACAGCCACAAGTTCGCCTCTCCGAATATAAAGAGAACTCCCCAATCCCAACACAAGGTTGAACAAACGTAGGGGGAGTTGTGCACTATCAAAGGGAGAGACTGAACTCACCGGCAAGCCTCTTCGAGCCCCGACATCTCCAAGACAAGCTTCGAGAGAAGACTTGATGAAAGATGCGGTGCCGAGAAGAGAAGGTCAAGACGAGACAAAGGAGGAGAAACACTAAAGAAGAACACACGCACTAACGCTTTCGCTAATGCCACTTTGATACGTGTTCTTCAAGGACTCAGGAAAAGATTTACAAGACCAAGATACCAAGCGCTTAATTATAAATTGAACACAAAGGGGGAGATTGTTAGGATTATTTTATTGTGTTCAATGTATTATTTTATCTTAGTATTGTAATTAATTTAGCGAACTAGGCTTTAATTTAATTAGAGGCTAGTGAGCTATTAAATGTAACTGGGCTTACAAAAGCCCAAGGTATTATATACCAACTTGTGGTATAAATACCAAAAACCCTCACACATAGTGAGTGGGTGAAGAGATTAGTCATATTACAAGAGAATTCCCAAAGCTATCAAAGTCTCCCACGCCCATCCCACGACGAATCAATACTTCCGAGCTTTAATCGTGGTAAATCGTCTTTAATCTTAAACGTAGTTGGATGCGTAGGACTAACAGACATTGTTCGGCATCATCAACAAATGCCTCTCCCAAAACACTCCGGCTTCGACAAGGCGAACGGGAACATCCTTTGCATTTTTCACGGAGTGATCTTTTCCAAAAGATATGACGTGGCCCAGCTGATTTAGAACGATCTAGCGGACCAGATGCGTCAAAGGGAGACTAAGTCGAAGGCCAAATCTCTCCCCTATGTACGATGGTTCTCGGTACTGATCTCGCACTTCATGGACATCAATCCTGAGATCTCGAGACTACCACCAATTTCGGAATACACTCCGCCACGCCTTCGATTATTTCACAACCCGACGGCCGCCGATCTAGCACTCCAACCAATGCTGATCCAATTGGAGCTACTCCGACTAGCTGATCCAATTGGAGCTGCTCCGACTAGCTGATCCACTGAAGAGGCATACCAGAACTACTGCCAGAACAACTCCATCCCGGAGGCGATGGTACATGTCTTGGATCCAGCTCCGACACTTTCTCAAACGGAATCTTTGGTGGCAACAACGGAGCCCGAAGCCACGACTCAGGAGATTGAGCCCGAAGGTGTTCCTCAAGATATCTCTCATGAGGCAACCGATTATGATGAAGCATACAGCTCCAAAGAAGGGGCCCTTGCCGACAACAACTCTCGGCATCGTCTGCAGTGCCTTCAATCATACCGGCTTCGGAACCAACACATCCACCACCAACTGATCAGCCTACCGAACAGATTAAAATTGAATTTGTATCAACACCCATAGAGGTGATACCTATCGTATCATCTCAAGGATTGGGTGGAAGCCCTATTGGACCCCTGATATCTTCGGAGTAAACAATAGGCCAACCCATTGAAGTGGTGACTTCAGGGTTGATAACGGATGTCCTTGGACGTTTCGGAACTTCAAGACATACTCAAGGCGGCACATCGAAAATCTACTCCGATGTTGTGACAGTGGAGCGCCTCCCTGGCCCCACTCCACCACTATTCGTGACGGAGCAAAGACTACAAGAAGCCATCTCCACAGCTCTATCTTCTCTAGAAGATCGTCTGATGGACCGAATGCTCCACGCTCTCGAGACTTCCCGAAGAGACACCGGGAAAACACCAGTCTCAGAAGCTGCTCCGGCCGACACACAAACCACCCCCATATCCTCACCACTTCCTACCACCACCCTACACACCCCACGACAACCAATCCTCACCACCCCAACTCCCTTACCTTCACTTATCAATCCCTACACCATCCCGATCACCCAGCTTCACGATATACTCATCTCCCGCCTCCTCGCCTTAGAGACCAGATCTCCCGCTAAGGAGAGTCTCTACAAAAGGTTGATAGATGAAGCAAAGCCGCCAGCACAAACAAGGTGCCGAGAAGAAAGCTCCCGCACCAAGCGTAGACATGACGATCCCGATGATCCGGATAGTCATGAGGGGGAGAAACGACAAAAAACTACACGGAGCGGCCGTGGATTGAGTCAAGCACAGACAAAGACTCAAGAAGCTGGAGGATCGTCCTCACACCCACCAACCACACAATCTCAAACCCGCCAACAAACAACCACACCTCCCACCATATCCCAAACACTAACCCTCTCTCCTAAAAATCCAAATCTGATCCCGACCTCAAACCTCCCCCAAGTCCGACCAGAAGCAGTTGCCTGCGATCCACATCTGATCGTAGATGACTACATCCTAAATGAGAAGTGGATGACGCAATGGGAACCAGAGGAAGCTTCTCAAGCTTGACTCTCCAACGTCAGATACTTCTTACAACAAGCTTCGGTGGACTTGGTGCTGCTTGAAGAAGAAGAACTTTAAGAAGGTGAGAACTACAGTTCTGCTCTCCCAGAGCTACCCGAAATGATAAGGCTCAGGGTCGACTCTCCTCCCCGTTACCAAAAGGGACAGTTAGAGTCGAGACGCCATGGGAGAACGTCAGAATTCATTGAAGACGTAAGAAAACAGATTGTGAGGGCTCCAAACAAAATAAAAAAGCTCAATGAAGTGGCATTCCAGCTGATCAACTGAAGGAAAATTTCAAGAACAAGCCACCGATTCTACAACTTATCGGAGTCTCGCATACGACCGGAAGATACCCAACCCTATCTACATCATTGAGCGAGCGGACAACAACCGCACTCGAGAAGAGATAGATGAAAGTTATCTCCCATTCCTCCCACCGGATGAGGTCTACCAATTGTACCAGATGTACAAGAGAAAGTACAAGACGCATTCCGGATATATCAAGATTGAAGGACTCGAGGGACTGAAAAGATTCATGGTGCAGCAGATGAAGTATCACACCGCACACGACCTTCAAATTGCAATAGAGAACAACATAAAGAAGCTCAACATGGAATCTCCGCTCATGAAGGCTTCCCACTCAACAACTTTCCCGAGAACTACATCTTAAAGAAACCTGGCCTCGCAATAACCTATCTAAATCCAGTCATTGGAAAGACTAGGGCTATGATGAAGTCAGAAGTCCATAAGTTCTGCGACGGGACGCTAAAGTTAGTGAAGAAGAACATTCAGAAGAGATTGGGAGAGATCACCGAAGAGACAATCTTCGAAGATCTTTGTGAAGAAGAGGCTCCACTCTTGAACGAGCTTCTAGATGGTATAAATGAGATATTGGAGCTAAGGAATGCTGTTCGACGTTACGAGACAACATTGGGATTGCGGAAGTCATTTTATGCCCGACAAGGATAAAAGGAGCTGAAACAAAGACAAGCACAAAGGGGGAGATTGAAGATAATATTAGAATTGTGCTTTGTTATTTCATTATCCTTGTAATTAGGGGCGTAATTTAGTAGTTTTAGTAGTGTAGGAATTAATAGCAATTATACCTTGAATATAGGTATAAATATGATGTACACTATCAAAATTAATACGAATTTTATTATTCAGAAAATTACAAGCATCGAATTCATATTTTAAACGAGAGAGAATACGATCGAGAAACTCGGAAAGCTAACAACCTCTCTCAAGATCTTCAACGTGGTTATTCGACCGAACGTAATCCGTAAGATTTCTTACTCGAATACCGAGAATTTGTGCTTAGATTACTTGTTGATTGATGAATCAGGACCTAACACGGCATTTGCACCCAAAGACTTTGAAGAAAGAGATATTCGAAATCCTTTGACTTATTATCTCGTACGTCGTCTTTTCAAAGCGTTTGTTAATAATCACCTGATTTTGCGTAAAGCAAGTTGTACTAACTGCTTCAGCCCATAAAAAGTGAGGGGAGACCGGAATGTATAAGTATTGTCCTCGCATCTTCAACCAAAGTCCGGTTCTTTCATTCTACGACGCCATTTTGTTGAGGCATTTTAGCGGCTGAAATTGTTGAATGATTCCAAGTGACTGATAGTAAGTGTTGAGGCGTTGATTCTTGAATGTAGTCCCATTGTCAGTCCTGATTACTTGGATCTTCTGTTGCATGAGATTATGAGTTGTATTGACAAAATTTATTATCAAGTCTCCAGTCTCATCTTTAGTTCGTAGAAATCTTGTCCAAGTGTAGCGAGAATAGTCGTCAACAACTACTAGCACATACTTACGACCGTTGATACTTTGTGTTCGCATTGGTCCACAAAGGTCCATGCGTAGTAATTCCAAAGATCGAGATGTGGAAGCTACTTGTTTGAGTTTGTGTGACGATCGCTTCATTTCTCCCATTTGACAAGCCGAACATTGATGCTCTTGGTGAAGTGAAATAGTTGGTAGACCATTGACCAACCTTTTAGTAAAGTTCTTGTGAAGAGCTTTGAGATTTAGATGAAACATTTGTTGATGCCATAAGTTGTTCCTCTTAATTGTTGTCTGTGAGATGAGGCAAACAACCGTCGAAGGTCGTACAATTGTCATATTAATGGTATAGAGATTAGATCTTTGACATCCAGTAAAAAGTTCTCGATTCTGACTATTTAAAATTCTGCACTAATCAGCTAGAAATACCACTTGAAAGCCTTTATCGCAGAATTGTCCTATGTTGAACATGTTGTGTTTGAGACCTTTCACGTAAGAGAGATCTTTTATTATAAGATTCTTCAGAATGTGTCCTCTCAGATTAGAACAGGATGTGTTTGAGACCTTTGACGTAAGAGACATCTTAGGTACCCACTTATATATGGGTCCTCTCGGATTAGCATATTTAGTAGTTAAAGTTTGTTCATTTTTGGTTCCTAAACCAATGTTATTCTTACGTAGTACCTCTTTAGGCAACTGAGCCTTTCTGGTTTGTGTTGGCCTAGATGGTGTTTTGGGAACCTATTGAGGCTGAACCTTACATGGTAGATTAATTTTAGCTCGGTCAAATATCTTATCAGTCTTAGTTGATGAGAAAAAAATTTCTCTAGCTAGTCTCCTAGTGTTTAGCCGAGTGTACTTGGACTGGGTACCTTCGGTGAGGGTAAGAGTGAGTCGAGCTATAAGCTTTCTTAATAGCTGGATCTTGTCTCCTACGAGACTTAAGACTCGCTTGTCTTAGAATGAGTGATTTTGTTTTTGAAGTGGAGCCGCTTTCAAAATTTGTGCTTTCAAAATTGATAGATTTTATAGCATAAGTTGAAGCAACAACGTGAAAATTAGAAACGACTCTTTTTTTACGAGTGTCCTTGGTTTTTGATACAGAAGAAAATTTTAAAAATGAGTCATTGATAATTTTCTTCTTATTCTAGGCTAGGCACTCTCTCCTTAGTATGCTTCGTCTCTTTAACTACTCTACCTGTGGATGAAGTAGAAAAATAATTAGTAGTAATGTTTTTCGCTTTCGAAGCATTTAAAGACTCCTTTTCTCTTTTGACTCTTTTAAAAGAATTTTTTTCTTCTTTTGAAATATTTTGTAAAATAACAGGAGAAATTTTGTTAAATTTGGTTTTGTCCTCGATTAATGATTTTTCTTTCAAGATTAAATAAGGACAAGATTTTAAAACATTAGTAGAAATTGAGGAATTTTTTAGACTTGAAATCTCCAATAGAAGCACATTTTTTTCTGCTTCAAAATTCTTTCTTTCTGTTTCTAGTGAGGAGTTCAAATCAGCTATTTTCTTAATAATAGCAGGAATATAACAGAATGTATAATTTTAGAATGATCAGAATTTTCTTTCTCAACTTAAGGGATATCTTCTAAAGAATATAATGAATTATAGTCACTAGACATGTTTATTTCCGGTGTCTTGTAACTATTATTCAAATCAGTGTAATCAAAGGGGATGTCAGTCCTAGTTGTGGCTTTTCTTTTGGATTCTTTTAAGGCATTTATTTCTGAAGCGTTAGTAAAAGCCATTAAAGACGTTAACGTAAACCCATGTACTTGATATCATATAATTGTTTTACATTTACCCTTTTCAAGATTGTTAAAACCTAAGCCTTCAACAGGATTATAAAACTCTATATCATGAGGTTGATTTAAAAAAATAGTCTGATCTATTTGTCCCCTTTTTGTTAGAAGGTCATCTAAAGTCTTAATTATTGAGTTAAAGCTTCTTACGTTCATCAGAGATTTCCTTATAATTATTTCTACAAATTTCTAGTTCTCTCTGACTATCGCTAAGAATTTTACTAAGGTCGTTAATTTTCGTCTCAGAAGTACTATCCTAGATTCAAGACTAGTTATGGTTTCGTTAGCATTAGTTAAGAGAATTTCTAAGTGAATTGTCTTATCTAACTGCTTTTGGAAATTATTTTCGCTAAGTGCTAGTCTCTCCTCTAACTCTTTTGTACTTTTCCGTTAATTTTTCATGTTAGCATATTTAATTTGTAAACATTCTAACATGATTAATAATGTAGATTCAGGTAGCTACCTCTTCAGATGAGGTTGATGCTTTGTCGTCGTCGGACCTCCTCGTTGAGCTTGTATCTAAGGCATCGTCAAGAAATGCCATGAGAGAGAAATTGTCTTTGTCAGAATCAAATGTGTCTTCTAGTCAGTGCTCTTGTTCAACCATTAGAGCTACTCCAGCTTCTTTTTGTTTAGTTGATTAATATTTGTTGGAGTAGTAGTTGACGTATTTCTTCTTTGGAAGATTGCATTCTCTGGCGAATTGCCCTGTTTTACCACAATTGTAGTATTTTTGTGGCTCTTTGGCATTTTTGGATTCTGACGACTCGGCTGGTCTTTCCTTTTGCTTAGAGCTTGAGGTCCGAAGTCGATTAGCTGAGGAGGATGATTTCTTTTTGTAGAAGTTTTTGCTCATCATTTTAGTATTGAGAGTTAATTGTTTCTTGAACTCTTTCATGTCGAGCTCGGAATCCGACTGTGACTCGTCTTCTTCTTCTGAAGAACTAAAAAATTTGATACTTTTATCTTTACGAGATCGACTAGTTTTTCTTTCGAAAACCAGAGCTATTGACTCTTCGATATGTTTGCCCTTTTGTTCTTTTTGTATCTCGTTGATATCTTCTTCGTGTTGAGCGAGATTGTCGAAAACGGCGTGGATATCCATTTCGTCCAATCCTTCTTTTGACGGATTTGCATGGATATTTTCTTCCACTCCGGTTGAAGAGATGAAAGAAATCAGATATTTACCTCCATATTTGTCTTGAATATTTCTATTTTCCTCATCTCGTTGAGAAGAGTCAAGTAGCCTTGATAGAGTTCCTAAGCTGTGAGTATGTTCGCTTTCTTAGCCTTGACTCCGACTTCGGTCCTTTGCGTCATTTTGTGGAGCTCGTACCACATAGCTTTAACACTTGATAGACTATCTATTTGCATATAGATGTCATTTGGGATGCCTTGCATCAGGAAAAATTTTAGCACCGAGATCAGCTTTAGCTCTTAATCTCTCCCCCTCAGAGTATTCGCTAGTAATTTTGAGTCTTCAAGTTGCAGGAATGACAGGATTATTTGTGGCATCGCCTTATTGGATAAGCCAAAATTGAGTGGGTCCTTCTTGAAGAGAAGCTATCAAATTTGTAGCTTGATCTTTTGTCTCCAAGAAATTCATAAATCGGCTTCTCCATACGGTGTATTCGCCTCTTCTAAGAATTGGAGGACGGACATCATTTCAAGTGAGTAAGCATCCATTCTAGTAGTTTATTGGTAGGATCTCTTGAAAGTTTGGAGTTGAGATGGTAAAAGTGCTTCACACGTGACAAACTTGTTAGTAATGTTCGGTTCGTACTTTAAGTAATTTCCTTTTCGGACCTATTTTTAGGTTAAAGAAAATTGATTTTGAGTACGAAAAATATTTACTACAAAAATTGAATATTGCGAATGTTTATGCAATGTGAAATATTTTTCGTAAGTTTTGAAAACTACTATTTTGATTTCTCTCGTTTTTAAAAAAAATTCTACATCAGTGTAAAACGTGTGCCTTTGAAAGTTAAGTATTTGTAAAAGTTTTCAAGCAGCAAGATTTTTTGATTTGAAAAATTTCGATTATTTTTAATCGAAAAATGATTTTCGAGAGTATAAGTTTTTTGAAGTATGTTTATCGAAAATTATTTTTCGAGTGATAAAAGTTTTGCAAAAGTATTCTATCAAAAAATGGTTTATCGAAAAAATTTGTCACTCGCAAAAACTTTTATCGAAATATTTGTTATCAAAAAATTTAAAATGATTGAAAATCTATATGACTTTTAAAAAATTTCAATAAGTTTGACTCAGTTTGTTGACTAAACTTATTCGAGTGTGAAATATTCGATCGAAATATGTTTTCGTGAAATTTTGACTCGAGAATTTAGATGATCGAAAAACTAGAGATCGAAGAACTTGTAATAATAAAACATGTTTTTCGTGTCAAAAGTTGATATGTATATAGCGAAAACAGTATTCGTTGAAAAAAAATTATGCTTAACGCTCGAAAAAGTTTTTTATGTGAGAATCGAAAAACTATTTATCGAAAATATAGTTTTTCGAGTCTTATGTATGAGTGAAACTTACGAAAACAGTGAAAATATAGAAAACTTTCGCCAGTGAGCTGTTCGAAAAAAGATTTTCGAGCCAGGTTTTTCGATCGAAGAACACAACTCGAGTTCAATGGAACAGTAAAACCCATATTCAAGTGAAAAACTCATATTAGACGTTGGGATTCAGGGTAATCACTTGAATATGAGTTCTGAACATGAACAAACACAAGATTAACCACGTTTTATAGCAAAATATATCGATTATGGGGAAAATCTAGTCGTATTAAAAACTCAATCGCGAACAATAAAAGCGATCGAAATAAAAAATCAGAAATAATTCGATGTTCTAAGCGATTGAAATCAGTACGTAATTCATTCCTAACATATAATCTATCACTTTTGCCTCATATTCATCAACAAAATTCGCAAAAAATCAGCACGTTGATCAAATTTTCATTTCACGCTCGTTTTTTGATCGAAAAATCTGGAAAATAAATTTGATCTAAAAATAGCGAAATCAATCCAAAACACTCACGATCTTCTCTAATACCAATTGTTAGGTCATAATTAATAAACTAATGAGAGATCTAGGCATGAATTTTAGATATTCGAATATAGATTATCGAATGTTACCTTCGATCGAATATCTCGGTTGAAGATCACGAGAGAGAAATGTTTAGAGTGAGGAAGTTTTCGTTTGTGTTTCTCTCTCTAGAGTGTGAATTCTTAGCCTTGTGAATTTTCTGAAATTCTTGTGTATTGATTTCAATAGTGTACATTGTAGATATACATATATACATGGTATATTTTCTAATTAGTCATACACTATCAAAAAATACAAGCTATGCCCTAATTACAAGGATAACTAATAAACAAACTACAATTTTTAAGTCTTCTTCAAATTTCATCCTCATCTTCTGGATCTTGTCCTTCACCTGCTTGGCAAAAATCTTCATCTTTTGATGAATTTCCCAATGAGAAATCTGTCGAGACTTCAACTCCTAAATTTTTTGCAATATTTTTTTATTTTTTTATTTTTTTTTTGGGAAAAGGTCATTAAAATAAAATGTGGAAAGATACAATGTTCAGCAGCAATAAGCTGCACCGCTCGGTAACATGCTACCTATAAACAACGCAAGCAATCCAATCGAGCAAGCAAACATAAAAAAGCAAGCAAGCAGACTGTAAGCACTTGACTACGTGCTCGGCCACGCAATGCACCAAACACGTCGAAGCGCACAGGACTGTAGCTGATACTTCCCTCCAAGGGTAGAGAGCCGTATACAGAGTGTAGTCTCGACGTCCGCAACGATATGAGTAGGAGGTCTTCGTCTTCCTTCCCGCCATCGTCGGTTGCGCTCGGCCCATAGGTGATAGACAAGCGATGCAAGCGCATGTTGGGGCCCCATCCATGCGAGGTGCTTGCCCCGCCACCTTTGAGCAGCCCAGTGAACCCCTTCGATCCAGTCCGTGTAAGGCCATCCAAAACGTAACTTTCCCTGCAAAGACTGTAGGCAATGTCTGGAAAATGAACACTCAAAGAAAAGATGCCGTGTTGTCTCTATAGCATGGCCATCATCACACAAGAGGCAAGCTGAACTTCCTGCTGCCGCGGCCACCCATGGCTTGTCCCTCGTCGCCAGGCGTTCCCTAATCGCCAGCCATAGAATGACTTCATGCCGTGGTATCGAGATAGGGCCTCCGAACAGGTTGGTCCAGAATGGAGGCGGAGAATGTTGGCGTATGCAATTTCTCGCGGAGTGAGTAGAGAAGACGCCATTGGGAGTCCCCCGCCATCGAATCGTGTCCATCTCACCGTGTTGAATGGGAGGTAGGAGATCAGCAAAATCCATGAACTCCACTGTTGTCTGTCCTGGCCAATGCCATCCCGACTCATCAATCACCGCGCTCAATCGTGAATCAAGTGGGAGGCCCATAACAGATGGACCACGCAGGTACCGTTCCACCAGCGGAATCGTGAGTAGCCATGGGTCAGTCCAGAGGCGTGTATTCGCTCCATTCCCAATGCGGAACTCTAGAAGTGGCCGGATGATGGGTCTGAGCTTGAGGAGCTTCTTCCAGCTCCATGAGGTATTAGCCGTGGATCTGATGGTCTAGAAGGATGTGTTGTGCAGCCGCGTCCGTCGTATCCATGTGGCCCATATCGAAGACTCATCTCCCCTGAGAATGTTCCAAATAAGACGCATCATCAGCGCCTTGTTCTCCACCTCAATCGATCTCAGTCCAAGTCCCCCTTCGTCCCTTGGTGCGCATACGTCGGTCCATGCCACCTTCGCGCTAGATCCCTTCCACAAGAAAGCTCGAAGACGCTTTTCGATACTGCGGATGATTCCCTTGGGGAGTAAGAAGACTCCCGCCCAATACACATGGATAGCCATAAGGACCGATCGAATGAGCTGTACCCTCCCAGCGTATGAAAGTGAGTGGTTGGTCCAAGAACCAAGCCAACGATCAATAGAACGTAATAAGGGGGCGCAATCATCGATAGTCAATCGCGATGTGATAAGGGGGACTCACAGGTACCGCACAGGAAGAGACCCGATAGGGAAGCCCATAACAGCCTGGAGTGTACCCTTCAGTCGTTCTGCCCGTTTCGAGATAAACATCTCGCTTTTACTGGAGTTTGCCCGTAGCCCTGAAAGCGAAGCAAAAAGTTCGAGGCTGTCGCGAAAGATACTGACTGATTGAACGTCCGCCTGCGAGAAAAGAAGAAGATCATCGGCGAAGGTCAACATGAAGAGGGATGTGGCCTCGCATCGCCAATGGTATCGGAAGCTGCTGCTAAGTTGGATGCGGGACGCTATGATTCCATGTAAAGCCTCCATCACCAACACAAAGAGATAAGGTGATATGGGGTCGCCCTGTCTGAGACCCCGCCGTCCTTTGAAGAAACCCTCCGGCCTACCGTTGATGTTGATGGAAAAATGCGTCGACGTGAGGCATGACCGGACCCACCCAATGAAGGTCGGGTGAAAGTGAAGTGCCTGAAGTGTGGGAAAGATAAAATCCCACTCAATCTTATCATATGCCTTGGCGAGGTCGACCTTAAGAGCCACCCGTTCAGGCAGCCCGGCTCTATTGTATCCGTGACAAATCTCTTGGGCTAAGAGAATGTTGTCGGAAATACGCCTTCCAGGGATGAATGCCGTCTGTGTAGGGTGGACAAGTTTCCCCAAGGTGTCTCGTAGCCGATTAGCAATGATCTTGGAGATGATCTTATAGAGAACGTTGCAGCAGGCAATCGGTCGAAAATCCTTCGCCATGCGTGGATTATCCCCTTTTGGAATGAGGGTGATAAGGGTCGAATTCAGCTCCCCCAGGAGGCGTCCCGTCCGGAAGAAATCCCGGATGGCGAACGAGATATCCTCCCCGATGATGTGCCATGCCCGCTTGTAGAAAACCGCGGAGTACCCGTCTGGCCCTGGCGATTTGTTATCTCCCATTGCATGCAGCGCGTTGTTGATTTCCACATCAGTGACCGGCTGAACCATTGCCTCCGCGTCGGTTGTGCTGAGCGCTGCCCCGAAGTAAGGCGCGACGTCAGAGGCAGATATTGGGGTTGTCCGCATGGATTGCCCGAGGAGTTCCGAGTAATATCGGACCAATTCAGCCCGCACTTGTGCACCATCCTCGAACGTGTTTCCCGCCTCATCCTCCAAGTGGAAGATACGATTTCCAACCCGCCGTGTGGCCACTTTCTTGAAGAAAAAAGAAGTGCATTGGTCACCGTCCTTGAGCCATGCCACTTTCGCCCGCTGAAGGAGTGCCGAATGCTCCAATTCGACCTCTTTGGCATACACAAGCCGACATTGCTTCTCCAAGATTAGTAATTGATCCTCCAATGGATAGTTTGCCGCCATGTCCTGAGCAATCTCTAGAAATTTGCGCGCCTCGAGCACGTTACGATTGAGATCACCCTTGTCTCGCCGTAGTTGTCGTAGTTCCCCCTTCATCGCTTTCAGTCTCTGGACGACTACATACATCGGGTATCCATTTGCTTGCAGACTCCATGTTTCCGCCACGATAGGAAGAAAACGAGGATCCTGCGCCAAAAAATTATCAAAACGAAAAGAATTATTCCTCTCAGAAGCCCTAGCTGTAGTCGCGAGGATGAATGGAGAGTGGTCCGATGTAGCAGGGGTTGCGCAATGATAAGTAAGGTCCCCAAATCTAGCGAACCAAGAGGGGTTGCCAAGCATCCTATCGAGGCGTCGCCATACACCCGACGTGCCCCCTTGCTGGTTATACCACGTGTAGAGTTGTCCCGTGCATGGCAGGGTTGCGAGGTCCGATGTAGTCATGCATGCAATCATCTCCGGACAGCCCCCCGTGGCCGATCCTCCCCGCGCGTCCGTGTTTGCCATGATCGCGTTGAAATCCCCCATAACAAGCCATGGTGAGTTTGCGTGCAGCTGTGAGGTCTCGATGAGATCCGTCCAAAGGTCGCGTCGGGACACCCTCTGATTATGACCGTATGCGAATGTGATGAAGAAATCCTCACGCTCCGCAAGGATCGTCGCCTTACAGTGAATGGTCTGAGTGGTGTACGCAAGAATTGTGACAGTAACTAGGCGGGCATCCCAGCCCGCCTAGATACGAGATGCCGGCCCATTATCGTATTCTAAGAACCAACTCCAAGCCCTGGTAGAATGTGAAAGGGCAGCCGCATTTTGCTCGGAGACCCGTGTCTCGTACAGCCCGATAATCAACAGCTTATACTTAGTAATAATATCCCCCACCGCCCATCTGTGGTCTACCCTGTTTAGACCACGTACATTCCAAACGGCGATTGGGATCATGGGCACACGTCGAGAAGGGCTGCTTCAGGACCCTTAAGTGTGTTCGCCGTGTCCAAGTCGTCCAAGTCCGCAAGAACCTCGAATGGGTTAATGCTAGCTAGTACAATAGCTCCCTGTTGCGCGTTGACTGAACTTGTTGAACATCCATCTAGAGGCTTCGGGTACTCCTGCAGCCGCAGCTCGTGATCTTGCTCCATGTTGGTGGGTGGAACAACAACCTCCTTGCCCTTGTCGGGATGACCAACTCTTCTCCATTCGCGCCGTGTGTGTGGGCCATTCTGGGGTTTCTTCGGCATCGTCGATGTGCGCTGCCCCGTGGATTGCCTCGGTCCCGTATTTGATCGTGGCTGTTGGGTTCGACGAGAGGGACATGTTCCCGCCCCATGGGTCCATGCACCGCATAAGGAGCACTTCCGCGGCCTCCATTCGTACTCGACACGAACTGTAACCGCGCCGTCAGATCCTCCACCTTCACGTGGAATGCGAATATTGAAGCTTTCAAGAAAAGGCTCCTGGAGATTCTTTGATATGCATACCCGAGCGTAGTCAATACGTTCCGCTGAAATCGTCATAGAATCTGCGAAGAGTGGCTTCCCGACGACGCTAGCGACAATGCCTAACCCCTCCTGTGTCCAGAACTCGCCCGGAACGTTACGCAATTTCACCCATAGCGGAACATGGGTGTGCTGAATTTTCTCGAGAGACATCCCCGTTCGCCAAGCCTCGAGAAAAATGGGTTGACCTTGCATGAGCCACGGTGGCCTCCTTCAAGAAAAAATCGTTGGCCGTTGCGTACCTCCAACAGTTCCTCCCAAATTGAACGGAAATGTTCAACAAACGGGAAATATGGTTTTTTCCCCAGAAAATACCCTACGAGGGTATTGTCCCAACGTGCCACACCCCTCTTTGCGACCTCCCATGATGGGCAGGCCTCCGCGACACCGTCCTTGAGAGTTGGGGCTGTATATGTCAAGGTATAGCGTGTAGGGCTTGGTTTGCGAGGTGCTTCTTCGTGCACCGTCCCGCGAGTTACCGCAGCAAACGATGGCTGAGGGTTTGCGTGCGGCGAGGTAGACACCTCCTTGCGCGTCGGCAATGGTGCCATGGTTTGCAGCCCATGAGGTACAGCCGGGTGAGTTATTGACGGCGAAACCCTAGGATTGATAACCCTAGGCCCAGAAGTGGAAACCCGAGACGGCAAGATCCTAAACGTTGAAGCCCTAGTTCCTTCCGCCGCAGCCCTAGACGGCGAAACCCTGGGCGGCGACTCCTTGGGCCCATCAGCAACCCGGGACAGTGAAACCCTAGGCCCATCAGCATCGGCCCTAACCTCGGTGACTGCGGCTTCATCGTTGGATCATCTGACGCATCATCGTTGATCAAGGCCATGCCAGATGGCGGTGGTGGTGTGCCTGGGCGTATAGGGCGGTCATTTCCAATCCGTGGGTCACGTAGCGGGCCGATAATGTCCGGGTAGCGCCGTTGGCGGCGGGTCCACGGGCGCATAGGATTATTCCGTGTGTCCGGCCTGTATAGCGATCCGCTAGCCATATGTGTCGACGGTGGTGGTTGCTGCTTCTGTGGAGCTCCATGAACGCGCCCAATTAGATCTTCGAACGCTGCCACATCAAATCGTTTGCTAAATCCGGGAATATTTTCTGAAAGCGAATTGTAGAGAATGGATCCAATCTCAGCCCAATCCGTCGTTGAGGATTCCATACAAGGCATTCTATTTTTGGGTGCCCGATCTTGGTGCAGATACATCGAACCTGGACGAGATATTCCCATATCTGCCCGAAGATATGCGAGAATCTTTACCATAATTGGGTTATTCTCTTCTTGCTGCTCCAGATGCGCCAAATCTTCGCCAGAAATAGATGAATCCATAGCCCGATCTTGGTGCATATACGTCGAACCTGGACGGGATATTCCCATATTTGCCCGAAGATATGCAAGGATCTTTACCAAAATTGGATTATTCTCTGCTTGATGTTCCAGATACACCAAATCTTCGCCGGAAATAGATGGATCATGCAAAAACGTCGTCATCTCCGCCGATGCATCCATCGTCGGGTCGTGATCCTGAACCCGCGCCTTCAAAGATTGCGTGGCAAACTCCGGGTATGCAGAACGTAGTCCATCAAGATCTGGTTGTTGCAAGCGTGGATCGCATGAATTAGAAGATGACGAGAGCTTTGAACCATCCATGGAAGAAGAAGATGCCATAACTAGGATCCTAAAAAATTCAAAAATTCAAAGAGTAAAAGCACGTGGTGTAACCCTCCAACCGCCGGACTAACGCCGGTGATGGAGGTCCCTGCCACCGGCTGGTCACGCCCTATCCGGGAGTGGCCAAAAACGGCGGTGGTAGGCGATGAAAACAGCCCCGGCGGCCGAACACGTTGGGTTTACGAATTCTCTCTAGTTTCTCTCTCTAGCGAAAATTTCAATTCCTTTTTATTTGCAATATCTTTCTTCATCTCTTCGAAGAGGCATTAACTATTTATTCCGCCTTCATTTTTCCTTTCTGAATATTGAGTCTTCGCGAAAGGACTTCAAATGGACTAGGATATTCCCTTTCTCGATGGTTCTCAATCTATTCTTTATACTGAGAAATTTTCTCTTTGATTTTATCAATTGTCAGTTGGCTTTCATATTCGGCACTTTCAGTTTTCCTAATTACTGTTTCCAGAATTTCGTATAAAAATTCCTTGTAAGACACATAATTTTTTGTTGGGTATAACCTACGTTTGGATTCCATTGCCATATCCAAGAAATACTTAATTCAATATAGATATGTAGAGAAGCCATACCTTGCGAGACTTTGATACATTCGGCATATAAACATGAAAAGGGCTCTTTAAGAATTTTTACTGGGGCTCCATATGCTGACTATCATTGATAAAGCCACGTAGGAATTTCCTGCTTATAAACATCTGATCAGATTTTTATCCACCAATAATGTTTTTGTTAGGTCCTAATTAGTCATCTAACGATCGATCTAAGCATGGATTCTAGATATTCGAATAAAAATTCTCGAAAGTTACTTTCGGTCGAATATCACGTTTGAAGACCGGGAGAGAGAACGTGTTTAGAGTTGGAATTTCTCGATTTTATTTCTCTCTCTAGAATGTGAATTCTTTGCTTTGTGAATTTTCTGAAATTCTTCTGTATTGATTTTTGTTGTGTACATTGTATATATACCTCTATACATGGTATATTTACTAACTAGTTCTACACTAACAAAAATACGAACTACGCCCCTAATTACAAGGATAACTAATAAACTAGCACAATTTCTACGTTTCTTCAATCACCCTTTGTGCTTGTTTTTTCTTTAGCTCCGTTTATCCTTGTCGGGCGTAGAAGGACCTCCTCAGTCCCAATGCTGTCTTGTAGTGTCAGACAACATTCCTTAGCTCCAGTCTTTCATTGATAGCATCCACAAGCTCATTTAGGAGTGAGGCCTCTTCATCTCCAAGGTCCTTGAAGATCTTTTGTTCATCGATGTCCGCCAACCTCTTCTCGATATTCTTCCTTACGAGCTTCAACGTTCCGTCACAGAATTTGTCTTTCCAATAATTGGATTATGATATTTGATGTCGAGGCCTGGCTTCTTGAAGTTCTCTGGGAAGTCGTTGGGCAGGAGCCTTTAATGAGCGGCGACTCCATGTTGACCTTTTTTTTGTTTTTTTCTACGGCGATTTGAAGGTCGTGTGCGGTGTGGAACTTGATCTGCCGCACCATGAATCTCTTGAACCCCTCGAGTCCTTCCTTCTTGTTGTAACCAGTAAGTGTCTGGTATTTTCTCTTATACATCTGGACCAGACGATATATTTCGTCTGGTGGGAGGAACAGCAGATAGCTTTCGTCTATCTCCTTTCGAGTGTGGTTGTTGTCCGCTCGCTCGATGTGGTAGATCGGGGTTAGATAGCTTCCAATTGTGTGTGATACACCCACGAGTTGGAGGATCGGCGGCTTGTCCCTGAAATCTCTTTTAAGCTGATCTGTTGGGATGCCACTTCGATCCTGACCGAGGTAGGTCAGCATGAAGATGTGCTCCATCTTCTTTCTTTCTTCCCAATGAGAGATGCCCCGTAAGTTAAGCTTATTAAGCTTCTTGATCCGGTTTGGAGCCCTCCAAATCTGCTTCCTTGTGTCTTCGATGAATGGAACTTCAATCCGTACATTCTCCCACGGCGTCTCGATTCAGACAGTCCCCTTTGATGAGGAGGGGTGTCCACTTGGTGCATAATCATCTTTGTCAGTTCAGGGAGTTCAGAGTTGTAGTTCTCGCCTTCTTGAAGTTCCTCATCTTCAAGCAGCACCAAATCTACCAAAGCTTGTTGTAGGAAGTATAGGACGTTGGAATGTCTAGCTTGAGCAGCTTCCTCTGGTTCCCAATTCGTCAACCACTTCTCGTTTAAATTGTAGTCATCTACGATTGCATGTGGATCGTAGACGACTTCTTCAGGTTGATTTTGGAGGTTGGTGGTCCGGGATTAGGTTTGGACTTTTGGGAGTTGGAGGTAGTGTTTGTTTGTGGGATGTGGTGGACGACTGCTTCAGGTTGTTTGTTGGCGGGTGTTAGTGGGTTGTGTGGTTTGTGGGTTAGTGGATGATCCTCCAGCTTCACGAGTCGAGGACGGCTTCTCTCGACTCTGACCACGGCTGCTTCTTGTGGTCTTTTGTCGTTTCTCCCCCTCATGACAATCCGAATATCGGGATCATCATGTCTTCGTTTCGTGTGGGAGCTTTCTTCGCGGAAATGCGTTTGAGCAAGCGGCTCGGGTTCATCTACTAGCCGACGGTTCTCCTCAGTTGGGTTTCTTGTCTCAAGGGCTAGTAGGCGAGATATGAGGATGTCGTGAAGCTGGGTTATTGGTATGGTGTATGGGTTGATAGAGAAGGGGATTGGATTGGGGTGGTTAAGGTAGATTGGGTGAGAGTGTGTATGGTAGTGGTTAGTGGTGGTGAGGAGATGGGTTGGGAGTGGGTTTCGGAGGGACCTGCCTCTGAGACTGATTCTTTCCCGGTATCCCGTCGGGAAGTCTCGATGGCGTGTAGCATCCGTTCCATTAGCCGGTATTTAGGGAGTTGATGGTTGTTGAAATGGCTTCTTGCAGTCTTTGCTCCGTCACGATCATGGGTGCCGCCGGAGGGGGCCATGAAGGCACTCCACTATCACAACGTCAAAGAATATCCGTGACGTGCCGCCGCCTATGATAGGAGTTGTGATTCCGGAACATCTAAGGACATCTGTTAACAAACCAGAAGTCACCACTTCAGTGGGTTGACCCGTTGTTGGCTCCGAAGATGTCGGGGGTCCAACGGGGCTTCCATCCAATCCATGAGATGATACCGAAGGTATCATCGGTATGGATGTTGGAGAAGGTTCAATGGGAACCTGTGTGGTCGTCTGTACCGATGGCGGTGGAGGAGATATCATAGAAGTCGTTGGTGTAGAGGTAGATGCAGATGGGGCAGAGATGTTGTCTGCGGGAGCCCCTTCGTTGTAATATGCACTCCTCATCCGATTCAGTGGCTTTAGGAGATTCGACTTGAGGTGTGGGTTGACGAGTGACACCTTCGGGCTCAATGGCTGTTGTTTTTATCTCCTGAACCGCAGCTTCGGGCTCGTGAGTCTCCACCGAGGATTCGCGTCGGGAAGGCATCGGAGCCTGATCGACGGACCGTACCATTGCCTCCGTGATCGAGTTGTTTTGACAATAGTCTTGGTAGGCCACGTCGGTGGGATCAGCCAGGTGTAGCAGCTCCAATGGTATCAGCATCGGTTGGAGCGCCAGATCTGACGCATTCGGGTTGTGGAAGAACCGCAGCCTTGGCGGTATGTATCCTCTGACGGGTGGCAGACGACGGATCTCCTGATGTACTTCCTTCCATCAGGTGGAAGATCAGCACCAGGAACCACCGTACGTAATGCAGAAATTTTGCATTCGACTTTGTTTCCCTTTGACGTATTTGGTCCGCTCGATCGTTCCAGATTAGCTGGGCCATGTCGTAGTTCTTCGAGAAGACGACTCCGTGGAAGATTCTGAGAATGTTCCCGTTCACCTTGTCGAATCCGGAGTGCTTCAGGGAGAGATATTTGTTGATGATTCCGAATAATGTCTTCCATGGATGTGAGATTCCGCTGTTCTTGATGTTTGCCAATTTCATCAGCGGTGGCTTATATCTCATTTGAAGTATGTCTTCTACGATCACCGGATCTGTTGGTAGTGGGTCGTAAACTTCGTGATGCGGTAGATCGAGCACTATGCCAGTAGATTCTTTTTTATGATGACATGTTTCTGGTTTATTTTGGTTGTGTAGACGACATCATCACCGTCGATGTGGCTCTTCATGTACGAACTGCTGGAGATAGACCATTTGAACCGATGCAATCATGGTGAGAGCTGGCCACAAGGGATGTCCTTTGATAATGGCAATTATGACTTCATCAGGGCACCAGAAAAGTGGCGAGGTCTATTTGGTAGTTGTTGTCGTGGACGGTCAGCCAACTTTCGGAAGGGTAGATGAAGGAGTACTCTTGATGAGCCATTTTCAAAAAAAACATTTCATAGAACTCCATGTATTTCTACAATAAATACAATTATCTCCCAGTTGTGATGAAATTCTACACTTGACTCCTCGAATGAACTCGAAATACTTTGTGATACTTAGAGAAAAACATTAGAAGTCGTGATTGCAAGTAAGTCATTTAGGAGATAAAAACAAATTTTCATGTAAACTCCCCCTCAACAAATGCACGTTTAACTTTTCGGCAATTTAGCACATATTTAACACAAATATGCATATGAAAATTTACAATATGAGCACAAATAACGCATTTAATCAATTCAGCGTATATTCATGATCCTCTAATCATGTATATGAAAATTTTCCGTTTTAAAAAAATTTCGCATTTTATCAAATCTGAACCAATTCATGTATTAATGCATTTAGAATGTGCGAAAATATTTTTATTTTGGAGTCAGATTGTCCATTTTGAACATTATCACGCAAAAATTTCTCATGACATATAGAATAATAATTTGCCGTCAAATCATGTAACTAAACTAATATTCGAAGATCATAGTATGAATTATTTTGACAACTCTCGCAAGGTTCGCTCATAGCACTCAATTTATTTTTATCATGGAAATATTTACTAGATATATCACTCATGTCAACACGACAAAATTTTATCAAATTTGTTATCGTAGCGTATTTAATCAACTTACCAAGTGAAAGTCCATCAATTTGAATCAAAGGGTCTTTGAAGGGTTTATTTTTAGGCTCTGACTAAAAGGGTATGAGATTTTGGGGATTAGTGAGCTTAAATTCTTCAATGCCAGGGGCCCTTTTTGAAATTCATTTATGTTCCTTTTTCTTTTTGAAGAAACATAGAAGTTGTGTTTTGTTATTTAGTTATCCTTTTAATTAGCGGCGTAGCTCGTATTTTTGTTAGTGTAAGAGTAGTTTGTAAATATACCATGTATAGAGGTATATATACCATGTACACAACAAAAATCAATACACGAGAATTTTAGAAATATTTTTGCAAAGTATTGAATTCACATTCTAGAGAGAGAAATACAATCGAAAACTTCCACTCTCTAATCGTTTCTCTCTCCCGATCTTCAAACTCGATATTCGACCGATGGTAATTCTCGAGATTTCTTATTCGAATATCTAGAATTCATGTTTAGATCAATCGTTAGTTGATAAAAGAGGGCCTAACAATTGGGATTTAGAAGATCGTTCTATGCTCGACAAGGATAAACGGAGCTGAAGAGAGAACAAGCACAAAAGCGGAGATTGAAGAAACATAGAAAATGTGCTTTGTTATTTAGTTATCCTTTTTAATTAAGGGCGTGGCTCGTATTTTTTTTAGTGTAGGACTAGTTTGTAATATACCATCTACACAACAAAAATCAATACACAAGAATTTTAGAATTTTTTTTGTGCAAAGTATTGAATTCACATTCTAGAGAGAGAAATACAATCGAAAACTTCCACTCTCTAATCGTTTCTCTCCCCCGATCTTCAAACTCGATATTCTACCGAAGGTAATTCTCGAGATTTCTTATTCGAATATCTAGAATTCATGCTTAGATCGATCGTTAGTTGATAAAACAGGACCTAACAATTGGTATTAGAGCAGATCGTGATCGCTTTTTGATTGATTTCGCTATTCTAAGATCAAAATTATTTTCCATATTTTTTCAACCGAAAAACTAACGTGAAATGCGTTTTGACCTACGTGCTTAATTTTGCGAATTTTGTTGATGATCTTGCTGTAAAGTGATATAATTATATGTTAGGATAGAATTATGTACTTATTTCAATCGCTTAGAAGATCAAATTATTTCAGATATTCGATTTAGATCGATATTTGTGTTTGCGATTGAGTTTTGAATACGATTTGATTTTCTTAATAATCGATATATTTTCCTGTGAAACGTGGTTAATCTTGTATTTATTCATATTCAGAACTTATATTCGAGTGATTATCCAGAATCTCAGCACCTAACTTGAGTTTTTTAGTTGAATCAGGATTTTCACTGTTCCATTGAACTCGAACTTTGTTCTTCGATGGTTTTTTGATCGAAAAAATTGCCTCGAAAAATATTTTTCGAATAAGTTTACAGCCGAAAAGTTTCTCGAAAAACACTGTTTTCGTGAGTTTCACTCAAATATAAAACTCGATAAACATTATTTTCTCTAATTAGTTTTTCGATTCATACATAAATATCTTTTTCGAGTTTAACAAAGCGAAAAAAAATTTCGACGAATACTATTTTCGCTAGATAAATATCTAATTTTGACACGAAAAACTTGTTATACTATAAGTTTTCGAGCTAAAGTTTTTCGATCATCTAAATTTTCGAGTCAAAATTTAGCGAAAACATATTCCGATCGAATAATTCACACTTAAAACACTTTTAGTCAACAATTTGAGTCCAACTTAAAGAAAATTTTCGATCACTCTTAATTTTCGATTACAAATTTTTCGATAAAAGTTTTTGCGATCAACACAGTTATTCGACAAACTATTTTTCGATAGGATAACTTTGCAAAACCTTTTCGTTCGAAAAATAATTTTCGATAAATATACCACGAAAAAACTTATACGATCGAAAATCTTTTTCGATTATAAGGTTCGAAATTTTTCAAATCGGAAAACTTACTGCTCGAAAATTTTTTCGACTACTGAACTTTCAAACACACACACATTTTACACTAATCTTAATTTTTTTTAACCAAAAATCGTAATTTTCAAAACTTATGAAAATATTTTTCTACGAATAATCTTCTGCGATTTATCATAAAATCAAAATTCTTTAGCAAAATTTTGAAGTGGCAATTCTTATATCAAATATTTTTCGCAATCAAAACAATTCCTCTTTAAAACCGAAAAATAGGTTCGAAAATGAAATTGTTTAAAGTACGAGCCAAACATTACTAACGAAGTTTGTCACTTGTGAAGTACTTTACCATTCAATTCCAAACTTTCACGAAGATCCTACCAATCAACTACAAATGGATGCTTACTCACTTGAAAATGACGTCCGCGCTCCAATTCTACGAAGAGGCGAATACACCGGATGGAGAAGTCAATTCATGAACTTCTTGGAGACAAAAGATCAAGATACAAGTTTGATAGCTTCTCTTCGAGAAGGTCCCGCCCAATTTTGGCTTATCCAAGAAGTCGATGCCACTAATAATCTTCCCATTCCCTCCACTAGAAGACTCAAAATTCCTAGTGAATACACAGAGGGGGAGTGATTAAGAGCTAAAGCAGATCTCGGAGCTAAAACTTTCCTGATGCAAGGCATTCCGAATGACATCTATATGCAAATAGATAGTCTATCTAGTGCAAAGGCTATGTGGGACGAGCTCCACAAAATGATGCAACAGACCGAAGTCGGAGTCAAGGCTAAGAAAGCGTACATTCTCACCGCTTACGACTCCTTCAAAGCTAAGACGGAGGAAAATGTCTACGAACTCTATCAACGCTATTTAACTCTTCTTAACGAGATGAGGAAAATAGACATTTTGAAGACCAAAATGGAGGTCAACATCCGATTTCTCTCTTCTCTTCAACCGGAGTGGAAGAAAATATCCATGCAAATCCGAAAACAAGGATTTAAATGAAATGAATATTCACGCCGTCTTTGATAATCTCGCTCAACACGAGGAAGACATTAGCAAGATACAAAAAGAACTAAAGGGCAAACAGATCGAAGTCTCTATAGCACTAATTTCGGAAAGAAAAACTAGTCGATCTCGTAAATATAAAAGCATCAAATTGCCGAGTTCTTTCGAAGATGAAGATGAGTCAGAATCGGATTCGGAGCCCGATATGAAAGAATTCAAGAAACAATTGGCTCTCATTACTAAAATGATGATAAAAAACTTCTATAAAAAGAAATCCTCCTCTTCGGCTAATAGACTTCGGACCTCAAGCTCTAAGCACAAGGAAAGACCGGTCGGGTCATCAGAATCCAAAAACGCCAAAGAACATTGCTACAATTGTGGAAAGATATGGCACTTCGCCAGAGAATGCAATCTTCCTAAGAAAAAATATGTCAATTACTACTCCAAGAAATTTCAACTTACCAAACAAAAGGAAGCAGGAGTAGCTCTAATGGCCGAACAAGAGCACTGGCTAGAGGACACAACGGATTCTGGCAACGACAATCTAACTCTCATGGCGTTTTTTGGCGATGCCTCAGACGAATCAACGACCTTAGTAAGACTCGTAGCAATTGTTAGAAAGATTTAGAAATTTCTAGAAATAATTTTAAGGAAATCTCGGACGAACGTAAGAAGCTTTACTCTAGGATTAAGACTTTGGACGATATTCTAATGAAAGGGGGCAAACAGATCAGACTATCTTTCTGAATCAACCTCATGATATAGAATTTTATAATCCTATAGATGGCTTAGGTTTTAACAATTCTTGTAACTTGAAAAAGGTAAATATCTAACAATTATATGATATCAAGTACATGGGTTTATGATTAACTTCTTTAATGGCTTTTACTATTTCTTCCGAAATAAATGCCTTAGAAGAATCTAAACGAAAAGTGGGATGTATCCTCCAACCGGTGGTAGTCTCGGGATTTCAGGATGAACGTCCATGAAATGCGAAATCAGAACCGGGAACCACCGAACCTATGGGAGGTACTTCGCCTTCGACTTGGTCTCCCTTTCACGTATCTGGTCCGCTAGATCATTCCATATTAGCTGGGCCACGTCGTATTTCTTTGAGAAAACCACTCCATTGAAGATGCGAAGGATATTCCCGTTCGCCTTGTCGAAGCCGGAGTGTTTTAGGGAGAGACATTTATTGATTATGCCGAACAAGGTCCTCCACGGATGTGGGATCCCGCTGTCTTGAAAATTCGGCAGTTTGGTCAGCGGGGGCTTGTATCCCATCGGGAGATCGAGCACCATGGCCATTAGATTTTTTTCCAGGATGACGTGTCTTGTATTGATCTTCGTTGTATACTGCACTTCATCCCCAACGATGTGGCTCGTCATACAGTTCCAGAATTGCTGGAGGTAGACCATTTGAACTGAGGCTGTCATCGTCAAAGCTAGCCATAGTGGATGTGCCTTTAGAATGGAAATTATTACGTCATCGGGACATCGAATTGTGGAGAGATCCAATTGATAGTTGTTGTCGTGGATCGGCAACCTACTATCAGAGGGACGGATATGAGAATATTCTTGATATGCCATATCTGCAAAGAATGAAATAAACTTCATTAGATAAAATATTCATATATGAATTAATCGAATTAAATTTGCACATAGAAAAATTCAAACAATTTCTAAGAGTTAAGGTTTATTTGCGAAAGTCTTTGTAAAAAAAATTGCAAAGTTTACTAAGTCTCGTAAGTGTATTTTTATTCGATCGGGAATTTATTCGAACGTTAATTTTTCGATCGAAAATTTTCAAAATCTTGGAGATAAACTTGAAAAATTTTCTAAGTCATTTTCAGCGTGTTTTTATTCGAGTGACAATTTATTCGATCGTTAAATTTTGCGATTGAATAAAAATGTGTCGAATAACTCAAGTTTTTTGCCGATGATTTTTACGGTAGATAAAATGTTATCGAAAACAATAGTTTTTCGCTGAGTAATTTTGTGATCGAATAAAAAGTTGTCGAAAAACATAAGTTTTTGCCATGTAGTTTTGCGATCGAATAAAAGAATATCGAAAAACTTATAGTTTTTGCCTCTTATTCTTGCGATCGAATAAAATTTAATCGAAAAGGTAAGTTTCCGCCGCAAAGTTTTACGATCGAATTAAAATATATCGAAAAAAAAGGTTTTCGACGCTGAGTTTTGCGATCGAGTAAAACTCAACGAAAACAAAAGTTTTTCGACGACACTGTTTGCGATAAGAACTTTTTCGATCGAAAATTTTTGAATCAAACAGTAAACGCATGACACGAAAATTTCGATTTCTGGGTAAATCTTGAGTTAATCTGGATTCGATACGTTCAGAAAACAGTTGCGAATCAAAATATCATGATTTTAACCCAAAGAGTCGAGTTTAATCACGTTGATTTGAGAGTTTAAAATCGTTTTTAGTCGAAAAAGTATGAAAATGAAATTTCTTCTTGAAAAATTGTTTGCAAATCGTGTGTTTTTAACCAGAAAGTGATTCGAAACGTGTTTCTACCTTCGAAATCGGCGAGTTATATGACATATTTCTGAAGATTGAGAGCTTTGTTGAAATCGCCGAAGTGAGTTCGAAGTTGATTCTCGGAAGTCGAAAAGTTTTTCGAGTGAAATGAGTTGCGTGTGAGTGAGTTTTTCGATCGATAAAGTGGTATTAATACTTTACGATCAGGTAAGGTTAAAATACTTTGGGCCGTAATAATTATTTTGGGCTTTCGTTAAAATTCAAGTCTGATTAAACTTAAAATTTAATATTTTATGGATTATCCCAAAAATAAATCGCATAATACTCCCTGTATTTCTGAAAGAAATGAAATTATCTCATAATGTTGATGAAATTCAGTATTTGACTCGTCGGATGAGCTCAAAATTTTCTGTGATGTTTAGAAAAAAAATATTAGAAGTCATGTTTTACAAGTAAATCATATAATAGATAAGAACAACTCATTTAAAACTCCCCCTCAACAATTACATGTTTGAACTTTTCGTCATCTAAGCATATATTTAGTACAATTTGGCATACAAAAATTTACTATTTAAGTACAAGTAATGCATTTTAAGCAATTAAGCATAGATTCATTAAAATTTTGCGTTTTTCAAAAAAAGTTTCGCATTTTATCAATTCTGAGCCAATGCATTTAAAATGTGCGAACAATATTTTCAATAATAAAAAATATTTTTATTATAAAAATTTTGTTTTGGGGTCAGATTGGACATTTTGATCATTATCACGCAAACATTTTTCATGACATATAAAATAATAAATTGCCGTCAAATCATGTAACTAAACTAATATTCTACGATCATAGTATGAATCATTTTGACAACTCTCGCAAGTTTCGCTCATAGTACTCAATTTATTTTTATCATGGAAATATTTAGTAGATATATCACTCATATCATCACGACAAAATTATATCAATGAATTTGTTATCGTAGCATATTTAATCAACTTACTAAGTGAAAGTTCATCATTTTGAATCAAATGGACTTTGAAGGGATTATTTTTAGGCTCTTACTAAAAGGGTAGGATAGTTTTGAGGATTAGTGAGCTTAAAAAATTCTTCAAAGCCAGGGGCCCTTTTTGAAATTCATTTCTGATCGTTTAGCTTTTCTTGCTCAGGATGAGGCTCGTCTACTTTACAAAACTTTGAGAGATAAAATTTTCTTTTTGGGTCGAGACCGAGTTCCTTTCGAAGGTTCCACAGTTATGGAGTTCGAACCCAAGACCGTGCTTCTCTTCTCATTCTATTTATAAGATCTAGATTATCGTTGGAGAAGTTCACTTCGAGGTGCTTCTATTCTAAGAGTATACGAGATTATCTAGGAGAAGTTCACAGCGAGATCCGTGTTTCTCTTCTATAATGATTGAGAGTTGTATCTCTTTTCTCCCCCTCTTTTTCTTGATTGAGCAACACCGAAACTTAGGAATAATGTTAAAGGCTTTATCGGGTTTCATAAGAAAAAGAATGTCGAAGAAGGCTCAAAAGGGATATCTAGAGGTAAAAGTAAATGATTTATAATATGGGTCTAGTGAGGAATGTCGTAATTTGCCCTTATCATTTTCATAGACTAACAGAAAAGTAAGAATGAATGAAGCTATGAAGTACAAACTAAAAGGTATTCATTTGAAGTGTGACACACTCAAAAATAAAAATAGAGGCTCAAAGTCTCACATATATGATGTGACTTTTTGTCTGAAGAAACAAACTAGGCTCTTTGAATAAGAGAAAGTCACATGAATTTTTTAGACAAAGTATTTAATAATATATCAAAGAAATATTTTTGTGAGTATTTCAAAATAGGCAAAATTATCGTCATCCCCCATTTTTTTAATTTTATTATTATTATTTTTATATACTATTTTATTTTTAATTTTCTGTGTAAAAACAATTTGAAGAATAGAGTCACGCAAGATAATCAAAGAATATCAAGAAGCACATATAATATTATATAGAAGCATAATAGAGCATGTAAAGCACTTTTTAAAGTAAGATTGAGATTCAACATGCCTAACTTAGCAATAAGGAAATTGGAATCGTTTTTCATCCAATGCCTTGGTGAATAAGTCGGCATGTTGAAGCTCCGTTCTTACAAAATACATATCTATAGTGCCTTTTTCTACATTATCTTTCATAAAATGATAGCGAATATCTATGTGTTTTGTGCGTGAATGGTGAACATGATTGCAAGTTATGGCAATAGCACTTTGAGAATCACTGTAAATGGGAATGTTATCAAATTCAAACCCGTAATCGCGTAGTTATGTCCGCATCCATAGAACTTGCGAGCAACAGCTGGCAGCCGCGACGTACTCCACCTCGACCGTCGAGGCTGACACACAATTTTGCTTCTTTGAGGACCAACATACCAACTTTTCGCCTAAAAATTGTGCTCCGCCAGACGTGCTTTTTTTGTCCATTCGACAACCTGCATAATCAGCGTCAGTATAGCCTATTAATCTATCAGTACCTTTCGTATACCACAACCCTAAGTTGGGAGTTACTTTGAGATAACATAGAATTTGCTTGGCTGCATGCATGTGGGACTCCTTTGGGTCAGCTTGAAAACGTGCACAGAGACAAGTGGCGAACATGATGTTTGGCCGGCTGGACGTCAAGTAGAGAAGATATCCGATAATGCTATAGGTTGTGATGTCGACTGCCTTGCCAGACGGATCAACATCCAATTTGCAGTTTGTTGATATGGGAGTTTTCATCGGTGTGCTCTTGTCTTGATTAAATCTCTTCAGAATATCTCAGATATATTTGGTTTGACTGATGAAGATTCCATCTTCGAGTTGCTTTACTTGTAGTCCAAGAAAGAATTGGAGTTCTCCCATTAAGCTCATCTCGAATTTGGTCTTCATGAGTTCACCAAATTTCTGACAGAGACGTTCATTCGTCGAGCCGAAGATGATGTCATCAACGTAAACTTGAACGATCATCAGGTCTTTGCCTTGTCTTTTGATGAAGAGTGTCGTATCGATGGTGCCTCTTATGAAGTTGGACTTGACTAAAGATTTGCTTACGACATCATACCAAGCACGAGGGGCTTGTTTTAGTCCATAGAGAGCTTTGTCCAATCGATAGGCATGATCGGGATGATTCTCGTGCACGAACCCGTCGGGTTGAGCGACGTAGACTTCTTATTTTAACACATCGTTGAGAAAGGAATTTTTAACATCCATTTGATAGACTTTGAAGTCTTTACGAGCCGCGTATGCTAGAAATAGTCGAATTGCTTCGATACGTGCAACCGGAGCATACGTCTCGTCATAATCAATTCCTTCTTGTTGATTGTACCCCTTGGCTACGAGTCTTGCTTTACTCCTGATTACTTTACCGTTCTCGTTCTTCTAATTCTTGAAAACCCATTTAGTTCCAATAATTGTTTTGCTTTGCGGTCGAGGAACTAATGTCCAAACTCATAGACGCTCGAATTGGTTGAGTTCATATTTCATCGCGATTACCCAATCAGGGTCTTTAAGGGCTTTGGCTACCTTGATTGGTTCGTTTTGTCTGAAGAAGCATGCTAATAATCCTCTTTGTTTAGACGTCCTAGTGCGTACTCCACTTGAACGATCACCTATTATTTGGTTAATAGGATGAGCTGGAGTCCATTTGCGTTCATGAGGAAGAAGCGAAGTAGATCCTTTGTTGATTTTTAGATCGAGACATCTTGAATTGATGGACTGATCATTCGTAGTTGGGAAATTTAATTATGAGGTTGAATTGGAAGGAATTTCCTCATCTGCATTTGTAGGAGCTCCAGCACTAGTTGAAGATTCAGAATTAGGAGAATCTGTAACATTTGTCGGAGTTTGAGGATTATGAGTCTCATTTTGAATTTCTTCCGTAGAGGGAGAAGGAGCACTGCTTGGTATAGAATGAGACGAAGCACGCATTTGAGACTCGTTCCGATAAAAATGTTCAAATAGAAATCCAAATCTTAAAGGTTAGCGGGAATTGCTTCTCTTGACTTTGAGGTAGAAGTTGTTGGAAGTTGTTGTCTTTGTGCCAACACGCCTATAAGCTCGGGTTCTGAACTGTTTTGTTCAGAAGCCAAATCGGTCACTTCCTTGAAAGTGACGATGTAGCTTTCCAAGATAGTACGCGAAAACTTGCTATAGACCCGGTATGCTTTAGAAGTGGATGAATATCCAACGAAGATGGCTTCAAATACTTTAGGGTTGAACTTGCTTCGATGCTCCCGATCATTGGCCGCAAAACATTTGCACCCGAATACTTTAAAGAATGAGATATTCGGTATCCGTTGATTAACTATCTCATACGACGTCTTTTCAAAGCGTTTGTGAATAATCGTCCGATTTTGCGTAAAGCACGCGGTACTCACTGCTTCAGCCCAAAGAAAATGAGGTAGACCGGAATGTATTAGCGTTGTTCTTGCAGCTTCAAGAAGAGTCCGGTTCCTCCGTTCTACGACGCCATTCTGTTGAGGCGTTTTAGCGGCTGAAAATTGTTGAATAATTCCAAGTGACTGATAGTAATTATTGAGACGTTGATTCTTGAATTCAGTTCCGTTATCAGTCCGGATTACTTGGATTTTCTTTTGCAGGAGATTCTGAGTCGTATTCACAAAACTGATTATCAAGTCTCCAGTCTCATCTTTTGTTCGAAGATATCTTGTCCATGTGTAGCGAGAATAATCGTCGACAATTACTAACACATATTTACGACCGTCGATGCTTTGTGTATGCATTGGTCCACAAAGATCCATGTGAAGTAATTCCAAGGGTCAAGATGTAGAAGCAACTTGCTTGAGTTTGTGTGATGCTCGCTTCATTTTTCCCATTTGACAAGCCGAACAAGTATGCTATTGATGTATGGAAATAGTTGGTAGACCGTGTACCAACTTTTTGATTGAGAGTTTGTGAAGAGCTTTGAGATTTAGATGAGACAAGCGTTGATGCCATAAGCTGTTCCTTTTGATTGTATTCTGTGAGATGAGGCAAACAGCTGTCGAAGGTCGAACTATTGTCAGATTGATGGTGTATAGATTCGATCTTCGTGATCCTGTTAGAAGTTCTTGATTCTGACTATTTAAAATTCTGCACTGATCAGCTAGAAACACCACTTGAAATCCTTTGTCGTAGAATTATCCTATGCTAAACAGATTGTATTTAAGACCTTGGACGTAAGAGACATCTTTGATCGTCAGATTCTGCAGTAGAATATCTCCAAATCCTAGTATGAGCTGAATCGTTGTTGTTGAATCTGACTTTTCCGTTGTAACGGTTTTGGTAGTTGCTCAGCAATTCTTGATTTCCCGTCATGTTTGTGGAGCAACCAGAATGTAAATACCACACATGATGGATCTGCATAGAAAAATTTTAGAGAGACTTAGGTACCCACTTAGTAATGGGTCCTCTCGGATTAGCAGATTTGGTACGTAAGGTTTGTTCATTTTTGGTTCCTAAACCATTTATGTTTTTAGGTACCCAAACCAACTTGGAATATTTTTTTTTAAGTGGTACCTCATTAGGCAACTTGGCCTTTTGGGCTTGCGTTGGCCTAGATGGTGTCTTGGGAACCCATTGAGGTTGAACCTTACATGGGAGGTTAATTTCAGCGCGGACAAATGTCTTATTAGTCTTAGTGCATGAGAAAATCTTTTCTCTAGCTAGTCTCTTAAGGTGTTTGGCTGAGTGTACTTTGACCGGAAACTTTAAATGAGGACAAGAATGTATCGAGCTATAAGCTTTCTTTATAGCCGGATCTTGTTTCCTTCGAGACTTACGATTTGCATTTGTCTTAGAATGATGGATTATGTTTTTAGAAGTAGAGCCGATTTCAAAATTTGTGCTTTCAAAATTAATGGGCTTTAACTCATATGTCAAAGCAACAACATTAAAATTAGAAACGACTGTCTTCTTACGAGTGTCCATGGTTTTTGATACAGAAGAAAATTTTGAAAATAAGACATTTCTATCATTTTTCTTCTGAAATTCTATCTTAGTCATTGTTTCCTTAGCATGGTTCACCTCTTTTTCTACTCTACCTATGGATGGAGTAGAAAAAGAGTAAGAAAAAATCTTTTTCCTTTTTGAAGCATTTAATGACTCTTTTCCTCCCTTTACGCTTTTTAAAGAAGATTTATCTTCTTTTAAAATATTTTGTAACATAATGGGAGGTGTTTTCTTAGATTCGATCGTGTTTTAAAATAAATGATTTTTCTCTTAAAGTAAAATCAGGACAAGATTTTAACGCTGAGGAAGATTTGAGATTAGAAATCTCCAATAAAAGCTCATTCTTTTCAGCTTTGAAAATTCTTTCTTTCTATTTCTAAAGAAGCGTTTAAATCAGCTATTTTCTTAATAATAGTAGGTGTATAACAGAAAGAAGAATTTTGAAAATGATCAATATTTTCTTCCTGAACTTTAGGAAGATCTTCTAAGGGATATATTGAATTATAGTCACTATACATGTAAATTTCTCGTGTCTTGTAACTATTATTCAATTCGGCGTAGTCAAAGGGGATATCAGTCCTATTAGCGACTTTTCGTTTAGATTCTTCTAAGGAATTTATTTCAGAAGAGTTAATAAAGGCCATTAGAGAAGTTAATCCTAATCCCATATACTTAATATCGTAGAATTGTTTGACATTGACCTTTTTTAAGTTACAAGGATTGTTAAAACATAAGCCTTCTTTAGGATTATAAAATTCTATATCAAGAGGTTCATTTATAAATATAGTCTGATCCGTTTGCCCCCTTTTTGTTAAAAGATCGTCTAAAGTTTTAATTCTAGAGTAAAACTTCTTACGTTCATCAGAGATTTCCTTAAAATTATTTCTAGAAATTTCTAAATCTCCCTGACAATCGTTAAGAGTCTTACTAAGGTCATTTTTTTTTTATATCAGAGGTAGCTATCATAGATTCAAGACTAGTTATGGTTTCTTTAGCATTAGATAAGAGAATATCTAAGTGAATTGTTCTATCTAATTGCTTTTGATTTTTTTTTTCACTAAGAGCTATTCTTTTTTCTAATTCCTTTTTTCTCTTCCGCTCATTCTTCATGTTAGAACCCTTAATTTGTAAAGATTCTAACATGTTTAATAATGTAGAATTAGGCATCGTTACCTCTTGTGATGATGTGTATGCTTTTCTTCATCATCTGACCTCCTTGATGTATTATCATTTGAGGCGTCGTCAAGGTACGCCATTAGAGTAAGATTTTTGTCTTCAGAATATGTGGTATCTTCGAGCCAATGCTCTTGTTCCGCCATTAGAGCTACTCCAGCCTCTTTTTGTTTAGTTAGTTGGAATTTTTTGGTGTAGTAGTTGGCGTCCTTTTTCTGGGGAAGTTTGCATTCTCTGGCGAAGTGCCCTATCTTACCACAATTATAGCACTTTTGTGGTTCTTGCGCGTTTTTAGATTCTGATGACTCGGTCGATCTTTCCTTGTGCTTGGAGCTTGATGTCCGAAGTCTAACCGAAGAGGAGGATTTCTTTTTATAAAACTTTTTGCTCATCATCTTAGTAATGAGAGCCAATTGTTTCTTGAACTCCTTCATGTCTGGCTCAGAGTCTGATTCGGAATCATCTTCATCTTTTGAAGAACTTGGCAACTTGATGCTTTTTTATCCTTGCGAGATCGACTTGTTTTTCTTCAAGAGGCTAGAGCTAAGGAGTCTTCGATCTGCTTGCCCTTAAGTTCTTTTTGTATCTCGCTTATATCTTCTTCGTGTTGAGCGAGATAATCAAAGACGGCGTGGATATCCATTTCGTCTAAATCCTTGTTTTCGGATTTCCATGGATATTTTCTTCCACTATAGTTGAAGAGAAGAGAGAAATCGGATGTTGACCTCCATGTTGGTCTTGAAAATTTCTATCTTCCTCATTTCATTGATAAGAGTTAGATAGCGTTGATAGAGTTCATAAACGTTTTCCTCTGACTTTGCTTTGAATGAGTCGTAGGCCGTGAGAATATTGGCTTTCTTGGCTTTGACTCCGACTTCGGTTCTTTGTATCATTTTGTGGAGTTCATCTCACATAGATTTTGCACTTGATAGACTATCTACTTGCATATAGATGTCGTTAGGAATTCCTTGCATTAGGAAAGTTTTGGCTCCTAAATCCGCTTTTGCTCTTAATTACTCCCCCTTGGTGTATTCACTAGGAATTTTGTGTCTTCTAGTGGCGGGAATGGGAGGATTATTAGTTGCATCACCTTCTTGGATGAACCAAAATTGAGCGGGACCTTCTTGAAGAGAAGCTATCAAATGGTAACTTGATCTTTAGTTTCCAAGAAGTTCAAGAATTGGCTTCTCCAAACGGTGTATTTGCCTCTTCGTAGAATAGGAAGGCGGACGTCGTTTTCGAGTGAGTAAGCATCCATTTGTAGTTGATTGGTAGGATCTTCGTGAAGGTTTGGATCGAAATGGTAAAAATTCTTCACAAGTAACAAACTTCGTCAGTAATGTTTGATTCGTACTTTAAGCAATTTTGTTAAAGAATTTTGAATTTAAGAACGAAAATTTTGAGTATCGTAGAAGATAATTCGGAGATAAATATTTTTCATTAAGATAAATTTTGAAAGTTTATCGAAAATTATTTTTTAAATGTAAGAGTTTTGCAAAGTAAATATCCTATCGAAAAATAGTTTGTCGTATAATTGTTGATCGCAAAAAAATTTTATCGAAAATTTTGTAATCGAAAAATTAAAAGTGATCGAAAAAATTCGTTAAGTTTGACTCAAATAGTTGACTTAAAGTTTTTCGAGTGTGAATTATTCGATCGAAATATGTTTTCGCTAAATTTTGACTCGGAAATTTATATGATCGAAAAACTTGTTTTACGATTACAAGTTTCTCGAGTAAAAATTAGATATTTATTTCGCAAAAACAGTATCCGTCGAAAAAATATGCTTTATTACGCTCGGAAAAAGATATTTATAAATGAATCGAAAAACTCATTATGGAAATAATGTTTTTCGAGTCTTATATTTGAGTAAAACACACGAGAATAGTGTTTGTCATCGAAAAATTTCTCCGCTGCAAACTTATTCGAAAAATATTTTTCGAATCAAGTTTTTCGATTGAAAAACGATCGAAGAACAGCCTTCAAGTTCAATGTAACAGTGAAAAATCCAGATTCAACCAAAAGGTTCAACTTAGGAGCTGGAATTATGGATAATCACTCGTTTCATAGTTCTGAATATGAATAACACAAGATTAACCACGTTTTACAGCAAAATATATCGATTATGAAGAAAATCAAATCAGAATCAAAACTTAATCGCAAACGCAAATATCGATCTAAATCGAAAATCTGAATTAATATGACGTTCTAAGCGATTGAAGTCAGTATGTAAATCATTCCTAACATATAATCTATCACTTAATCAGCAAAATCATCAAAAAAATTCGCAAACATTAAGCACATTGATCAAAATCTATTTCACACGAGTTTTTCGATCGAAAAATCTGGAAAATTATTTTGATCTTATAATCGTGAATTCAATCCAAAAGCGATCACGATCTGCTCTGATACAACTACCGATCAATCTAAGCACGAATTCTAGATATTCGAATACAAAATACCTTCGGTCGAATATCTTCTTTGAAGATCTTGAGAGAGAGTGTTTCTCGATTGTTATTCTCTCTCTTAGAATGTGAATTCAATGCTTGTATTTTTCAAAAAAATGAACTTGTATTGATATTGATAGTGTACATTGTGTTTATAACTATTTACATGATATATTTACTATTCAGTCCTACACTATCAAAACTACTAATTATGCCCCTAATTACAAGGATAACAAAATAACAAAGCACAATTCTAAAGTCTCTTAAGATGTCTTCCCAACGAGAATCCTCGATGGAAACAACCGAGCCCGAAGCCGCGGCTCAGGAGACAGAAACACCGGTTGTTGAGCCCAAAGGTGTCCCTCAATACGTTGAATCTCGTGAGGCCACCGAGTCTGATGAGGAATGCAGACAAAGGGGCTCACGCTATCTCTGCCCCTTTTGCATCTCCTTCTACACAAATGGCTTCGGTGACATCTCCTCTGCCATCATCGGTACAGACAACCACACAGGTTCACATTGAACATGTTTCAACATCCATAGAGATGATACATTCAGTATCATCTTAAGGATTGGATGGAAGCCCCATTGGACCCCCGACATCTTCGGCCTTGGACGTTCCGGCATCACAAGTGCACTCCGACACAACCCATGATCGTGACGGAGCAACGACTTCAAGAAGCCCTCTTCTCAGCCATAATTCTCTTGACGACAGACTGATGGAAAGGATGCTACAAGCCACTGAGACTTTCCGAAGGGATACCGGGAAAGCACAAGTCTCAGAAACAGCTCCATACGAAGCCCACACCACACCCTTAACCTCACCACCACTAACCACCACCATATACACCCCCATACAACCCATCTTAACCACTCAATCCCATCACCTTTACTCATCAACCTATACACCATACCAATCACACAACTTCACGAAATCATCATCTCTCGCCTACTAGCCCTTGAGACAGGGACCCCAGCTGAGGAGAGTCTCTACAAACGGCTAGTAGATGAACCCGAGCTGCCCACCCAAACTCGTTGTCGTGAAGAAAGCTCCCGCACGAAGCGAAGACATGACGATCTCGGTGATCGGGATCGTCATGAGGGGGAGAAACGGCAAAGGAACACAGAAGCGGTCGTGGTCAGAGTCGAGAAAAGAAAACATCGACTCGTGAAGCTGGAGGTTCATCCACCAACCCACCAACCACACAACCCACTACACGCCAACAAACAACTACTACATCCACCACATCTTACACACAAACACTACCTCCTACAAGTCCAAATCTAATCCCGACCTCCAACCTCCTCCAAAATCAACTAGAAGCAGTCGTCTATGATCCACATGTGATCGTAGATGATTACATCTTAAACGAGAAGTGGTTGACGCAATGGGATCCAGAGGAAGCTGCTCAAGCCATGCTTTCCAAGAAGCTTCGGTAGATTTGGTGCTGCTTGAAGACGATGAACTTCAAGAAGGCGAGAACTACAACGCTGCACTCCTCGAACTACCAGAGATGATCAGGCATCAAGTCGACTCCCCTCCTCGCTTATCAAAGGGGACTGTCAGAGTCGAGACGCCTTGGGAGAATGCACGGATTGAAGTTCCGTTTATTGAAGATTTGGAGGGATCCAAATCGCATCAAAAAGCCAAATGAGCTGAATTTACTTGGCATCTCCCAATCGGAAGAAAGGAAGAAGATGGAGCATATCTTCATGCTGAACTACCTTTGTCCGGATCGAAGTAACATCGCAACGGATCAGCTTAGAAAAATTTTCCAGGACAAGCCACCAATCCTCCAACCCTGATATACCACATCGAGCGAGCGGACAACAACCATACTCAAGATGAGATAGACGAAAGCTATCTATCGTTCCTTCCACCAGACGAAGTGTATCGTCTGTTTCAGATGTACAAAAGAAAATACCAGACGCCAACTGATTATATCAAGAAGGAAGGACTCGAGGGGTTAAAGAGATTCATGGTGCGGCAGATCGAGTTCAACACCGCACACGACCTTCAAATTGCCATAGAAAACAATATGAAGAAGGTCAACATGGAGTCTCCGCTCAAGAAAGGCTTCACACTCAACGACTTCCCAGAGAATTACATTTTCAAGAAGCCAGGCCTCGCCATCACAATCGGAATCCAATTATTGGAAAGACGAGAGCGATGATGAAGTCTGAAGTTCACAAATTCTGTGACGGGACGTTGAAGCTCATGAGGAAGAACATCGAGAAGAGGTTAGCGGAGATCATTGAAGAAACGATCTTTGAGAATTCATGCTTAGATCGATCTTTAGTTGATAAAATACGACCTAACACTTTTCATTTCGTCTGCACTTGCTCAAGATGAGTTTCTTCTTTTCTAAGAGGCTTTGAGAGATGGAATCTTCTTTTGTTCTTGGGCCAAGACCGTGTTCCTTTTGAAGGTTTCACAGTTATGGAATTCGAACCCAAGCCCGTGTTCCTTTTGAAGATTATCGTTGGTAAAGTTCACTTCGAGGTGCTTCTCTTCTAGGAGTATAAGAGATTATGTAGGAGAAGTTCACAGCGAGATCCATGTTTCTCTTTTATAATGATCGGGATAAGTTCATAATGTGCATCTCTTTTTCTCCCCCTCTTTTTCTTGATTGAGCAACCCCGAAACTTATGAATAAGGTTGAAGGCTTAATCGAGTTTCAGAACAAAAAGAATGTTGGAGAAGGCTCAAAGGGGATTTCTAGAGGAAAAAGTAAGGTATTGACAATTTGGGCCAAGTGAGGAATTTCATAATTTGCCCTTATCATTTTCATGACGAACTAACACAAAGCAAGTATGAGGTTACGAAGTACAAATCAAAAGACAGCCATTTGAAGTGTGACACACTCAAGAATAAAAATATTGAGGCTCAAATTCTCACATATATGATGTGGCTTTGTGTCTAGTGAAACAAACGAAGCTCTTTGGATAAAAGAATGTCACATGAATTTTTAAGCAAAGAACTAGACATATATCATAGAAATATTTTTGTGAATAAATCAAAATAGACAAAATTATCATCATCCCCCACTTTTATTTTAGTTTATGTTATTATTATTATTATTATATATATATATATACAATATTATTTTTATTTATCTTTTTGTTTATATATAAAAAATTTGAAAGATAAAATCACGCAAGATATAGCAAGGAAGATCAAGAAGCACAAGCATGTGAAGCACATTTCAAGAAAGATTGAGATTCAACATGCCTAGTTTAGCAATAAGTAATTGGAATCGTTTTTCATCCAATGCCTTAGTAAATAAGTCGGCAAGTTGAAGCTCTGTTTTAACAAAATACATATCTACAGTGCCTTTTTTCTACATGATCTTTTATCAAATGATAGCGAATATCTTTGTATTTCGTGCGTGAGTGATGAACATGATTGCAAGTGATGGCAATAGCACTTTGTGAATCACTATAAATGGGAATGTTATTCAACTAAAACCCGTAGTCGTGTAGTTGCGTCTGCATCCATAGATCTTGTGAGCAACAGCTGGCAACCGCGACGTACTCCGCCTCGGCCGTCGACGTTGACACGGAATTCTGCTTTTTTGAGGACCAGCAGACCAACTTATCGCCTAGAAATTGTGCTCTGCCAGACGTGATTTTTCTATCCATTCGACAACCTACATAATAAGCATCAGTATAGCCAATTAATCTAAAATCAGTGTCTTTAGGATAACTTAACCCTAAGTTGGGAGTTCCTTTGAGATAGCGTAGAATTCGCTTGACCGCGTGCTGTGGGACTCCTTCGGATCAGCTTAAAAACGAGCACAAAGACAAGTGGCGAACATGATGTCAGGTCGGCTTGACGTTAAGTAGAGAAGAGATCCACTAATACTCCGATAGGTTGTGATGTTGATTGCCTTGCCAGAAGAATCAACATCCAATTTACAGTTTGTTGACATATGAGTATTCATAGGTGTGCTCTTGTCTTGATTAAATCTCTTCAGAATATCTCGGATATACTTGGTTTGACTGATGAAGATTTCATCTTTGAGTTGCTTGACTTGTAATCCAAGAAAGAATTGGAGTTCGCCCATTACGCTTATCTTGAATTTTGTCTTCATCAGATCACCAAATTTCTGACAGAGTCGTTCAGTTGTCGAGCCGAAGATGATGTATCAACGTAAACTTGAATGATCATCAGGTCCGTGCCTTGCTTTTTGATGAAAAGTGTTGTATCGATTGTTCCTCTTATAAAGTTGGACTTGACTAGAAATTCGCTCAGAAGATCATACCAAGCACTAGGGGCTTGTTTTAGTCCGTAGAGAGCTTTTTCCAATCGATAGACATAATCATGATGATTTTCGTGCACGAACCCGTCGCGATGAGCGACGTAGACTTCTTCTTCTAATACGCCGTTGAGAAAGGCAATTTACGTCCATTTGATAGACTTTGAAGTCTTTATGAGCCGCAAACACCATAAATAATCGAATAGGTTTAATACGAGCAACCAGGGCATAAGTCTCGTCATATTCAATGCTTTCTTTTTTATTGTACCCCTTGGCTATGAGTCGGGCTTTATTCATGATAATTTCACTGTTCTCGTTCTTCTTATTTTTGAAAACCAATTAGTTTGTATAATTGTTTTTCCATGCGGTCGAGGAACTAGTGTCCAAACTCGTAGACGCTCGAATTGGTTGAGTTCATCTTGCATTGCGATCACCCACCGTGTCTTTAAGGGCTTCGACTACCATAAGTGGTTTGTTTTGGCTTAAGAAGCATGTGAATAGTCCGCTTTGTGTAGATGTCCTAGTGCGTACTCCACTAGAAGGATCACCAATTATTTTGATGACAGGATGAGCTCGAGTCCACTTGCGTTCATGAGAAAGAACCGAAGTGGATCCATCATTGATATGTAGATCGAGACATCCTGAATTGATAGGTTGATCATTTATAATAGGAAAATTCATTTCTGAAGTTGAATTGGAAGGAATTTCCGCATTGGCATTTGTAGGAGCTGCAGCACTAGTTGAAGATTTATAATTTAGAAAATCTGGAACATTTGTTGGAGTTTGAGGGTTGGGAATCTATATTGTAATTTATCACCGTAGAAGTGGAAGGTGCGCTGCTTGGTATATAATGAGAGGAAGCATGCATTTGAGACGTTGTGCCAACAACGCCTGTATATAATGAGGTAGATGTTGTCGGAATTTGTTGACTTTGTGCCAACACGCCTGTAAGCCCGGGTTCTGAACGATCTTGTTCAGAAGCCAATTCGGTCAATTCTTGATAAGTGACGTTGTAGCTTTCTAAAATTGTACGAGAAGACTTGATATAGACGCGATATGCTTTTGAAGTTGATGAATATCAAACAAAGACGACTTCAAATGCTTTAGGGTCGAACTTGCTTCGATGCTCTAGATTGTTGGCCACAAAGCATTTGTACCCGAACACTTTGAAGAAAGAGATATTCGGAATCCTTTGATTCATTATCTCGTACTGCGTCTTTTCAAAGGTCAAGATGTGGAAGCTACTTGCTTGATTTTGTGTGACGCTCGCTTCATTTTTCCCATTTGACAAGCCAAACATTGATGCTCTTGATGAAGGGAAATAGTTGGTAGACCATTGACCAACTTTTTGGCAAAGAGCTTGTGAAGAGATTTGAGATTCAGATGAGACATGCGTTGATGCCATAAGCTGTTCCTCTTGACTGTAGTCTGTGAGATGAGGCAAACAGCTGTCGAAGGTGGTAATGTTGTCAGATTGATGGTGTATGGATTAGATCTTTGAGATCCTGTAAGTTCTTGATTCTGACTATTTAAGATTTTGCACTGATAAACTAGAAACACCACTTGAAATCCTTTATCTTAGAATTGTCCTATGCTGAACAGATTGTGTTTAAGACCTTGGACGTAAGAGACATCTTTGATTGTCAGATTCTTCAGAAGGATATCTCCAAAGCCTATTATTGGAGCTGAATCATTGTTACTGAATCTGACTTTTCCGACCGGTCTTGATAGTTGCTCAACAGTTCTTGATTTCCCGTCATGTGTGTGGAGCAACCGGAATCTAGGTACGACACATGATGGATCTGCATAGGATGGTTTTAGAGAGTCTTAGGTACCCACTTATTAATGGGTCCTCTCGGATTGGCAGATTTAGTATGTAATGTTCGTTAATTTTTGGTTCCGAAACCATTGGTTTGCTTCGGTACCCAAACCCACTTAGAAGTAGTTGGTTTAAGTGGTACCTCTTTAGGCAACTCGGCCTATTTGGCTTGCGTTGGCCTAGGTGGTGTCTTGGGAACCCATTGAGGGTGAACCTTACATGGGAGATTAATTTTAGCTCTGACAAATGTCTTATCAGTCTTATACATGAGAAAATCTTTTCTCTAGATAGTCTCCCAAGCTGTTTAGCCGAGTGTACTTGGACTGGGTACCTTAGATGAGGGCAAGAGTGTATCGAGCTATAACCTTGCTTAATAGCCGGATCTTGTCTCGTACGAGACTTAAGACTTGCATTTGTCTTAGAATGATGGTTTTTTTTTTAGAAGTGGAGGCGGATTCAAAATTTGTGCTTTCAAAATTAATAGACTTTAAAGCATAAGTTGAAGCAACAACATGAAAATTAGAAACGGTTGTCTTCTTACGAGTGTCGTTAGTTTTTTATACAGAAGAAAATTTTGAAAATAAGTCATTTCTGTCATTTTTCTTCTTAAACTCTATGCTAGACACTCTCTCCTCTGCATGCTTCATCTCCTTAACTACTCTACCTTTGGATGGAGTAGAAAAAGAATTAGTAAAAATCTTTTACACCTTTGAAGCATTTAAGGACTCATGACCTCCCTTTACGCTTTTTAAAGAACATTCTTCTTCTTTTAAAATAATTTGTAAAGTAATGGGAGGTGTTTTCTTAAATTTGGTCTTGTCCTTAATTAATGATTTTTCTTTCAAAATTAAACCGGGACATGATTTTAAAACTGAGGAATTTTTTAGATTAGAAAATCTCCAATAAAAGCGCATTCTTTTCTGCTTCAAAATTCTTTCTTTCTGTTTCTAGGGAATAGTTCAAATTAGCTATTTTCTTAATAATAGCGTATTATAACAGAAAATAGAATTTTTAGAATGATCATCATTTTCTTCCTTAACTTTAGGAAGATCTTCTACAGGATATAATGAATTATAATCACTAGACAGGTTTATTTCCCGTGTTTTGTAACTATTATTCAAATCAGTGTAGTCAAAGGGGATGTCAGTCCTATTTGTGGCTTTTCTTTTGGATTCTTCTAAGGCATTTATTTCGGAAGAGTTAGTAAAATCCATTAAAAAAGTTAATCCTAAACCCATGTACTTGATATCATATATTTGTTTGACATTTACCTTATTCAAGTTACAGGGATTGTTAAAACCTAAGCCTTCTATATGATTTTAAAATTCTATATCATGAGGTTGATTTAGAAAGTAGTCTGGTCCGTTTGTCCCCTTTTTGTTAGAATATCGTCTAAAGTCTAAATCCTAGAGTAAAGCTTCTTACGTTCGTCAGAGATTTCCTTAAAATTATTTCTAGAAATTTTTAAATCCCTCTGACTATCGCAAAGAGTCTTAATAAGGTCGTTAATTTTTGTCTCAGAAGTAGCTAACCAAGATTCAAGATTAGTTATTTTTTCCTTAGCATTAGATAAGAGAATTTCTAAGTGAACTTCCTTATCTAGTTCCTTTTGGAAATTATTTTCACTAAAGGCTAGTCTCTCCTCGAATTCTTTTGTACTTTTCCTCTCATTTTTCATGTTAGTATACTTAATTTGTAAAGATTCTAACATGATTAATAATGTAGACTCAGGTGTACCTACCTCTTGAGATGAGGTTGATGCTTTGTTTTCGTCGCCGGACCTCCTCGTTGAGTTTTCGTCTGAGTCATCATCAAGAAATGCCATGAGATCTAGATTGTCGTTGTCAGAATCCATTGTGTCTTCTTGTCAGTGCTCTTGTTCGGCCATTAGAGCTACTCCAGCTTCCTTTTGTTTAGTTAGTTGAATTTTCTTTGAGTAGTAATTGGCGTCTTTCTTCTTAGGAAGATTGCCTTCTCTGGCGAAGTGTCCTATCTTGCCACAATTGTAGCATTTTTGTGGCTCTTTGGCATTTTTGGATTATGACGACTCGACTGGTCTTTCCTTGTGTTTAGAGTTTGAGGTCCGAAGTTTATTAGCCGAGGAGGAGGATTTCTTTTTGTAGAACTTTTTGCTCATCATTTTAGTAATGAGAGCCAATTGTTTCTTGAACTCTTTCATATCGGGCTCGAAATCCGATTCTGATTCGTCTTCATCTTCGGAAGAACTTGGCAATTTGATGCTTTTATCTTTACTAGATTGACTAGTTTTTCTTTCCAAAACTAGAGCTATTGAGTCTTTGATCTGTTTGCTCTTTTGTTCTTTTTGTATCTCGCTAATGTCTTCCTCGTGTTGAGCGAGATTGTCAAATACGGCGTGAATATCCATTTCGTCCAAGTCCTTGTTTTGACGAATTTGCATGGATATTTTCTTCCACTCCGGTTGAAGAGAAGAAAGGAATCGGATATTGACCTCCATATTGGTCTTGAAATTTTTTATTTTCCTCATCTCGATAAGAAGAGTCAAATAGCGTTGATAGAGTTCGTAAAGATTTTCCTCCGTATTTGCTTTGAATGAGTCGTAAGCTGTGAGTATGTTCGATTTCTTAGCTTTGACTCCGACTTTGATCCGTTGCATCATTTTGTGGAGTTCGTCCCACATAGCCTTAGCCTTTGATAGACTATCTATTTGCATATAGATGTCATTCGGAATGTCTTGCATCAGGAAGATTTTGGCTCCGAGATCTGCTTTAGCTCTTAATCGCTCCCCCTCAATATGTTCACTAGAAATCTTGAGTCTCCTAGTGGAAGGAATGGGAGGATTATTTGAGGCATCTCCTTCTTGGTTAAGCCAAAATGGAGCGGGTCCTTCTTGAAGAGAAGCTATCAAATTTGTAGCTTGATCTTTTGTCTCCAAGAAGTTCATGAATCGGCTTCTCCATACGGTGTATTCGCTTCTTCGTAGAATTTGAGGATGGACATCGTTTCAAAGTGAGTAACCATCCGTTGTTTGTAGTTGATTGGTAAGATCTCGTGAATGTTTGGAATTAAAATGGTAAAAGTGATTCACAAGTGACAAACTTAGTTAGTAATGTTTGTCTCGTACTTTAAGCAATTTCCTTTTCGAACCTATTTTTCGGCTTAAAAATGGATTGTTTTTTATTACGACAAAACATATTTGCTATAAAAATTGATACTTCAAAATTTTGTTAAAGAAATTTGAATTTATGATAAAAAAAATTTAGTATCGAGAAAGATTATTTGGAGAGAAATATTTTTCGTAAGTTTTGAAAATTAAGATTTGTGTAAAATGTGTGTGTGTTTGAAAATTCAGTAATTGAAAATTTTTTTCGAGCAATACAATTTTTCGATTTGAAAAATTTCTATCCTTATAATCGAAAAAGATTTTCGATAGTTTTATGTTTTTCGAGGTATGTTTATCGAAAATTATTTTTCGAACGAAAAAGTTTTGCAACGAAAATTACCATATCACAAAATAGTTTGTCGATCGCTGAAGAGAATTTTTTATTGTGCTTTGTAATTTTATTATCCTTGTACTTAAGGGCGTAATTAGTAGTTTTGATAGTGTAGGACCAAATAGTAAATATACCATGTAAATAGGTATAAATACAATGTACACTATCAAAATCAAAAAATACAAGTTCATTTTCAGATAATCACGAGCATTGAATTCATATTTTAAACGAGAGAGAATACAATCGAGAATCTCGGAAATCTAACAACATCTTTTAAGATCTTCAACGCGGATATTCGACCGAACGTAATTCGTAAGATTTCTTATTCGAATACCGAGAATTCATGCTTAGATTGCTTGTTGATTGATGAATTAGGATCTAACAATTGGTATCATAGCGAGGTTGTGATTGATTTTGGATTGAATTCGCAATTTTAAGATCAAAATAATTTTAAAGATTTTTCGATCGAAAAACTTGCGTGACTTGTATTTTGATCAATATGCTTAATGTTTGCGAATTTTGTTGATGATCTTGCTGATTAAGTGATATATTTTACGTCAGGAATGATTTACGTACTGTTTTCAATCGCTTCGAACGTCATATTAATTAAGATTTTCGATTTAGATCGATATTTGCATTTGCGATTAAGTTTTGATTTCGATTTGATTTTCATAATATTTGATATATTTTGCTGTAAATGTGGTTAATCTTGTGTTTGCTCATATTAAGAACGAAGAAACGAGTGATTATCCAGAATTTCATCACCTAACTTGAACATCTCGGTTGAATCTGAAATTTTCACCGTTACATTGAACTTTGTTGTTCTTCGATCAGATTTTCGATCGAAAAAACTTGGCTCGAAAATTAATTTTCGAATAAGTTTGCAGCCGAGAAATTTTCGATGACAAACACTGTTCTCATGTGTTTTACTAGAAAATAAGACTCGAAAAAAATTATTTCGATAATTATTTTTTCGATTCCCAGATAAATATCTTTTTCGAACGTAAATAAGCATAAACGTTTTCGACGAATACTGTTTTCGACGAATACTGTTTTCTCTAATTTTGACACGAAAAACTTGTTTTACTATTACAAGTTTTTCGACCTCAAGATTTTCGATCATCTAAATTTTCGAGTAAAACTTTAGCGAAAACATATTTCGATCAAATAATTCACACTTGAAAAACTTTGAGTCAAACTTAACAAAATTTTTCGATCACTCATAATTTTTCGATTACAAATTTTTCGATAAAAGTTTTGAGATCAATAATTATTCGAGAAACTATTTTGCGACAGGAAATTTACTCTGAAAACTCTTACGTTCGAAAAATAATTTTCGATAAATACAACTTAAAACTTATACAATCGAAAATCTTTTTCGATCATAGGTTCGAAATTTTTTTTAATCGAAAAATTTATTGTTCGAAAAACTTTCCGGTCACTGCTCAAACACACACACATTTTACACTATTTTGAAAGAAATCAAATTTCATAATTTTCAAAACTTACGAAAAATATTTGTCTACGAATTATCTTCTACGATACTCAAAATTTTCGATCTTAAAATCAAAGTTATTTAGCAAAATTTTGAAGTATCGATTCTCATATCAAATATTTTTTAAATCAAAATAATTTCTCTTTAACAACCTAAAAATTGGTACGAAAGGGAAATTGTTTAAAGTACGAATCACACATTACTAACGAAGTTTGTCACTTGTGAAGCACTTTCATTACAATTCCATACTTTCACGAAGATCCAGCAAATCAACTACAAATGGATCCAAACAGTGCAGAGTTTTGAATAGTCAGAATCAAGAACTTCTCACAGGATCACGAAGATCTAACCTATACACAATCAATCTGACATCAGTTCGACCTTCGACAGTTATATGCCTCATCTCTCATACAACAATCAAGAGGAACAGCTTATGGCATCAACATGTGTCTTATCTCAATTTAAAAGCTCTACCAACAATTTCATCTAACCAAGAGCATCACTGTTCGGCTTATCAAATGGGTAAAATGAAGCGAGCGTCACACAAACTCAAGCAAGTTGCTTCTACATCTCGACCCTTGGAATTACTTCACATGGATCTTTGCGGACCAATGCGTACCCAAAGCATTAACGGTCGAAAATATGTGTTAGTAATTGTCGATGATTATTCTCGCTACACATTGACAAGATATATCCGAACTAAAGATGAGACTGAGACTTGATAATAAGCTTTGTGAATACAACTCAGAATCTCTTGCAAAAGAAAATCCAAGTAATCAGAACGGACAACGGGACTGAATTCAAGAACCAGCGTCTTAACAACTTTTATCAAACACTTGGAATTTTTCAACAATTCTCGGCCGCAAAAACGCCACAACAAAATGGTGTCGTAGAAAGAAAGAACCGGACTCTAGTTGAAGCTGCAAGAACTATGCTCATATACTCCGGTCTTCCTCACTTTCTATGGGCTGAAGCAGTGAGTACAACATGTTTTACTCAACACAGGACAATTATTCACAAACGCTTCGAGAAGACACCATATGAGTTAATTAATCAAAGAATCATTTCTCATTCTTCAAAGTATTTGGTTGCAAGTGTTTTGTGGCCAACGATCTGGAGCATCGAAGCAAGTTCGATCCCAAAGGCTTTGAAGGCATTTTTGTCGGATATTCCTCTACCTCAAAATCTTATCGCGTCTACCTCAAGTCTTCTCGTACAATTCTTGAAAGTTACAACGTCACCTTTCAAGAAATGACGGAATTGGCTTCTGAACAAAACAGTTCAGAACCCGAGCTTACTGGCGTGTTGGCACAAGGTCAACAACTTTCGAAACTTCTACATCAACGTCAAATGAAGCGATTCCCGCTGACCATGAAGATTTAGATTCTCTATTCGAATACTTTTATCGGAACAAGTCTCAAATGCTTGCTTCGTCTCACTCAACACCAAGCAGTGCCACATCTCCCTCAATGGAAGAAATTAATAATGAGACTCCTCCTCTTCAAAATCCGACAAATGTTGGAGAATCTACTTATTCAGAATCGTCATCTAGTACTGCAGTTCCTACAAATGCAAATGAGGAAATTCCTATCGACTCAACATCTCATTTGAATATCCCAACTCTGAATGATCAACCCATTAATTCAGGATATCTCGATCTCCAATCCAATGACGAATCTACTTCAGTTATTCCTCACGAACGCAAATGGACTCGAGCTCACCCTACTGATCAGATTATCGGTGATCCTTTAAGTGGCGTACGTACTAGGACGTCTACACAAAGCGGTTTATTAACATGCTTTTCTAAGCCACAACGAACCAACTAAGGTAGCCGAAGCTCTTAAGGACCCGGATTGGGTAATTGCGATGCAAGATGAACTCAACCAGTTCGAGCGTCTATAAGTTTGGACATTGGTTCCTCGACCACAAGGCAAAACAATAACGAACAAAATGGGTTTTCAAGAACAAAGAAAATGAGAACGTGAAGTAATCAGGAATTAAGCACGACTCGTTGCTAAGGGATACAATCAACAAGAAGGAATTGATTACAACGAGACATATGCTCCGGTTGCACGTATTGAAGCTATTCACTTATTTCTTGCATATGCGGCTCACAAAGACTTCAAAGTCTATCAAATGGACGTCAAAACTGCCTTTCTAAACGGCATCTTAAAAGAAGAAGTCTACGTCGCTCAACTCGAAGGGTTCATACACGAGAACCATCCTGATCATGTCTATCGATTGGATAAAGCTCTCTATGGACTAAAACTAGCCCCTCGTGCTTGGTATGATGTTCTGAGCGAATTTTTGGTCAAATCCAACTTCATCAGAGGAACAATCGATACGACCCTTTTCATCAAAAAGCAAGGCAAAGACTTGATGATCGTTAAAGTTTACGTTGACGACATCATTTTCGGATCGACGAATGAACGTCTCTGTCAGAAATTTGGTAATCTCATGAAGACCAAATTCGAGATGAGCTTAATGGGAGAACTCCAATTCTTTCTTGGATTACAAGTCAAGCAACTCGATGATGGCATTTTCATCAGTCAGACCAAATATATCCGAGATATTCTGAAGACATTTAATCAAGACAAGAGCACACCGATGAATACTCTTATGTCTACTAATTACAAAACTGGATGCTGATCCTTCTGGAAAGGCTGTCAACATCACCACCAATCGGAGCATTATCGGATCTCTTCTCTACTTGACATCCAGCCGACCCGACATTATGTTTGCAACTTGCCTATGCGCCCGTTTTCAAACCAACCCAAAGGAGTCTCACATGAATGCCGTCAAGAGGATTCTACGATATCTCGGGTTGTCGAATGGACAGAAAAAGCACGTCTGGCGGAGCACAATTTTTAGGCAAAAAGTTGGTCTGGTGGTCTTCAAAGAAAAAAAATTGTGTGTCAACATCGACGGCCGAGGCGGAATACGTTGCGCCTGCCAGCTGTTGCTCGCAAATTCTATGGATGCGGACACAACTACGCGATTACGGGTTTGATTTCAATAACATTCCCATTTATAATGATTCTGAAAGTGCTATAGCCATTACTTGCAATCATGTTCATCATTCACGCACGAAACACATAGACATACGATATTATTTTATAAAACATCATGTAGGAAAAGGCACGATAGATATGTATTTTGTTAAAACAGAGCTTCAACTTACCGACTTATTCACTAAGGCATTGGATGAAAAACGATTTCAATTCCTTATTGCTAAATTATGCATGTTGAATCTCAATTTTACTTGAAATATGTTTTACATGCTCTACTGTGCTTCAATTTGATATTCTATGTGCTTTTTAATATTTCTTGATTATTTTGCGTGACTCTATCTGTTAAGATTTTTTAAAAATAAAAATTAAAAATTTAAAAAAATATATATATATATATGATATATTTTATTTTTATTTTATCTTTACATAACATAAATATATATAAAAATACATATATATATATAAATAGTATAAATAGAAAATGGGGGATGACGATGATTTTGACCATTTTTGAAATTACTCACAAAAATGTTTCTTCGATATATATGATTAAATTCTTTGCCTAAAAATTCATATGACATTCTTTTATTCAAAAGAACTTTGTTTGTCTCACACGACACAAAGCCACATCATACGTGTGAGTATTTGAACCTCAATTTTTTTTGTGTCACACTTCAAATGACTATTTTTTGGTTTGTCCTTCGTAGCTTCATCTCGCTTTTGTGTTTAGTTTGTCATGAAAATGATAAGGGCATACTAGGAAATTCCTCACTTGGCCTAAATTATAAATCCTTTACTTTTTACTCTAGAGATCCCCTTTGAGCCTTCTCCGACATTCCTTTTCTTTATCAAACACCCGATTAAGCCTTCAACATTATTCAAATGATTCGGAGTTACTCAATAAAGAAAAAGAGGGGGAGAGCTAAAGTGATGCACATTACGCATTTCTCAATCATTATAGAAGGGAAACACTGATCTCACTGTGAACTTCTCCTAGATAATATCGTATACTCCTAGTAGTGAAGCACCTCGAAGTGAACTTCTCCAATGATAATATAGATCATATATGTAGTGAAAATGAGAAGAGAAGCACAGTCTTGGGTTCGAACTCCATAACTGTGAAACTTTCTAAAGGAACACAGTCTCGACCCAAAATCAAAGAAGATCTCATCTCTCAAAGCCCTGAAAAGAAATTACTATAAAAAGAAAAAGCAAATGGATCAGAATAGAATCTCACAAAAAGGGTCCCTGGAAGAGAAGAATATTTAAGCTCACTAACCAAAAATTTCTACCCCTTAGTCAGAGCCTAAAAATAATCCCTTAAAAGTCCCTTTGATTCAAAATGACAAACTCTCACTTGGTAAGTTGATTAAAAATACTACGATAACAAATTAATTGATATAATTTTGTTGTGATGATAAGAGTGATATATCTACTAAAAATCTCCTTGATAAAAATAATTTGAGTGATATGAGCGAAACTTGCAAGAGTTGTCATAGTGATTCATACTATGCTTTTAGAATACTAGTTTAGTTACATGATTTTATGGCAAATTAATGTTATATATGTCTTGGAAATTTTTGTGTGATAATATTCAAAATAAATAAATCTGACCCCAAAAAAAATATTTTTTTCGCACATTTTAAATGCATTAATACATGCATTGGTTCATAATTGCTAAAATTCGATTAACTATTTTGTAAAACGCAAAATTTTTAAAGAAACTATGCTGAAGTGTTTGAAATGCGTTAATTGCACTTAAATCGGAAATTTTCATATGTACCGAAAATACGTGTAGGTACTGAAAAGTTTATTCATGCAATTGTTGAGGGGGAGTTTTTATCTGAGAATTTGTTATTATCTTCTACATTCGTAGAAACTTGAATTCTAACATTCTTTAAGCCTCGCAGAAAATTTAGAGCTCATCCGAGGAGTCAAATGTTGAATTTCATCAACATTAGGAGATAATTTCATCTCTCTCAGAAATGCAGGGAGTATTATGCAAATTATTTTTGGGTTAATTCATAAATTTTTTTTTCTTCAGACCTGAATTTATCTAAAAGCCCAAGAATTTTGTTTTTACGGTCCAAAATAATTTTTACTTTACCCGATCGCAAAGTATTAATATCACTTTATCAATCGAAAAACTCTCTCACACGCTACAAATTCTTAATCGAAAAACTTTTCATCTTCTAAGAACATCTTCGAACCGACTTCGGCATTTCAATCGAAATTCCTAATTACTCAGAATTTTTAGATTAAACGTGCTGATTTCGAAGGTAGAAACTATTCATTTCATGTTCAAAAACATCTGATTCTCTAGCATTTTCACGAAAAAAATTTGAAGAAAGTTCATGTTTATATTTTCGACGAAAATGATTTTTCGAGCCTCAAATCAAAGTGTTTAAACTCAATCTTTTGGGTTAAAATCATGATATTTGGATTGGCCACTGTTCTCTGAACATTCCGAACCCAGATAAACTCATGATTTACCCATAAATCGAAGATTATGTTTTACGTATTTACTATTTGATTTGAAAATTTTCGATCGAACAAGTTTGTGTCGCAAAAGGTGTCATCGAAGAACTTTAGTTTTCGTTAAAATTTTATTCGATCGCAAAACTCAGCGTCGAAAACCTATATTTTTATTCGATCGAATAAAATTCGATATTCTTTTATTCGATCGCAAAACTACGCGGCGAAAAACTTAAGTTTTTCGACAATTTTTTATTCGATCGAAAACTTATTCAGCGAAAAACTATTGTTTTTAATAACATTTTATTTGATCGTAAAAGTCATTAGCGAAAACTTGAGTTATTCGACACATTTTATTCGATCGCAAAATTTATCAATCGAATAAACTGTTACTCGAATAATAATATGCTGAAAAGGACTTAGAAAATTTTTCAAGTCTTAGAAAATTTTCGATCGCAAATTTTAAAGATCGAATAAATTGTTACTCGAATAAAAACACGCTTCTAAGACTTAGTTAATTCTACAAATTTTTCAAATTTTCAGTAAGTCTTCCGCGATAACTCTTTAAACATACAATTTTCCTCTACATTCATTCTTAATCAAATTCATTCATTCATGAAAATTTATCGACTAATGAACCTAATATTATTTTTGCAAATATGGCAACTCCCAACTACCTTCATATTTACTCATTTGAAGTTATATGTCAGTCCAAGACATCAACTTCCAACTTGATTTAACGACGTTTCGGTGTCCAGATGACGTCATAATATCCATCCTCAAAGGACACCTCTTATGGCCAGCCTTGACCATGACGGCCACTGTACCAATGGTCTATCTCCAGCAATTCCGGGGATGCATGCAGAGTTTCGTCAACGGCGATAGCATGGACTATATGACAAAGCTCAACACAAGACACATCGCCCTGACGAAAAAACTAATGGCCATGGTGCTCGATCTCCCGCACTATGATGAATACGACCAACTTCCAACGGATGCGGAGATCGTAGAAGACATGCTCCGGATGGGATACAAACCACCTCTAACTAAACTGGCCAACCTTCAAAATAGCGGGATTCCTCATCTATGGAAGACATTGTTCGGCATCATCAACAAATGCCTCTCCCCAAAACACTCCGGATTCGACAAGGCAAATGGAAACATCCTTCAAATTTTTCACGGAGTGGTCTTCTCCAAAAGATATGACGTGGCCCAGCTGATTTGGAACGATCTAGCGGACTAGATGCGTCAGAGAGAGACAAAGCCGAAGGCCAGATCTCTTCCATATGTCCGGTGGTTCCCGGTAATGATCTCGCATTTCATGGAAGTCCATCCAGAGATCCCGAGATTACCACCAATTGCGGACTATACTCCACCACGCCTTCGTTTCTTCCACAACCCGAAGGCCGCCAATCTAGCACTCCAATCAATGTTGATCTCATTGGAGCTGCTCTGTTTGTTGGGAAAGGTACCCGGTTTGTACCCGAGACGCAACGCCCCGGGATACGGTGCGGAATAAAAAATTTTCCGGGTTCCTTCGCAGCTCGGATCGAAAACTCTAATCACGTTGACACGTAATAGGGCGGGTCATACCCGTGAGAGATTACCTTTGAAGCGAGTGGCAGCTCCTCGTCGATTGCGTCGTCGGCCACGGTCGTGTTGGGTATCGTCTAGATCGTCACGCCGACCTCGCAGTGTACCACGGTTTCGATTCTCCGAAGATGGCTAGAGAGAATTGATCCGGCGCTCGGGAGAGTGGTTTGCGTTTGTGTGTTCGTGTTTCGATTCTCGGGTCGAGAAATTTCGCGTCGATTCTCTTCTCGTGCCCTTTTTTTTACGAGGGTCTCACCCTTATTTATTAGCAGGGGAGGACAAAATTTTCAGCCCTAAACAAGGCTAAAATCTCGAAATATTTGTTCCTAAATATAAGAGATATTCTTGCCAAAATATTTCTCCTAATTGAATTCAAAATTTTATTAAAGGAACATACTATAAATAGAAAACTAACTAAGATATTAAAATATCTTCAAATATGGTAAATAAAGTTCGAAATTTATATAAAATATAAATTCGAATTTTAGTTTTAATAAATAATATTCCAAATTTTTTATTACCATATTTGTAAATTACGAAAATACCCTTTAAGGCATTTTTCGAATTTCTCGGCTTAGGTTGAATTCCAATTCTTCCCTCAAGTCTTTCTAAGCACTTAGCCAAGCCTAAGTCTTAAAGTTAGTTTCATATGAAGTCCGACTTCGGTCCACTTAATGACCCCGAGGCCCAATAAGGCGTGGCATAACGACCCGAGGCCCGTTAAGGCCCAAAACACAATCTCTCCTTCTCGGTACACATTGATGATCCTTTTTAAGCCCGACTCTCTAGCTTCGACTCAATCGGCAAGGGAGGAATCCAAGAGTCCGGTAGGTGCCTAGCCAATCCCGCAGTACCGGACAGATCCCGACTTGAGCACGAATTTCGAACTAGTCTCATTCCAGAACCTAACTATAGATTATAGTACTACGTACAAACCCTTCAGCTGTGTCCCGATCGATTGAGAGCCATGGTATTTGTCAAACTCACTAAACTCGATACTATGATAAAATGACACGAGGCAAATTACCAAACTACCCTCCATGTCTAACATGAGTTAGTTTAATACCTTGGCCAAGGATTTTGTAATTTCCCGTCGTCATTCTTATAGGACACTTGTCTCGATTGCTTGCGAGACTGTGAATCCGTACTCGGCGGTCTAAGCCCGGCAATCACAAATATCCATCAAGACCGCATCTGTCCCGCTGACCCATGCAATAACAAATCGGATCTAGCGAAACCAGTGATAGTCAAGACTTCAAAGTCAACTCTGTCAAAGCCCCTTTCGGTCTATGGTTCAAGCAGACTACTATAGTTTTGTCGTCGATCATTGACACTCCTTGAGTAATAAGCCATGTTTGATCGTACGACCTGCGAGTCAGTGTCCATGAAACGATTCAATCCATTGATTCGACTCGTATCACAAGTCATGACTTCCGCTTCCAAGCGGTATATCGGCACACGGTAAGTCATCGACAAATAAGCCATGATTGGTTTTCCAGCACCCAACTGAAACCTAAGGCTTATGGACATTTTATGTTCGAGGTTAAGAGTTCACTGGTGCCTTCCTCTCTCGTACCCATCGAGAACAATGACTCAACTCGACACATTTGGATTTATTCATTTATTGCTTTACCCGATGCTAAGTAAAGAACTCATATAACCAATAAACGAATAATGCCTTTATTAATACGCAAAACAATGTTTGATTACATTGACAATCGAATGATAAATAAGCTAATGCCCTATACATATCCAATCCTCGTATAGCATTCGAGGGCATATCCCTAACAATCTCCCACGTGCACTCAATGCCATGCGCTGTTGTATCTAATACCCATCTTCTCGAGATGTTTGTTCAGCACTGCCTGAGATAAAGGCTTGGTGAATGGGTCGGCCACGTTGTCCGCAGTCGCAATCTTCTGGATGGCTATGTAGCCACTCTCAACGAATCCACGTAACACGTGGTATTTTCTTTCTATGTGTTTGGATTTACTGTGAGATCTTGGTTCCTTCGCTTGCGCGATTGCACCACTATTGTCGCACCACAGTGGCAGTGGTTTTTCGGCAATCGGAACCACTTGCAGTTCTTCCAAGAACTTTCTCATCCAAACTCCTTCTTTAGCTGCCTCTGAGGCGGCTACGTACTCAGCCTCGCAGGTGGAATCAGCAGTTGTGCTCTGCTTGGAACTTTTCCAAGATACTACTCCACCGTTGAGTGTAAAGACGAAACCTGAAGTGGATTTTCGGTCGTCCACGTCTGACTGGAAATCCGAATCCGTATATCCTTCCACTTCTAATTCTCCATTTCCATAGACCAGCATCATATCCTTTATTCTTCTAAGATACTTGAGGATATTCTTGACTGCTGTCCAGTGTTCTTTACCCGGGTTGACTTGAAATCGACTGACTACGCTCACAGCGTATGTCCGGTCGCGTGCAAAGCATCGCGTACATCAAGCTACCCACTGCGGATGCATAGGGGATTCCATTCATCTCTTTTCTATCTGCCTCACTTTAAGGACACATAGCTTTGGAGAGATGTATCCCATGCCCCATAGGTAAGAACCCTTTCTTAGAATTGTCCATGTTATATCGTTTCAGGACCTTTTCTACGTATAGGGCTTGAGAGAGCCCTAACATCTTATTCGTTCTATCCCTATAGACACGAATTCCTAGGATGTAGGTCGCTTCTCCCAAGTCTTTCATGGAGAATTCGGTCGAAAGCCATGCTTTCACCATCGAGAGCATCCCAATATCGTTTCCTATCAAAAGGATGTCATTAACGTACAATACGAGGAACGATATCTTGCTCCCACTGCTTTTTCTGTAGACGCATGGTTCATCTTCGTTCTTTATGAATCTGTAGCTCTTAACTACTTCATCAAACCGAAGATTCCAGCTCCTAGAGGCTTGTTTAAGTCCGTAAATTGACTTATTCAATTTGCATACTTTATGAGCATCCTTTTGTGATGTAAAACCCTTTGGCTGTTCCATATATATTTTCTCCTTGAGGTATCCATTTAGGAACGCGGTTTTCACATCCATCTGCCAGATCTCATAATCGTTATACGCTTCTATCGCAAGTAATATCCGAATGGACTTCATCATCGCAACGGGCGAAAAGGTTTCCTCATAGTCAATTCCTTCTTTTTGACTATAACCTTTCGCTACAAGCCTAGTTTTGTATGTATCCACCAGTCCGTTTGATCCAATCTTTTTCTTGAAGATCCACTTACACCCAATGGGTCTAAAACCATCGGGGAGATCAACAAGTGTCCAGACCTGATTTTCGTACATTGAATCCATTTCGACTTGCATAGCTTCAAGCCATCTTACGGAGTCTATATCCGTCATTGCCTGGTCATAGGTAGCGGGGTCGTCCCCGACGTTACCCCCCCTCGCAGCATCCCCGTGCTCGATGTGTACCATTCCATATCTCTCAGGCTGGCGAGATACTCTACCAGACCTGCGCAACTCTGATTGCGTCTTGGACTGCTCTACGGTGTCTTCTAACACTGGAGTTTGTGAAATCGTTTTGTCGTTTCTCCAAGAGTTACTTCACGACCCACTCCACCTTCTCGAACGAACTCTTCTTCGAGAAAGTGAGCCTGAAGGGCTACAACGATTTTCTGATCGTCGTGGAAGTAAAATTGGTATCCCGTGGAATCCTCAGGATACCCGACAAATGTCCTTTCACAGCTCTCGATTCCAATTTTTCTATCTTGAGCTTTTTCACAAAAGCGGGGCAACCCCATATTCTTATGTGGTTCAAGCTCGGCTTTCTACCAGTTCATATTTCATAAGGGATCTGGTCAACAGAACTAGAAGGGATCCGGTTTAAAAGGTGCGTTGCGGTTAATAACGCATGACCCCACAGCGACAGTGGCAGGTCTGTGTATGTTAGCATTGATCGAACCTTGTCCAACAGCGTTCGATTTCTGCGTTCGGACACACCATTTAATTGTGGTGTTCCCGGCGGTGTCATCTGTGAAATGATCCCGTTCTCTTTCAAGAACTCGTCAAACTCGAGACTCATGTACTCGCCACATCGATCACATCGAATGGCCTTTATATGATTCCCAGTTTGTTTTTCTACTAAAGCCTTATATTCCTTGAACTTATCAAGGGCTTCAGACTTGTATCTCATAAGATATACCTTCCCAAATCTTGAATGATCGTCGGTGAAGGTAATAAAGTAGTGGAAATTACCTCGAACCGCTTCCCCGAATGGCCCACAAACGTCTGTATGAATCAAAGTGAGAAGTTCTGTGGCTTTTTGGAAAGTCCTGGTAAAGGGAGACTTAGTCATCTTTCCAAGGATACACGATTCGCAAGTCGGATAAGGGTCCGAACCCAACGGCTTAATCATGCCATTTTTCTCCAACTCACGAATTTTTTTGATCTCCTGCATGACCAAGTCGAAGATGCCACAATTGTCTCATATTGGTCTCTAATTTTCGTTTGTTGGTAATTGTGTTCACAGATTCAGTTTTATCTTTGACATTTAGATAATATAATCCGTTAAGTAAAGTTGCACTTCCGACGCATTTATTTCCAAAATAAATATCGCAAATATTATTACTAAAGCGGAACTCATATCCGCTTCCGCTCAAAACGGGAATAGAAATAATATTCTTAAGCCCTCTGGGAAATACTAAACAATCAGAAAGCAATAACTTATGTCTACTAGATAAAACAAGAGTTCTTGATCCAATGTGGGTCGCCGGCACACTATGTCCGCTTCCTACGTTGATCATGACCTCTCGATCCGCCAACCTCCTACTTCGTTCCAGACCCTGGTTTGAAACATAAATGTGAGCGCTAGCTCCTGAGTCTAGGATCTATGAAGTGGAGTACACAGTTATAGAACAATTAGTTTCTAAAACATAAAGTTCTTTACCTGAGGCGGCTAGCTTCGGGCAATCGCGCTTCCAATGGCCGAGCTCATTGCAGTGAAGGCATTTGTCCGTGGGCTTGGCGCCTTTAGACACATTTTTCTTGGCCTTGCCTTTTGAAACTCCTCCCTTGGGCTTAATGGGCTTGTCCGACTTTTTTTTTCTAATCGACTTCCGAGTCTTATAAGTCGCAACAAGAGCCACTTCCTTTCCCTTTATCTTTTTCATCTGAGTTTGGGCCGTTGACAACTGGTTCATCAACTCAGTTAATGTCATCTCGACCCTATTCAGATTATAATTCACAATGAAGGGATTAAAGGAAGCCGGCAGTGACTGGAGCACGAGATCGTTTTGGAGCTCATTGTCCATGAGGAAGTCGAGTGCATCGAGTCTCTCGATCAAACCGATCATTTTCAGCACATATTCTCTAACGTCGCTGCCCTCATCCATTTTGCAATGAAACAGTTGCTCTGTCAAAGAGTAGCGAGCACTCCTGGAGTGTTCACCAAAGAGCTCCTTCAAATGAAGCAAAATGGCGCCCACTTCCATTTCCGAGTGGCTTCGCTGCAACTCATTGCTCATGGATAGGAGTATATAGCCCTTGACCTTTGGCTCGTCTATTTGCCACTTGACATACGCAGCCCGGTCGTCGTCACTCGCATCAGTCCCTGGGACTTGCGGTGTAAGGGAATCGAGGACATAAGTCAAAGACTCCATACCTAGAACTATCCTGAGGTTACGGAGCAAGTCCACGTAGTTTGGTCCTACCAAAAGGTTCTTTTCAAGCAGCATGTTTAAAAGATTCGTCATAGTAACTAGAAAGAAAATAACTCTGCAGAAGATAAAGATCACATAGTTAGGTTTATTCTATCATTCATCAAGCGCAAACACGGACTTTTCGTTTCGCTTGACTCCCACTATTTTTCTCGAAAATTCTATTCTCCCGATTTAAGAATTTCGGAAACTTCGTTGAGTAGTCTCATAGTGGACTTGAGGTCCCCGACTCGATTAGACATGCCTCAGCCTTTAACGCAATATTTGACATGTCTAATCGATCGAAGTCGAGTTTCACTCGAACCCATCCTATGAGTATTTCAACTATCTTTGTCTCAGTCAGTGACCCTCACGGCTAACCCTGCATTTTGGGTATAACTGTCTAAGTGCAACCTAATCAACTTGCTCTAACCGCACATTTGAATTCCGCCTTGCTGCCTTACGCTTTGTGGGCGGAATATGCTATGGTGAGCGTCGTCAAACGAACCCGAAACGCTAATGTTAGGGCTTGATGTACGGCACCAACTTACTCGGAACAAACCGTACAAACTCCCTCACACCAGACATCTCAAGCATGATAGAAGACAGGAACCCAATTCCTTTTCTCACTTAGTATTTATCAAACGGGAGAAAAAAATACTTTTTCACATAAGAGCACATAAAGCATGCATATCATTTCACAAATCGACACGCACGTAAGTAGTAAATAAACCCTAGGAAAATAAACTACAAGGCAACACGAACGGGTTATTTATATTCTAGCCCTATTACGTGAATTATGTGTATGTGGCTTCAAAAAATCATCGGTTATCCGTATGGGCTTTGAAGTCGACAATCGCCCTTCATCATTCGAACGGCCTCCAAGTCGTCGATCGTCCACCAAGTCATCTTCTCCCGGGGAGTCGTCAACCGTCGAACAGCTTCGTATATTCTAAACTAAGCCTAATCTAATAAAGACTTTGAAGTACAACACGGGGGGATCATCAGTCCCAAACAACCCGTAAAAGACAAATACAACCCGGGGGGACGAGGCCCTTAACAAATAACCCGGAAAACCAAATAGAAATCCTAAACCCGTAAGTGTGCCTTAAATCATAATCATAACGAGCACGTTGACAATTTCATGAATTCTAACGGAAACCGACAATTTGGGCCTTAAATGGGCCAGGCCCGATAAAAAGGCCCGTTAGGGTTTTTGGGCGAAAAACCCTAGGCGGCCGTCGTGTCCCGGAGGCTGCAGTTTCGTGCGGGTACGCGGCTGTCCGCGCGCCGCTGGCGCTGCCGTCAGAGGTGACACCACCATCGGATAGCGGTGTGCCGCTGCCCGAGGCAGCGGCGCGGTGGTTCGGGTCTTCGTTGCCCGAACCCGCGGCAGCGGATACTCCGTCGCACGGCGCGGTTGCACGTGCGGCTGTCTGCGTGTCGCAGCCTCGGCGGTGGTGCTTTCGACCCCGTCGAGCGGTATGGTGGTCGTGGGTTGGCAAGCAACGCATCGAGCAGCCCCACGCGCCTAGTGCGTTGGCTTTTCGATCGTCTCCCACGAGCCTCGTTTCGATTTAATCATGTCATGATTCCGATCACGAGCCCTGGCTCTGATACCACTGTTTGGGAAAGGTACCCGGTTTGTACCCGAGACGCAACGCCCCGGGAGACGGTGCGGAATAAAATTTTTTCCGGGTTCCTTCGCAGCTCGGATCGAAAACTCTAATCACGTTGACACGTAATAGGGCGGGTCATACCCGTGAGAGATTACCTTTGAAGCGAGTGGCAGCTCCTCGTCGATTGCGTCGTCGGCCGCGGTCGTGTTGGGTATCGTCTAGATCGTCACGCCGACCTCGCAGTGTACCACAGTTTCGATTCTCCGAAGATGGCTAGAGAGAATTGATCCAGCGCTCGGGAGAGTGGTTTGCGTTTGTGTGTTCGTGTTTCGATTCTCGGGTCGAGAAATTTCGCGTCGATTCTCTTCCCGTGCCCTTTTTTTTTTTAACGAGGGTCTCACCCTTATTTATAGTAAGGGAGGACGAAATTTTCAGCCCTAAACAAGGCTAAAATCTCGACATATTTGTTCCTAAATATGAGAGATATTCTTGCCAAAATATCTCTCCTAATTGAATTCAAAATTATATTAAAGGAACATACTATAAATAGAAAACTAACTAAGATATTAAAATATCTTCAAATATGGTAAATAAAGTTCGAAATTTATATAAAATATAATTCGAATTTTAGTTTTAATAAATAATATTCCAAATATTTTTATTAACATATTTGTAAATTACGAAAATACCCTTTAAGGCATTTTTCGAATTTCTCGGCTTAGGGTTGAATTCCAATTCTTCCCTCAAGTCTTTCTAAGCAGTTAGCCAAGCCTAAATCATAAAGTTAGTTTCATATGAAGTCCGACTTCGGTCTACTTAATGACCCCGAGGCCCAATAAGGCGTGGCATAACGACCCGAGGCCCGTTAAGGCCCAAAACACAATCTCTCCTTCTCGGTACACATTGATGATCCTTTTTAAGCCCGACTCTCTAGGTTCGACTCAATCGGCAAGGGAGGAATCCAAGAGTCCGGTAGGTGCCTAGCCAATCCCGCAGTACCGGACAGATCCCGACTTGAGCACGAATTACGAACTAGTCTCATTCCAGAACCTAACTATAGATTATAGTACTACGTACAAACCCTTCAGCTGTGTCCCGATCGATTGAGAGCCATGGTATTTGTCAAACTCACTAAACTCGATACTATGATAAAATGACACGAGGCAAATTACCAAACTACCCTCCATATCTAACATGAGTTAGTTTAATACCTTGGCCAAGGATTTTGTAATTTCCCGTCGTCATTCTCATAGGACACTTGTCTCGATTGCTTGTGAGACTGTGAATCCGTACTCGGCGGTCTAAGCCGGCAATCACAAATATCCATCAAGACCGCATCTGTCCCGCTGACCCATCCAATAGCAAATCGGATCTAGCGAAACCAGTGATAGTCAAGACTTCAAAGTCAACTCCGTCAAAGCCCCTTTCGGTCTAAGGTTCAAGCAGACTACTGTAGTTTTGTCGTCGATCATTGACACTCCTTGAGTAATAAGCCATGTTTGATCGTACGACCTGCGAGTCAGTGTCCATGAAATGATTCAATCCATTGATTCGACTCGTATCACAAGTCATGACTTCCGCTTCCAAGCGGTATATCGGCACACGGTAAGTCATCGACAAATAAGCCATGATTGGTTTTCTAGCACCCAACTGAAACCTAAGGCTTTATGGACATTTTATGTTCGAGGGTAAGAGTTTACTGGTGCCTTCCTCTCTCGTACCCATCGAGAACAGTGTCTCAACTCGACACATTTGGATTTATTCATTTATTGCTTTACCCGATGCTAAGTATAGAACTCATATAACCAATAAACGAATAATGCCTTTATTAATAAGCAAAACAATGTTTGATTACATTGACAATCGAATGATAAATAAGCTAATGCCCTATACATATCCAATCCTCGTATAGCATTCGAGGGCATATCCCTAACAGTAATGCCATGTTGAAAAAACTAAATGCCTTGTTCAACAAATCGAATATCTTATTGACAAAGTCATGCCTTGTTGACCAAGTACAATGCCTTGTTTAACAAGTCGAATGCCATGTTGACCAAGTACAATGCCGTGTTGAACAAGTCCAATGCCTTGTTGAACAAGTCGAATGCCCTTTTGAACAAGTAAAATACCTAGTTGAACAAGTCGAATGCCTTGTTGACCAAGTCATGCCTTGTTGAACAAGTCGAATGCCTTGTTGACCAAGTAAAATGCCTTGTTGAACAAGTCGAATGCCTTGTTGAACCAGTCGAATGCCTTGTTTAACAAGTAGACTGCCTTGTTAAACAAGTAGAATGCTTTGTTGAACAAGTCGAATGCCTTGTTGATTAAGTAAAATGCCTTGTTGAACAAATTGAATGCCTTGTTGAACAAGTAGAATGCATTGTTAAACAAGTCGAATGCCTTGTTGAACAAATTGAATGCCTTGTTGAACAAGTAGAATGCATTGTTAAACAAGTCGAATGCCTTGTTGACAAAGTAGAATGCCATGTTGAACAAGTAGAATGCCTTGTTGAACATGTTGAATGCCCTTTTGAACTAGTAAAATCCCTTGTTAAACTAGTCGTATGGCTTGTTGAACAAGTCGAATGCCTTTTTGAACAAGTCGAATGCATTGTTGGCCAAGTCGTGCCTCGTTGAACAAGTAGAATACCTTGTTGAACAAGTCAAATGCCTTGTTGATTAAGTAAAATGCCTTGTTGAACAAATTGAATGCCTTGTTGAACAAGTAGAATGCATTGTTAAACAAGTCGAATGCCTTGTTGAACAAATTGAATGCCTTGTTGAACAAGTAGAATGCATTGTTAAACAAGTCGAATGCCTTGTTGACAAAGTAGAATGCCATGTTGAACAAGTAGAATGCCTTGTTGAACATGTTGAATGCCCTTTTGAACTAGTAAAATCCCTTGTTAAACTAGTCGAATGGCTTGTTGAACAAGTCGAATGCCTTTTTGAACAAGTCGAATGCATTGTTGGCCAAGTCGTGCCTCGTTGAACAAGTAGAATACCTTGTTGAACAAGTCAAATGCCTTGTTGAACAAGTCGAACGCCTTGTTGAACAAGTCGAATAACTTGTTTGACCAAGTCAAGACTTGTGGAACAAGTGGAATGCCTTGTTTTGAACAAGTAGAATGCCTTGTTGACAGGTAGAATGTCTTGTTGAACAAGTCGAATGCCTCGTTGACAAAGTAGAATGCCGTGTTGAACAAGTAAAATGCCTTGATGAACAAGTTGAATGCCTTTTTGAACAAGTAAAATGCCTTGTTAAACAAGTCGAATGCCTTGTTAAACAAGTCGAATGCCTTGTTGAACAAGTCGAATGCTTTGGTTAACAAGTTGAATGCCTTGTTTACCAAGTAGAATGCCTTGTTCAACAAGTCAAATGCCTTGTTGAACAATACGAACGCCTTGTTGAACAAGTAGAATGCCTTGTTGAACAAGTAGAACCCCTTGTTGAACAAGTCGAATGCCTTGTTGAACAAGTAGAATACTTTGTTGACAAGTCAAATGCCTTGTTGACCAAGTAGAATGTCTTGTTCAACAAGTCCAATACCTTATAGAACAAGTAGAATGCATTGTTGAACAAGTCTAATGTCTTGTTGAACAAGCCAAATGCCTTGTTGAAGAAGTCGAATGACTTGTTGACCAAGTCATGCCTTGTTGAACAAGTAGAATGCCGTGTTGAACAAGGAGAATGCCTTGTTGACAAAGAAGAATGCCGTGTTGAACAAGTAGAATGCGTTGTTGAACAAGTTGAATGCCTTTTTGAACAAGTAAAATGCCTTGTTAAACAAGTGGAATGCCTTGTTGAACAAGTCGAATGCCTTGTTGAACAAGTCGAATGCCTTGTTGACCAAGTCATGCCTTGTTACCCAAGTAGAATGCCTTGTTGAACAAGTGAAATGCCTTTTTGAACAAGTCGAACGCCTTGTTGAACAACCATGCCTTGTTGAACAAGAATGCCTTGTTGACCAAGTAGAATGCCTTGTTGAAAAAGTCGAATGTCTTGTTGACCGAGTAGAATGCCTTGTTGCACAAGTCAAATGCCTTGTCGAACAAGAAGAATGTCTTGTTGAACAAGTAAACTGTTTTGTTGAACAAGTCCAATACCTTCTTTAACAACTCAAATGCCTTGCTGACCAAGTCGAATGCCTAATTGACCAAGTAATGCCTTGTTGAAAAAGTAGAATGCCGTGTTGAACAAGTCCAATGCCTGTTGAACAAGTCGAATGCCCTTTTTGAACAAGTAAAATACCTTGTTGAACAAGTCGAATGCCTTGTTGAACAAGTCCAATGCCTTGTTGTACAAGTCGAACACGTTATTGAACAAGTCGAATGACTTGTTTGAATGCCTTGTTGAACAAGAAGAATGCCTTGTTGAAAAAGTCGAATGCGTTGATGACCGAGTAGAATGCCTTGTTGAACAAATCAAATGCCTTGTTGAACTAGAAGAATGTCTTGTTGAATAAGTAGAATGCCTTGTTGAACAAGTCGAATGCCTTTTTTAACAACTCAAATCCCTTGCTCACCAAGTCGAATGCCTTATCGACCAAGTAATGCCTTGTTGAACAAATCGAATGCCTTCTTGTACAAGTTAAATGCCTTGTTGACCAAGTAATGCCATGTTGAAAAAACTAAATGCCTTGTTCAACAAATCGAATATCTTATTGACAAAGTCATGCCTTATTGACCAAGTACAATGCCTAGTTTAACAAATCGAATGCCATGTTGACCAAGTAGAATGCCGTGTTGAACAAGTCCAATGCCTTGTTGAACAAGTCGAATGCCCTTTTGAACAAGTAAAATACCTAGTTGAACAAGTCGAATGCCTAGTTGACCAAGTCATGCCTTGTTGACCAAGTAAAATGCCTTGTTGAACAAGTCGAATGCCTTGTTGAACAAGTAGAATGCATTGTTAAACAAGTCGAATGCCTTGTTGACAAAGTAGAATGCCATGTTGAACAAGTAGAATTCCTTGTTGAACATGTTGAATGCCCTTTTGAACTAATAAAATCCCTTGTTAAACTAGTCGAATGCCTTGTTGAACAAGTCGAATGGCTTTTTCAACAAGTCGAATGCGTTGTTGGCCAAGTCGTGCCTCGTTGAACAAGTAGAATGCCTTGTTGAACAAGTCGAACGCCTTGTTGAATAAGTCGAATAGCTTGTTTGACCAAGTCATGCCTTGTTGAACAAGTGAAATGCCTTGTTTTGAACAAGTAGAACGCCTTATTGACAAGTAGAATGCCTTGTTGAACAAGTCGAACGCCTTGTTTAACAAGAAGAATGCCTTGTTGACAAAGTAGAATGTCGTGTTGAACAAGTAGAATGCCTTGTTGAACAAGTTGAATGCCTTTTTGAACAAGTAAAATGCCTTGTTAAACAAGTGGAATGCCTTGATGAACAAGTCAAATGCCTTGTTGAACAAGTCGAACGCCTTGTTGACCAAGTCATGCCTTGTTACCCAAGTAGAATGCCTTGTTGAACAAGTGAAATGCCTTTTTGAACAAGTCGAACGCCTTGTTGAACAACCATGCCTTGTTGACCAAGTAGAATGCCTTGTTGAAAAAGTCGAATGCCTTGTTGACCGAGTAGAATGCCTTGTTGAACAAGTCAAATGCCTTGTTGAACAAGAAGAATGTCTTGTTGAACAAGTAAACTGTCTTGATGAACAAGTCGAATACCTTTTTTAACAACTCAAATGCCTTGCTGACCAAGTCGAATGCCTTATTGACCAAGTAATGCCTTGTTGAAAAAGTAGAATGCGGTGTTGAACTAGTCCAATGCCTTGTTGAACAAGTCGAATGCCCTTTTTGAAAATGTAAAATACCTTGTTGAACAAGTCGAATGCCTTGTTGAACAAGTCCAATGCCTTGTTGTACAAGTCGATCACCTTATTAAACAAGTCGAATGACTTGTTTAACCATGTCATGCCTTGTTTAACAAGAAGAATGCCTTGTTGAAAAAGTCGAATGCGTTGATGACCGAGTAGAATGCTTTGTTGAACAAATCAAATGCCTTGTTGAACAAGAAGAATGTCTTGTTGAATAAGTAGAATGCCTTGTTGAACAAGTCGAATGCCTTTTTTAACAACTCAAATGCCTTGCTCACCAAGTCGAATGCCTTATTGACCAAGTAATGCCTTGTTGAAAAAGTAGAATGCCGTGTTGAACAAGTCCAATGCCTTGTTGAAAAAGTCGAATGCCCTTTTTTATCAAGTAAAATACCTTGTTGAACAACTCGAATGCCTTGTTGAACAAGTCCAATGCCTTGTTGTACAAGTCGAACACCTTATTGAACAAGTCGAATGACTTATTTGACCAAGTCATGCCTTGTTGAACAAGAAGAATGCCTTGTTGAAAAAGTCGAATGCGTTGATGACCGAGTAGAATGCCTTGTTGAACAAGTCAAATGCCTTGTTGAACAAGAAGAATGTCTTGTTGAATAAGTAGAATGCCTTGTTGAACAAGTCGAATGCCTTTTTTAACAACTCAAATGCCTTGCTCACCAAGTCGAATGCCTTATTGACCAAGTAATGCCTTGTTGAACAAATCGAATGCCTTCTTCTACAAGTTAATTGCCTTGTTGACCAAGTAATGCCATGTTGAAAAAACTAAATGCCTTGTTCAACAAATCGAATATCTTATTGACAAAGTCATGCCTTGTTGACCAAGTACAATGCCTAGTTTAACAAATCGAATGCCATGTTGACCAAGTAGAATGCCGTGTTGAACAAGTCCAATGCCTTCTTCAACAAGTCGAATGCCCTTTTGAACAAGTAAAATATCTAGTTGAACAAGTCGAATGCCTTGTTGACCAAGTCATGCCTTGTTGAACAAGTCGAATGCCTTGTTGACCAAGTAAAATGACTTGTTGAACAAGTAGAATGCATTGTTAAACAAGTCAAATGCCTTGTTGAACAAGAAGAATGTCTTGTTAAACAAGTAAACTGTCTTGTTGAACAAGTCGAATACCTTTTTTAACAACTCAAATGCCTTGCTCACCAAGTCGAATGCCTTATTGACCAAGTAATGCCTTGTTGAAAAAGTAGAATGCCGTGTTGAACAAGTCCAATGCCTTGTTGAACAAGTCGAATGCCCTTTTTGATCAAGTAAAATTCATTGGTTAACAACTCGAATGCCTTGTTGAACAAGTCCAATGCCTTGTTGTACAAGAAGAACACCTTATTGAACAAGTCGAATGACTTATTTGACCAAGTCATGCCTTGTTGAACAAGAAGAATGCCTTGTTGAAAAAGTCGAATGCGTTGATGACCGAGTAGAATGCCTTGTTGAACAAGTCAAATGCCTTGTTGAACAAGAAGAATGTCTTGTTGAATAAGTAGAATGCCTTGTTGAACAAGTCGAATGCCTTTTTTAACAACTCAAATGCCTTGCTCACCAAGTCGAATGCCTTATTGACCAAGTAATGCCTTGTTGAACAAATCGAATGCCTTCTTGTACAAGTTAATTGCCTTGTTGACCAAGTAATGCCATGTTGAAAAAACTAAATGCCTTTAACAAATCGAACATCTTATTGACAAAGTCATGCCTTGTTGACCAAGTACAATGCCTAGTTTAACAAATCGAATGCCATGTTGACCAAGTAGAATGCCGTGTTGAACAAGTCCAATGCCTTGTTCAACAAGTCGAATGCCCTTTTGAACAAGTAAAATATCTAGTTGAACAAGTCGAATGCCTTGTTGACCAAGTCATGCCTTGTTGAACAAGTCGAATGCCTTGTTGACCAAGTAAAATGCCTTGTTGAACAAGTAGAATGCATTGTTAAACAAGTCGAATGCCTTGTTGACAAAGTAGAATGCCATGTTGAACAAGTAGAATGCCTTCTTGAACAGGTTGAATGCCCTTTTGAACTAATAAAATCCCTTCTTAAACTAGTCGAATGCTTTGTTGAACAAGTCGAATGCCTTTTTGAACAAGTCGAATGCGTTGTTGGCCAAGTCGTGCCTCGTTGAACAAGTAAAATGTCTTGTTGAACAAGTCAAATGCCTTGTTGAACAAGTCGAACGCCTTGTTGAACAAGTCGAATAACTTGTTTGACCAAGTCATGCCTTGTTGAACAAGTGGAATGCCTTGTTTTGAACAAGTAGAATGCCTTGTTGACAAGTAGAATGCCTTGTTCAACAAGTCGAATGCCTCGTTGACAAAGTAGAACGCCTTGTTGACAAGTAGAAGGCCTTGTTGAACAAGTCGAATGCCTCGTTGACAAAGTAGAATGCCTTGTTGAACAAGTCAAATGCCTTGTTGAACAAGTCGAACGCCTTGAAAAAGTCGAATAACTTGTTTGACCAAGTCATGCCTTGTTGAACAAGTCGAATGCCTTGTTGAACAAGTCGAATGCCTTGTTGAACAAGTTGAATGCCTTGTTTATCAAGTAGAATGCCTTGTTCAACAAGTCAAATGCCTTGTTGAACAAGTTGAACGCCTTGTTGAACAAGTAGAATGCCTTGTTGAACAAGTCGAATGCCTTGTTGAACAAGTAGAGTGCTTTGTTGAAGAAGTCAAATGCTTTGTTGACCAAGTAGAATGTCGTGTTGAACAAGTCCAATGCCTTATTGAACAAGTAGAATGCATTGTTGAACAAGTCTAATGCCTTGTTGAACAAGCCAAATGCCTTGTTGAACAAGCCAAATGCCTTGTTGAAGAAGTCGAATGCGTTGTTCACCAAGTCATGCCTTGTTGAACAAGTAGAATGCCGTGTTGAATAAGGAGAATACCTTGTTGACAAAGTAGAATGCCGTGTTGAACAAGTGGAATGCCTTGTTGAACAAGTTGAATGCCTTTTTGAACAAGTAAAATGCCTTGTTAACCAAGTGGAATGCCTTGTTGAACAAGTCGAATGCCTTGTTGAACAAGTCGAATGACTTGTTAAACAAGTCGAATGCCTTGTTGACCAAGTCATGCCTTGTTACCCAAGTAGAATGCCTTGTTGAACAAGTCATGCCTTGTTGAACAAGAAGAATGCCTTGTTAACCAAGTAGAATGCCTTGTTGAAGAAGTCGAATGCCTTGTTGACCAAGTAGAATGCCTTGTTGAACGAGTCAAATGCATTGTTGAACAAGAAGAATGTCTGGTTGAACAACTAGACTTTCTTGTTGAACAAGTCGAATGCCTTTTTTAACAACTCAAATGCCTTGCTGACCAAGTCAAATGCCTTATTGACCAAGTAATGCCTTGTTGAAAAAGTAGAATGCCGTGTTGAACAAGTCCAATGCCTTGTTGAACAAGTCGAATGCCCTTTTGAACAAGTAAAATACCTTGTTGAACAAGTCGAATGCCTTCTTGAACAAGTCAAATGCCTTGTTGTACAAGTCGAACGCCTTATTGAACAAGTCGAATGACTTGTTTGACCAAGTCATGCCTTGTTAACCAAGTAGAATGCCTTGTTGAAAAAGTCGAATGCCTTGATGACCGAGTAGAATGCCTTGTTGAACAAGTCAAATGCCATGTTGAACAAGAAGAATGTCTTGTTGAATTAGTAGAATGCCTAGTTGAACAAGTCGAATGCCTTTTTTAACAACTCAAATGCCTTGCTCACCAAGTCGAATGGCTTATTGACCAAGTAATGCCTTCTTGAACAAATCGAATGCCTTCTTGTTCAAGTTAAATGCCTTGTTGACCAAGTAATGCCATTTTGAAAAAACTAAATGCCTTGTTCGACAAATTGAATATCTTATTGACAAAGTCATGCCTTGTTGACCAAGTACAATGCCTTGTTTAACAAGTCGAATGCCATGTTGACCAAGTAGAATGCCGTGTTGAACAAGTCCAATGCCTTGTTGAACAAGTCGAATGCCCTTTTGAACAAGTAAAATACCTAGTTGAACAAGTCGAATGCCTTGTTGACCGAGTAATGCCTTGTTGAACAAGTCGAATGCCTTGTTGACCAAGTAAAATGCCTTGTTGAACAAGTCGAATACCTTGTTGACCAAGTAGAATGCCTTGTTGAACAACTCAAATGCCTTGTTGTACAAGTCGAACGCCTTGTTGAACAAGTCGAATGACTTGTTTGACCAAGTCATGCCTTGTTGAACAAGAAGAATGCCTTGTTGAAAAAGTCGAATGCCTTGATGACCGAGTAGAATGCTTTGTTGAACAAGTCAAATGCCTTGTTGAACAAGAAGAATGTGTTGTTGAATTAGTAGAATGCCTTGTTGAATAAGTCGAATGCCTTTTTTAACAACTCAAATGCCTTGCTCACCAAGTCGAATGCCTTATTGACCAAGTAATGCCTTGTTGAACAAACCGAATGTCTTCTTGTACAAGTCACATGCCTTGTGGACCAAGTAATGCCTTGTTGAACAAATCGAATGCCTTCTTGTTCAAGTTAAATGCCTTGTTGCCCAAGTAATGCCATGTTGAAAAAACTAAATGACTTGTTCAACAAATTGAATATCTTATTGACAAAGTCATGCCTTGTTGACCAAGTACAATGCCTTGTTTAACAAGTCGAATGCCATGTTGACCAAGTAGAATGCCGTGTTGAACAAGTCCAATGCCTTGTTGTACAAGTCGAATGCCCTTTTGAACAATTAAAATACCTAGTTGAACAAGTCGAATGCCTTGTTGACCAAGTCATGCCTTGTTGAACAAGTCGAATGCCTTGTTGACCAAGTAAATTGCCTTGTTGAACAAGTCGAATGCCTTGTTGAACCAGTCGAATGCCTTGTTTAACAAGTAGAATGCCTTGTTAAACAAGTAGAATGCTTTGTTGAACAAGTTGAATGCCTTGTTGACAAAGTAGAATGCCATGTTGAACAAGTAGAATGCCTTATTGAACAAGTTGAATGCCTTTTTCACCAAGTAAAATGCCTTGTTAAACAAGTGGAATGCCTTGTTGAACAAGTCGAATGCCTTGTTGAACAAGTTGAATGCCTTGTTGAACAAGTCGAATACCTTGTTGACCAAGTAGAATGCCTTGTTGAACAACTCAAATGCCTTGTTGTACAAGTCGAACGCCTTGTTGAACAAGTCGAATGACTTGTTTGACCAAGTCATGCCTTGTTGAACAAGAAGAATGCCTTGTTGGCCAAGTAGAATGCCTTGTTGAAAAAGTCGAATGCCTTGATGACCGAGTAGAATGCCTTGTTGAACAAGTCAAATGCCTTGTTGAACAAGAAGAATGTCTTGTTGAATTAGTAGAATGCCTTGTTGAATTAGTCGAATGCCTTTTTTAACAACTCAAATGCCTTGCTCACCAAGTCGAATGCCTTATTGACCATGTAATGCCTTGTTGAACAAACCGAATGTCTTCTTGTACAAGTCACATGCCTTGTGGACCAAGTAATGCCTTGTTGAACAAATCGAATGCCTTCTTGTTCAAGTTAAATGCCTTGTTGCCCAAGTAATGCCATGTTGAAAAAACTAAATGCCTTGTTCAACAAATTGAATATCTTATTGACAAAGTCATGCCTTGTTGACCAAGTACAATGCCTTGTTTAACAAGTCGAATGCCATGTTGACCAAGTAGAATGCCGTGTTGAACAAGTCCAATGCCTTGTTGTACAAGTCGAATGCCCTTTTGAACAATTAAAATACCTAGTTGAACAAGTCGAATGCCTTGTTGACCAAGTCATGCCTTGTTGAACAAGTCGAATGCCTTGTTGACCAAGTAAAATGCCTTGTTGAACAAGTCGAATGCCTTGTTGAACCAGTCGAATGCCTTGTTTAGCAAGTAGAATGCCTTGTTAAACAAATAGAATGCTTTGTGGAACAAGTCGAATGCCTTGTTGACAAAGTAGAATGCCATGTTGAACAAGTAGAATGCCTTATTGAACAAGTTGAATGCCTTTTTGAACAAGTAAAATGCCTTGTTAAACAAGTGGAATGCGCATTTGAACAAGTCGAATGCCTTGTTGAACAAGTTGAATGCCTTGTTGAACAACTCAAATGCCTTGTTGTACAAGTCGAACGCCTTGTTGAACAAGTCGAATGACTTGTTTGACCAAGTCACGCCTTGTTGAACAAGAAGAATGCCTTGTTGGCCAAGTAGAATGCCTTGTTGAAAAAGTCGAATGCCTTGATGACCGAGTAGAATGCCTTGTTGAACAAGTCAAATGCTTTGTTGAACAAGAAGAATGTCTTGTTGAATTACTAGAATGCCTTGTTGAATAAGTCGAATGCCTTTTTTAACAACTCAAATGCCTTGCTCACCAAGTCGAATGCCTTATTGACCATGTAATGCCTTGTTGAACAAACCGAATGTCTTCTTGTACAAGTCACATGCCTTGTTGACCAAGTAATGCCTTGTTGAACAAATCGAATGCCTTCTTGTTCAAGTTAAATGCCTTGTTGACCAAGTAATGCCATGTTGAAAAAACTAAATGCCTTGTTCAACAAATTGAATATCTTATTGACAAAGTCATGCCTTGTTGACCAAGTACAATGCCTTGTTTAACAAGTCGAATGCCATGTTGACCAAGTAGAATGCCGTGTTGAATTAGTCCAATGCCTTGTTGAACATGTCGAATGCCCTTTTGAACAACTAAAATACCTAGTTGAACAAGTCGAATGCCTTGTTGACCGAGTCATGCCTTGTTGAACAAGTCGAATGCCTTGTTGACCAAGTAAAATGCCTTGTTGAACAAGTCGAATGCCTTGTTGAACCAGTCGAATGCCTTGTTTAGCAAGTAGAATGCCTTGTTAAACAAATAGAATGCTTTGTGGAACAAGTCGAATGCCTTGTTGACAAAGTAGAATGCCATGTTGAACAAGTAGAATGCCTTATTGAACAAGTTGAATGCCTTTTTTAAAAAGTAAAATGCCTTGTTAAACAAGTGGAATGCCTTGTTGAACAAGTCGAATGCCTTGTTGAACAAGTTGAATGCCTTGTTGAACAACTCAAATGCCTTGTTGTACAAGTCGAACGCCTTGTTGAACAAGTCGAATGACTTGTTTGACCATGTAGAATGCCTTGTTGAACAATTCAAATACCTTGTTGTACAAGTCGAACGCCTTGTTGAACAAGTCGAATGACTTGTTTGACCAAGTCACGCCTTGTTGAACAAGAAGAATTCCTTGTTGGCCAAGTAGAATGCCTTGTTGAAAAAGTCGAATGCCTTGATGACCGAGTAGAATGCCTTGTTGAACAAGTCAAATGCTTTGTTGAACAAGAAGAATGTCTTGTTGAATTAGTAGAATGCCTTGTTGAATAAGTCGAATGCCTTTTTTAACAACTCAAATGCCTTGCTCACCAAGTCGAATGCCTTATTGACCATGTAATGCTTTGTTGAACAAACCGAATGTCTTCTTGTACAAGTCACCATGCCTGTTGACCAAGTAATGCCTTGTGAACAATCGATGCCTTCTTGTTCAAGTTAAATGCCTTGTGACCAAGTAATGCCATGTTGAAAAAACTAAATGCCTTGTTCAACAAATTGAATATCTTATGACAAAGTCATGCCTTGTTGACCAAGTACAATGCCTTGTTTAACAAGTCGATGCCATGTTGACCAAGTAGAATGCCGTGTTGAATT